>CM053752.1:67004616-67231850 GCA_028658305.1 Pachyuromys duprasi
TGTGCATGTGTCGTGTGTCGTGTGTAGTGTGTGGTGTGTGTGGTGTGTGTGTGTGTGTGTGGTGTGTGTGTATGTGTGGTATGTGGTGTGTGTGGTGTGTGTGTATGTGTGTGTGGTGTGTGTGGTGTGTGTGTGTGGTGTGTGTGTACAGGTACATTTGCATGAGGAGGCCAGAGGTAAGCTTTAGGTGGCATTTTCTCTGAGGCACCATCCACCTTGTTTCCCCAGCCAATATCTCGCATTGGAACTTGCCAAGCAGGCTACACTGGCTGGCTGCTGGACCCCAGGGACCCACCCATCTGCACCATAGTACTAGGGTTTCGAGTGCAGCAGTGCATGCCTAGAATTTTTACGTGGATCCGAGGATTGAACTCAGGTCCTAATGCAGGCGCTTTCCTAAGTCATCTCCCCACATTAAGCCTTGTCAGTCGGGTATCAGTTCAGAAAGGAGCACTTGTAGTAGCAATGCACCATCTTAAAATGTTACTGTTCAGAAGAGCTAAAGATGTGATGCTTGGGACACAAGCGCTCTAGACAGCTAAAGCCTCTGACCCCGTGTTACTCACTTGGGAATGATGGTGCAAATTAGACCATCCCTAAAGCCACTCTAACCCTTCTGGATCACTAAGGGACACTAAGTACACAGTGTTCTTTTCCTCCTACCTTGTCTTCCCATCAGAACGGGAACGTTCTATTTCCAAGGACTTGATGTTTAGATTTAAATCATTAGAGGCGGCCAAAGTACAGAATAAAATTTAAAGAAATGTTTGAGGAAACAGGCAGATAAGAGAAGGTGGTTCTTTGCTGGGAATAATATCCACTGAGGGTCATTAAAATGCTGTCCTTGTTTAATGGAGAGGAGTGTGTGTGTGTGTGTGTGTGTGTGTGTGTGTGTGTGTGTGTGTGTGTGCATGCATGCGTGCGCACATGTACCCACATACCCCAAACAGTGCCATCTGAAGCAATGATGTACACAAATACAAGTAGACTCAAGCTCCCAAAGGTGCAGCCTCATGATCTTTAATACAGCAGGGCTACTGACAGCCTATAACTGTGAGTGATGACATAATTGGGATAGCACACCTAACTGGGAGTTCAAATGTGTTCCTATGCAAATTAGCACAAATCTTGCCCTTCTCCTGAGAAAGCCCTCCCTGCCAGTCAAACATTCTCTTTCTGTCTTTCGGCCAGTTAGGAAAATGTGCAGTGATATAATCAGGCACAGAGCAGAAAAACTCTGTAGATAAGGACTATCCAAGACTGAGGCCCTGGACACATAGCCACCAACACCTAGCCAGGGCCTTGAAGAAAAGTCGAATTTCAGGCAATCAAAAAATCTTAACTTTTATCATACTGAAATGGAATCAGAGTGTTTTTCTTCACTTGTGGAAGAAACTTTTACATTTCTAATGCTTTTTGTCAAAGTGGCTCATATAAACTAATGCTTTTAAATCTTTTTCTTTATTTTCACATTTATCTACTTTCGATCCCTTTTTTCAAGAAGAAAGAACTGTAAAGTTGCCGTTTAAAAATGAAACATTTTAAGCCTCACATCCCCCTTTCACAGCTAGAATAGTGACAAACAGAACACAGTTCACAATTTCCTTTCAAATTACACCTCAGGCCTGGGTAAACACACCATGTCAACTCAGATGTAATTTATACTGTTGTTTTCATAGGAAGAGATAGCATGTTTAATTAAAGACACAGATATGAATGTGAGTTTGTAAATTACAGGCTCTGGTTGTCAGAGTCACAACCACTGTGCAAGTGAAGTGTCCAGATTCTTGTCTGGCTGACCCAACCATGCCCACCTCATTCCCCACCAGCAGCCAAACCAAAGGAAGTGAGAAGCCAGATCCCGGTCACACAGGACAGGGCTGAGTGAGAAGGGTAAAAATAGCACTGCCAGCTCCCAGCAGCACCAGCTCTCAAAGTGAGCCAGAGGGCAGAGAAACAGCCCCAACAGAAGCAGCTTCATCATCCCAGTCAGCTGGCCAGATGTAGAACATAAGCCACAGTAAATGATGACTTCCTGCTGGCTGTGTATAAGATAGACACAGAGAGGTCTAAGTTGTGGTGTTTAATCACTGGGAGGTTTAATGAACGTGTGCAATCAATATATCTTATGTCCATTAGCATGGTGAAGTGCTTTTCCAGAGATTTGACTGTGCATGCAAGGACTAGAAAATATACATGTAAACTGTAAAAAGCTATTTAACATGTGGGTTTTTAATTTATGATGAGGATGCCTGTAGGCTTACTAAGGTTTATTTAAAGATGAGGAAAATGGAGTATTAGTGGCATAGCCTTCTAAGCCAGGATTCCTCAGTCTTGGCATTGTTGACACATGGGGCTGCAGGATTCTTCGATGTGCAAGCTGTTCTGAGCATTGTAGGATAGTCAGCAGCACCTAGGGGCTCCACACATCAAATAGCTCTGTTGTCTCACTTTCAATTGTGAAAGTGCAAGATGCCCTCACCTAGGGTCAGCTTTTCAGAAAACTATTTGAAGGATACATGCTACCACAGGTTTGGGCAGGACCAATAACCGCTATTTGTTCAACAAATTTTAGACCTTAAATTCCAACAACCGATAGGTCCTTCACAAAGCAATCCTACTTTCTTACATTTTGAAGCCTTTCCTCTATCTCCTCTCTTCTTTCTCCTCCCTTTTCTCTTCCCTCTTCTTCACCCTCTTTCTACTGCTCCTATGCTAGATAAGGTTCATTTTGTTTGAATGGATTTGTTGGCAAAGCTAAAATTTCTGACGTTCCCCCAGCAATATTATGATGATTACAATTAAGAACATTAAACAAAAGCTAACAAAATTCAACAGTTTGAAATGTACAACTTCCTAGGATTTCACAGGAGAGTTGTGAAGAGTATCAGTTTTTGACAAAGGGGCAGCTAATGTTCTAAAGGTCAACTGAACTACTTCTGTCTGTGTGTTTCCTGTGGTTCCAAAAACACAACTTTTGTCGCAACACCGTTGGATCCATCCATGACAGAGAGCAATAATCTGACAATTTAAGAACTTGTTGGGACCTTTCTTTTTTGTTATGTGAGGAAAGTAGAATTTCACACAGTGACAATATTTAGGAATCTGGATAGAAAGGCACTTTCACAAATATTGATTTGTTTCACAATTTTTTTCTCGTTTGGCTTTTGGTTTTTTTTAGTCATCATTAAATATTAGCATTAATAAATTAATATTAATTAATAAACTAGTATTAATAAAATTCTAGGGAAAAGAAAATTAACTTTGTTTATGCATAGTTCTAAGAATAAACACTGACAGTATGGAGTCTGTGCCTTGTATTAGCATTTAAAAATTTTTAAATTTAGTACAAGGCAGGATTTCTAGAAAGTGTGGACTTACAACCTCCAGGAATAGATCTCATGCCACCCTGCACAGTGTGTGAAGACCAGGGCTGCCATGGCTGCGTCCAAAGATGGCTTCCAAGAGGAATAATGAAGTACATCATGTGGTTGCCTTTGTTTTCAGAAGTGTATATTTTCTTTTTTCTTTCTTTTTCTGTTTTCTGTTTGTGTGTGTGTGTTTGTTTGTTTTTCAAGACAGGGTTTCTCTGTATAGCCTTGGCTGTCCTCCACTCTCTTTGTAGACCAGACTGGCCTCAAACTCACAGTGACCTGCCTGCCTCTGCCTCCTGAGTGCTGGGATTACAGGCTTGTGCCACCATGCCCGGCACACATTTTCTAGCGTTATGATTATTTGTGCTTACTTCCCTCAGTTAAATCTCAGCACTCTGGGGATGATTCATTGGTGAGATTACACTTAATAGCCACAGAAACAATGTGTAAATATCCTGGTTCCCGGAAACACTTCCATCCTGAGAATAAAAAGACAATAGTTTGCAAACAACAGTTTTAGGTCAATCCTTCTTCAAGCCACGTTCTCAAGTACACAGCAGATGAATAAACAGAATGCTCACAGGGTAATATGTACTTATATCTCAAAGAAAGAAAGGCGTGTTGCATTTCAGACCAGAACTTTTGCCTCAAAAGCCAACAGTCATAACAAAAACATTAAAGCAAGAACTGGCTGCCCGCTAAGTGAGAGAATAGGGACCAAAAAAGCTCTCAAACGGGCTGTTTATAGTTATTTATTTTTGCATGTGGAACTACCCACAATCCGTGTAAGCACTGTACACCTTCTAGCCTGATATTCTATTAGCAATGCACAGAACATCGGGTTTCACTGTGACATTTTCATACACTCATGTAACATACTTTTGTCATATTCACACCATGTTATCTTTGCTTTATAGCTTTTGTCTTTTATAGATATGGCATTCCAAATTTGACAATTATGTCAGCTATTGTCTGGCTCATGTGTGTTTGTATGTACATGTGGAGGTCAGAGGTCAACACTGAGAAGGTTCACCACTCACTCTTCATTCTCTTCTTTGATACAGGATCGTCCGCTCAGTCTGGAACTCACTAATGCTGCTAGCCTGGCTGGCCTGGGGACCCTCCTGTCCTTGCCTCCCCTTTGCTCAGGTCTGTTCCTCCAGACCTGTTCGTTTGTTTGACTAGGTGCTAGACGTCAAACGAGGCCCTCATGCTAGTCCAGCAAGCATTCTACTGAGCGGCCCATCTCTTCAGCACCAACATTAAAACTTTTAATGCACAAACAACATTTGGGAATAATCCCAAATCCCATTTCTGATTTCTTATATCACAGATTTTAATCTGTTTCTAGGAAGCTAGTGCATTAAAACAAAACAAAACAAAACAAAAAAACAAAACAAAACAAAATCCTCTTGTTTACCAGGAGAACCATATAAAAAGTTACTGATTTGTTCTTTTTGGTTTTTTTTTTTTCATTTTCTTTTCATGATGACATACACACTAATTATCCTAAGATACCCATTTTGGTCAAAAAAAAAAAAAAAAAAAAAAGCTCAGAACAGGCCCAGTGAAAATGGCTACGATCCAAAGCAGCGACAATGCCAACTGTCAAGGTTGTGGTCCCATGGGGACTCTCGTTTATCACGTCAATGCAAAAATGGTGCTGACACTTTGCAAGATGATTTGGCATTTCCCTACAAATTAAACACTATTTACCATATGGTCTAGTACTAGCAACCCAAAGTGTTTATCCAAATGGGTAGAAAACCTTAGTCCACATGGAAAAATACTAATAGCAGCTTTATTTATAATCACTCAAATGTTGAGGTCACCAAGATGTCCTTCAGGGAGTAGGTGGAACCATGTTACATCCATACCTTAGAAATGTTCAACAGTAAATATAAATGAACTACCAAGCCACGGACATACATAAAAGAATTTCAAATTCATGTTGTTGAGCTAAAAATGCTCATTTGAAAAGGCTGCATACCAAATGGCTCCGATTGCAGTATAATCTAGAAAGGCAAAATGTGGAGACAACCAAAATATGAGTGCTTGCCGCGGGCTGGGAAAGAACAAAAGAGAAGTGAGTAAGTAGGGTTCAGGAGAGTCTGAGGGCGGCCAAGTTGTTATGTATGATACCGTAATGATGGCTACATGTCATTACATACTTTTGTCACAACCCAAAGGATGTATGTAAGAAAAATGCTGGTAATTCAAGACTATGGGCACTAGCTAACAATGTATCAGTTTTAGTACGTCTGTTGTGACAAATGAATCACACTACATGTAATTCACGGGAGAAACTTTAGAGGGTTGTGGTGCTTTGAATGAGAAAGGCGCCAGAGGCTCAAAGATTTGAGTGCTAGGTCATTAGGGAGTGGGAGTGCTTGACAGGGAGTGGGCGTGGCCTTGTTGGAGTGGGTGTAGCCTTGTTGGAGTGGGTGTGGCCTTGTGGAGGAAGTGTGTCTCTGGGGGTGGATTTGGAGGTTTCAAATGTTCAAGGCAGACCAAGCATCTCAGCTTCCTGCTTCCTGGCAATCGGAATGGAGAACTCTCAGCGACCTCTTCAGCAACGTGCTTGTATGCGCGCTGCCATGCTTCCCACCGAAATACCATGGACTGAACCTCTGAACCGTAAGCCGGCCCTAATTACATGCTTTTCTTTATAAAAGTGGCCATGGTCATGGTGTCTCTTCACAGCGATAAAACACTAAGAAAGGACCCAGAGGAAACAGATCACGGAGATTTCTGTTCATCTGGTTCCTCTAAACCTAAATTTGTTGTAAAATGGTGAAGATTTGTCATTTATAAATGGCTCTGGGAACAAAACAGCAATAATTTTTTGAAGTGTTAAAAAAAAAAACCCAACCAAATATTGGTTGGTAGGCACAAAATAGAGTACTTAATTTTTTAAATTAAATCTTTATTTTTATATTAATTACAGTTTATTCACTTGGTATCCCAGCTGTAGCCCCCTCCTCCATACATTCCCAATCCCTCCCTCTCACCCTCATCTCCTCCCATGCCCCTCTCCAAGTCCACGGATAGGGGAGGTCCTCCTCCCCTTCCATCTGATCCTAGTCTATCAGGTCTCATCAGGACTGGCTGCATTGTCCTCCTCTGTGGCCTGGCAAGGCTGCTCCCCGATCCTGGGGAGGCTGTCAAAGAGCTAGCTCCTGAGTTCATGTTAAAGACAGTCCCTGTTCTCCTTACTAGAGAACCCATTTGGATACTGAGCTGTCATGGGCTACATCTGTGCAAGGATTCTAGGTTATCTCCATGCATGGTCCTTGTTTGGAGTTATCAGTCTCAGAAAAGACCCCTGTGCCCAGATATTTTGGTTCTGTTGCTATCCTTGTGGAGCTCCTGTCCTCTCCAAGTACTTGAATTTTTAAAGATCACTTAGAATATTCTTTCTTGGCATTCTATTATGGCTTGAATGACATTCTGTCTCATTAAGGAGACTTCGACAATCTCTCAACAATTTATATAGTCCCCACAGCCGCCTTAGTTTCAAGTTCTGTAGCTATCTCCAGGTTACTACAGGAGGTAGATTGTTCCCAGCCATTGACTCAGTGTGGAACGTTATGGGAGTAGCCTTCGTTCAGTTTTGTCTCGCTCCATCTCAAAGGCCCAATCCCAGTGCCATTTGGAATCCTCAGTATGTGTTTGGAACCCTCATCCTTCAAGCATCTCTGTCTGTCACACATGGCGAATCCCTGCCATTCCCACCTTTAACGAGGAAGGTGAACTACACAATGAAAGCAGACACCATCCCCTTCATCATAGGGGAAACGTTGCCTGACCACAGATCTCTGTGAGGAGCTGGGTGCCATACTTGTCTCGGCCTCCAGGGATCCTCCAGCTGCTGCTCTTCGTGCTTTCTGTCCCCCACAAAAGGCCTTGTATTCTGCTGTCGCACGTCACTTAGTGGGAGGTGCTCTAACATTAGCAGTGACGCATCCCAGCCTGCTCCGGGCTCTTTTCTGAACTTCCAGCTTTCATTTGAGATTTCAGTCACAAACTCTGGATTCTTTCACATGCTCAGCACTTCCAGTTGAATTTCCCAACATCTCAGTTTGGCCCACATCAAGAGCAATCTTTCCTCGAGCTGCCCTTTCTCCTTAGCTCAGAAAATAAGCATAAACAGCACCCTAGCTATCTGAGCTGTACATCCTAGACTCATCCTTATATCCATTTCCCTCACACTGCCCATTTTCATCCACAAAATAGCAGACACACACACACTGAGTTTGCTAATTACTTTTTATTAAATAGATTTTATATTCTTGATTTATTTTCAGATTTTATAAGATATTTTGGACATATCATAATCTCTTATTTTTAGCAGTGAAAGTAAGGCCAGCTCACAGTATGAACTCAAACATCTGTATATGAGAGATATATGAAAATTAGGTTTTTCCCACAGGCCAAAAGAGAGTCTGTTGTTTCCCTATTGGAGATTACAGCCCAGTAGGAAAATCAGATAATAATGAGAACAGCAAAACAAACCATAGGCAAATAAAAACCCAAATAAGTGATAGGTGTGATTGAAAAACTTGTTTTCCACACACAACCATGGCCATCTTTTCTAGGGCAAGACATGGGTCTAACACATGACCCCTCATTGCTAGGTAATAGTCATATATTGATTATACTGTAAGTCATTCAGCCATTTTCCTCTTTCTTAACATTTAAGTTGCCAACTGTTTTCCATGTCAAACAATGTTAAAATAAATATATTCACACCACACTGTGAAGCAGTCAACCCTTTACAACATATTCACTATAAATACTTTCAAATCTTTTAGTTTTGAGGTACATTGAAGCATCTAAAAAATCAATTACTTGAGGGGTTCAAGGTTTTCTTTTGTGGCTGACATTTGGGAGTTACTCAAAAAAGTTGCATCTCCCTGCAGGTTCAACAATATTTTCTTATATATTGGGTGTAATGTTTTATTACCTTTCTTCTTTAGAGGTTTAATTCATATTGTTTTAGATACTCCCTTCTTCTGAGCAAATATCAGTTGTACAGGCCTACAATCCTAGCTACATGGGAGGCTGAGGCAGGAGGGTTGTTAGGTCAAGGTCTGCTTGAAGAACTTAGGACACATCTGCTACTCTCAGGGGGAACGTCTCCAAGTGCTTGCCTCTTCCACCAAAGAGAAAAAAAGTTACGTTCACTCTCTGTCTCTGAGGGCCATGCTAACACCAATAATGCAAGAGCATTATCATCAAACTGGAACTGAGGTGACTTTCTTCTTTTTAATGTAATTGATTTAGTTTTATATCAATCACAGGTTAGGTACTTTGCATCCCAGGCGTAGCCCCCTCCCCTCTCCCTTGGTTGTGAGATATTAAGACTCACAACCAAGCCTTTGGCAGAGGGCTGGGAATAATAATGAAAAGAGGGGAAGTTAGTAAGACTTGGGGAGAACAAGAACTCCACAAAGACCAAATTGAGCAGGGCACAGGGGTCTTTTACAAGACAGTTGCTCCAACCAAGGACCATGTATGGATATGTCCTAGAACCCCCGCTCAGATGTGTCCCATGGTAGCTCGGTGTCCAACTGAAGACCCTAGTAAGGGGAACAGGGACTATTTCTGTCATGAACTCGATGGCTGGCTCTTTGACCCTCCCCCATACACGCCAGCCCCTCCCACCCTTCCCATCCCTCCCTCATCTCCTCCCCGCCCTCTCCAAGTCCACCAATGGGGGGGAGGACCTCCTCCCCTCCCATCCGACCCCAGATCATCTTGTCTCCTCAGGGCTGGCTGAAATGTCCTCCCCTGGGATCTAGCCAGGCTGTTACTTCCTGGCATGTTCATTCTGTGTCTCTGAGGGTCATGCTAGCGCCAATATTCTACAAGGAAATAGTATAATCATCAAACTGGGACTGAGTTCACTTTTCAAACCACAGATTTGTACATGAGCAGTGCTTGTTGGCAAGGCCCATGAGAAACTTTGGACGCTTTAGTAACAATAATAGTTACATGAACTTTTGTAAACTGTTTGAAGGTATGTTAAGAACATCTCAACTAACTGTGTGGAAACTCTGTGTGCAAACTCTGCCTACAGCTTTAATTCCTAAAATGAAGCCCTAAGAGAGGTGATGTCTACTAATGACCATTTATACATAATATATTGTTGCTCTGGATCAAGAGGAAGCCCAACTTCTATTCCTAACTCCTTAAACATGGCATGCATCTCATCAGTTTGTCATTTATTCATATTTAGGTGGTTGCTTTGGGGGATGTGATCTTAAATTTCATAAAAAAATTTAAAAATCTAACAGTAATATCACTGTTATCAATTAAGACACTACCTCTGACACAGGCACACTGACGACTTCAAGCTCCCTCTCTCTATATTAATATATTACATTATATATGTTATATATATACACACATTACATATATATATGACAAAGTATGCTTCCCTGGGAAGCTCGTATATTGTCCTCTGTCTGTTGAAAATTAAGGGTTTGGGGGTTTTGTTTTATTTGTTTTGTTTACTTTTTGTCAGCTTCTTCAATTGTTTATCAACATTTCAGATAAACATGAACAAAAATGGTGACCTTCTTGAATGGAAATTCTCTGTTAGTTTTTGTCAAACTGGCACAAACTACAAGTACCTAAGAAGAGGGAGCCTCTTTTGAGAACTTGCTCCTTAGACTGGCCTGTGGGAAGACAGTGGAGCATTGTTTTGATTAGTGATTAAGGTGTTCAAGCGGGAGGGCCCAGCCCTTCCTGGGCAGGTGGTCTTGGCTTGTATTTGAAAGCGAGCTGAGGAAGCCTTGAGGAAGGAGCAAGCCAGTGAGCAAAGTCCCTCTGGGGTCTCTGCTTCAGTTCCTGCCAGGGGTCCTGCCTGCATCCTTGGAGGATAGACTTGTAACTGGTAAGCCAAACAAATCCTTTCTTCCCCCAAGTTGCTCTTTGTCTGGCGCTTTATCACAGAGTCAGAAAGCAAACTAGAAGAACAATGAGTTTTATGTTGTTTTTTTGGTGTGGTTTTTTGCCTTTTTATTTTCATTTCTCTTTTATTTTCTATGGTTTTGATTTAAAAACAAAAACAAAAACCCAGTTCCATTGTTGAGCGAGATGCAAACACCCAAACCCTCAGTGAGATCTGTTTTATTTCAACCTGCAGAGCTCTCCCAGGTTGCTGCCTTCCTGAGCAGTTAGTGGCTGCTGCCAGCTAACTCTCCTTGTCAGACTGTGCTGTTACTCAGCTCTCACCTTCTTTACCAGTATCTAGGTGAAGGAGCTCAGGTCCTTCACACCTGTAGTTCTTGGCACATGGAAGACACTGAGGATTCACTTGAAAGAGAAGAAAAAAGAAATTCAGTGTTAAAAATGCATGCTACCAAATGATCAGCCCTAAAATTATAAGCATACATGTAACATTTTACTCACTGAGCAGGTTGCATGTACATGTATTTAGAAACACACACCCACCACCACCACCAACAACAACAACAACAACAAACAATTAAAGCTAAAGAGGCCATGCTGCAAGGGGCAGTTAAAATGAGAGGGAGGAAAGGGAAGTGGAAATGATATCTCAAATAAGACAAAAAACACATGCCACCAACGGTAGAGGAAATGTAAAGAATGGTGCAGAAACTGAATGAATGAATGTTAGCAATGAAAGTTAGCAATGAAGCTAACTGCTGCGCTTGGATTAAGAGGTGGACGTAGATCGGGTCAGAATCAGGGCGGAAAGAGCATTCGTTGCAAAGCCTAACTGAAGACACGGGTGCAGAGCAGGTTTGCCAGAGACTACAGGATCATGAGGCGCCCTGAGGACTGAACTTCAGTGGCCTAGGTAAAAACACAACAGTTTGTGGGACCAAAGACAGTGTGAAAGGGGCCCCAGCAAGAGTGTGGCCACGCGTTGACAACATAGGGTTTGAGCAACACAGGTTTGCGGGTATGAGTTGGAAGAGTTGAGGGAGAGGGGAATAAGTGTGATCAAAACAAAAAGTATGAAATGCTCAACGAATCCACTTTTTAAATGTTAAAAGCCAGACAGGAAGGAACCAAAGGAATCAGTACCCTAAGCCGACTTCCTCCAGTCCTTCCCAAAGGTGGGATCTTCCCAGACACCAGGAGCTCAGAGCTCCCTGGGGCAGTGTGCCAGTGGAATCCAGAAGATGCCTGCTCAGCTAGGGCGCCCTTAAAAACGCTGTAAGGATGATAAAGCAAGGAGATGTGGGGAAGAGGAATTCAAACAGGAATTTGGAAACGATGGACTGACACACAGAGTTCAAAACACCCTGAAAGTCTTCAAAATAGAAACATAAACCATCGCGTGAGCTTTAAAAAGACTTCGAATGCTTCTCTAAGCTTCCCTTTGTTTTCGGAGACGATGGCGCTGCCTTCAAGGTCCTTTTATATTCTCTTGGGTTTGGAAGGTCCTCTCCTGAGTTAAAGAAGCATGTTGAAATGCAGCCAACTGATTTGCAAGCCTGCCTTTTATGGGCATTTGATAAAAACATTATTTTCATCTTTGCGGGTTTCTTTGTGTCAGACAAAAGAGAAAGACTTTGGGATCTGGGATCCCTAAACCCTTAATCCCAGGTGCAGTGTTTACTAGATAAACTGAACCCACCAGCTTCATCATGAGGTGTTGTTATTTGATGGTGGTATTAGCTCCAGTAAGTGTCTACCGATCGCTGGCCTGACCTGGTTTATGGTGTCTGGCCTCAGGTCTCCAGAAACCTAGTTTATTTCTTCCATAAGATTCCGGTATGGCTTAGGCTTTGTTCTAACCCACATTTAAATGCCATGTCACCTTCGGAGGTCTTGGGGAAGGACATGCTGTGCTGCTCTGAGGTCACTTTTTTTTGGAGTTCTCGAGGATTTATTAGGACACACTCTCTTCCCTGTTTAAAAAGCTGATAAGACCCTGATCAAGTCAGTGTTGGGGAGCACCAGAAGCATGGTCTTGTGTCATTACTCAACAGCAGCCAGCTAACCAGACACCCGCTGTGTGTCAGGTTCCCACTGTCCTGGCACTGCCATGGCCATTCTGTCATTTCATCTTCCTGACGGTTCTTTGAAATGGATATTATAATCCACAGCCCACAACAGGCAAATCAGAGCATCAAAGACACAAGTAGGTTGCCAGAAGCCTCCCGCCCCCCACCCCTGAGAGTCAAAGCAGGGACTCCTCCCTCTACATGGCTCAGATACTGGTGCTGTTGAGAAACTGAGGAATCTAATGTTCTGATTTCTTACCTGGGTAAAAGTGTCAAATATGTGTAAAAGAATAGTTTTGTCTTTAATATGACATTAGATATGGTGATGACCGGTAGCAGGGGCCGAAGAGATGTAGAAACTGACTCTTTTCATCTTGCCGTTGAAGAGACAGAGTCTTACTTAAATTTTAAGCAACAGCTTCCTGCCTCGCTCTGTCCCCATTCAGTCTGTCCGACTTGGTCACTTGAGGGAACACAAGCTGCTGGACTTAGCACGTCCTTCCCTGTGCACTTCCTGAACTTGCTTTGCTTTCCTTCCCTGTGGAAAAACATCTCTGAGCCCATGCTTGCATCTAGGAGTAGTGTGAGAGTGGAAAGGACCGTGCAGATACTGTGGGAAGAGATATTACTGGGCTTACTAAAGTACAGACCTGCGGGGGACAGATTTTTGTATTGCATGAATTACTATAAACCCAGGACCAGTAATAACACCTATATTTTAACAAAGCGCAACAGGCACTAATTTTGCTCGTTTCCCTCAGAAATTGCTCCTGTATTAAGCATTAAAACGGCACCCACCTCTCCAGTGACCCCCAGGAAGCTGTAACTTTAGTGATTCTGTGTAACACAAAGGCAGTCTCAAAGCAGCAGAGGTGCAGAGCGAGTGGCCGGTTGAGTTTTGCGCATGCTCTGACCTTCCTCTCAGTCATGGGATAGTGGCGGTTCATCGGCTGTGTGTGAAGACAGGCTTCTGTGGGGAGCTGACAAGAGGCTGTCTTCTCCCAGTGTGCAGCCCGTCCTCCAGCACAAAGTCGTCACCCTTGATAGGTGTTGCCAGCAAAGAGTGACAGAATGTGAATCGTAATCATTTAAGCAGTGTTCGGCACTGAGCATGTGTTTACCAAATATTTATTAAATTACATTGAATGTGATGCTCGAAGGGAGATTCATGCCACACATTCCGAAACTGAGTAGGCATTATATTTGAATTAGCAGCTGTCTGGGATTATCTGTGTGACTCCCCAGGCAGGATACTAAATGGAGATCTTACTGCATCAGCAAACCCCTCAGTCTGAGGAGTGGCTCCTTTCCCATAGGCTGGCTTGCTATGATGGTCCAGTTGTGCCATACTTAATGTAAAAGCTAACGCTTGCTGAGGTGTTGCACACAGTCTGATCCTGCTTATGAACCAGCCACTGCTTTCCATAGTGCTGTGTAAGCATTCACTGACGATCCTTTCCTTCCTTCTTCTCTCCCTTTCCCTCTAAACTGAGTGTCCTAAAAACATGAACTCCACAGACAAGTATCTTGGTGATACTGAAAGGTCTAGAAAGTACAAGGACAGCGACCATGCAGGGCAGCTCAGGAGGAGAGACACATGACATTATGTTTGCAATGTATGATGTGTTTTCACGGCTTATCTGCTCCCAGAATTGTGTTGGACTCAACAGAACCCAAGTTCCAGGGCTCTGTTCAGTTGTTAGCTATAGTTCCCAGAAGAACTGAAATGCCTGGACTTTGCCCCGGTAAACACGGCACTGACATACTCCACATTAGAAACAGCTTACAAATATATATGTGTGCTGCACACACACACACAGCACAGTGAGAAACAAATATGGACACACATGAATTTCAAATGAATAGCAAATTGTTGAGCACCCCAAACAGAAAGTTCACTTATTTTCCATTATGACTAACAGGTTTCCTGTAGCAGGAGTCTCTGGTTGGGAGTCATTTTCAAAGTCCACAATGTGAAACTGGTCTATTGGGAAGAAAGGAATGAATCTGAGTGATGGCAGATGCAGTCTGGTGAGGCTTGGTGACACCAGTTCAGACAGCGGCACTCAGGTAAAGGAGACAGTTGTTTAAATAAGGACACGGCGGTGTCAGCTTGATAACAAAGCTGTGCTGAACGAGTTGCTGGTAAATTGAAGCTGTTAAATGTTAATGAGCTATCACTATATAAGTAACCAGAAGACAGAGAAGGCTCAAGAAGTTAAAAGTCTACTGCAAGGCCAATTCATCTCACAACAAGGAACATTTTTTTTTTTTTACTACAAACATCAGGAAACTTCACTTAAAATTTATATTTTTAGTCTATTTTACTGATAAGTATCCTTTTCCTTTATCAACAAGTCAATTTTCTCCGCTCTAAGCAGAATTTTGCAAATCCCTGGGTTGAGCCACGACAAAGGCCTTTTGATATGATCTTTTGTATTTGAACTATCTCTTGCTTGAAATTAAACTCACTCCCAAAATAGCAAGTATATCATCCCCTAACCACTTCCCATTAGTGACAGCAAGCTGCAGAGATTAGGAGCACAGCCTTGTACTGATCTTTTGCCAAGTAAAGGAGCCCTATGGATGGTTTAAGCTTGGACTTTTTCACTCAGTGAAGGCAGTCCATGGGTATGGGCGAATATCACTGGCAGGCAAAAGTGAATTCTAACAAGGGTTGACATTGTCCTGTGCAGACTAAATTGAAACCTTATACATAGGCTTTGCTTTTGGGTGTTATTTCCTGCAGGGCTGTGGCACACTCAAGTCACTGACACTGACTTGACTAGTGTGACTATTTTATAGAACAGAGAGTAGAAATGAGGTTCCTTCAAATGCTCAGTCTATAGCAACCGAGTCTTCAGTGCAGATGAAACCTATGTGTGCTATAAATTTCTTTATCAGCTGTCATGATTGACAGGTCCATTTGGTTGGGTTTAGACAGAAGTGGAGCCTGACTCACAGGGCACAGGCTCAAGTTTGGGATTGTTTTAGATCTATGAGTGTCCACAACTTCTAGCTATTATCACGTTCTGGCTTCAGAGCCACATGGGTAGATTTTTCACGTTTACAACAAATTCTCTTCTCTCCGAGCCTCAGTGAGGTCATTTTAAAAATACAATTCTATTTCCTCGGTAAAGCCTCTTCTGAAAGGCTAAACTTAGCCTTGCCAATCAGAGGAACAGGTGGTATGTGATACTCCCAAATAGGTCCTCTCCCATCATGCCTTCCTATCACAGCCAATCACAGAGGGGGGCCTGAGGATGTTGGGCTGTCAGCAGATCTGGGGAATATAAGGGCCGGCCAGCCCCTGGCTCTGGAGCAGTCGTGCATTCCCACCTCGCCTCGGGTGTAGGGATTGCATAGGAGAACAAAACTACACAGTCCTGGACTGTGTAGTTTTGTTTGGAGGGTTAGAGGCTCACCGATTCATGTCGGAGATGGTTGGAAAAACCAACTCTACATAGGACGTCGTTTCAGAAGCAACCTTGGGCTTAGTCCCACCCTTTTTGGGCACTCTTGAGAAATCAGGTGAGTGAGAACCAGCTTGTTTGAATCCTAGAGCTATTTCTGATTGGTTACTAGTTGATGATTTGAGCGATGAATGCCTGCTGTCAAAGGTTTGCTCTCGCTGACCTACAGTGTGAATCTTGAATCTGCGTTTTAAATTTGGTTTTGAAATACAGGTTTTCTTAAAAATAATAAAACCAAGGGCTTAAGCCTGACAACATAGTTAACCATTCAGATTTCTAAAATGAACTTGATATCCTAAAACCGGGGGTCTGAAATGGGGGCAGAAAAATGTTTGCTTCCTTAGTAAACTTGTGTGTTGAGAATGTACAAGGTTATGTGACTCAGTGATAAAGCAAGGCCAACCAAGAATAGCTCTGAGAAAGCCCATGTGCTATCAGCTATACCCGATGACTTTTTAAGGGAATGGACCGCTGAGGTATCTGTTACAGGACAGCAGAACACTTGTCCGCTGTCAGTCAAGCTGGGGGGTGGGGAGGGTGGTTATTTTGGGAGCATGACATTTCAGATGCGTACCTTCAGCCCTAGGCCTCTGAAGAGCAAGTGCTCGGAGAAACAAGTTTCATCTTCCTAGACAATAAGAATATCAAACCCATTTAGGCCACTTTATCCTAACATTCTATAAATCCTCAGTAAAGCTATAGATTCGTTTTCCAGAAGATTCCAAATCTCATTATGCATTTTAATTCAACCTACAATCCAATTATATGGTGTGAGATAAATGCTAATACTAAAAAGGGTAAGAAATAAAAGACTTTTAATTTCTAAACACACTTTGATTTCCTATCTTCCTGGGATTAGATTACAAATTGTAAATTCCTGTTTTTCGATAAATACGTAATTATACATGGTTTATCTAAGGAGATAGCTATTTTTAGAAGATGCACTAGCTTGCAGACAGGAAAAGTAAGACATAAAATGTGTCCATCCCAAAAATAATATGCTAGAAAGAAGAATTGTTCCTGACAAATGATTCCTGAAGACTTTTGGATGATACCTCGATTGGGGGGGGGAGGGGTAATGAATTTTGTCTCAAAAAAATTTTAGTTTCAGTAAAGCAGACTATCAGGACTAAGGAGAATATTGCATGGTGACGCTGTAGTGAACAAAGAACGTTGGGAAAAGTAATAATGAGACAATTGACAATTCAGAAATTTTAATATCAGAACAGTGGTCTGCTCAAGGGGAATAATTAGGTATTTATGCATACATTTTTTTTCTCATATAATCTCTGGAAATGGTAGACGAAATAGTTTCTCCCACTTACAAAAGGACTTAGCTGCAGCTCTTACACTCATGTCTCTGCTGAATAGTTCACATAATAAGCAGGGGTCTTTTTATCCCGACGAACATTTTCCAGCAGCCTTCGTTCTTCAGTTCCCACGCTGCTCCATCCATGCTAAGAACTCAAGTCAGCATTTTTCTTTCCAATATATAATAAATTTTGGCCTATTAGGTATCTTTTTTTTTTCTGAACATTACTTCAGCAACGTTAATTGTGCCCATAGCTTACAATGTACGGAAATGCTAGGACATTGAAAACGTCTTATGCTCTCGAGAGCGGGACAAAAGCTTGTGGACGTGAAAACACTTTCCAACGCTTTTCAAATTAGCGAAAGGCTTGCAAAGTCCCGGCTTTTCACCTGGGTGGTGGTTTTAAGTCATGGGACAGAGCCTGAAGCAAGGTCACCTTGCAAAACGTGGGCACAGCGGGTGAGAACCGCTGGCGAAGGAATCGCTGTTTATGGCACTATCTCTTACACACTGTGCTGATGCAAAGGTTCATTCGCCACATCTCGTCTCTGAAACCCCTTCACCACTCCAAATGTTGTAGTTGGGTTTTCCCTTCCACTCTTCCCCCACCTGGTTTTGTCATTGCTGGTATGACTGAATGTTTCCGCTTTGACCACTAGGGGGCATCTGCTTGGCCGACCCTCCACTTCCATCCCCCTCTAATTAGCTCAAAGGTCAGCCACATAAACCCCAAGAGAGGGCTTCCTATTGCTCTAGGGCCACATCAGCCTACTGGACTAATTCTCTGGAGCTGCGGAGGGACCCTGGGCGCCCACATTCTCACTTGTTTTTCTTTTCCGTTTCAGAGTGCCTGAAAAGATGGCTACTCGAGCCCCGACGTTTACGCAGCCCTTACAAAGCGTTGTGGTACTGGAGGGTAGTACCGCAACCTTTGAGGCTCACGTTAGTGGTAAGCCCTTAAGCATGGCATGCTTTCTTCTCTGGTACAGGAACTCCCTTTTCTTTTGTAGGCCTTGAAAGCAAGTTTAAACCCTGCTTTTCTACCACATAAGATTGACACAACACTATGGAAAGGTCGTTTTAAGGGCGTCCCATTCACAGGATGCTGGCAATGTAATGACTTTGGAAATGTTTTATTCATATTTATAATTCCACGAAGCAAAAATAATTAGCATTAGATTAAAATTGGCTGTCAGAATCCAGCAACTAAGTAGGACCAAATTTCACCATTCTGTGTTTGGGCTCAGGGGTAGAGCCAGCCTGACAGACAAGAAGCCTCGTGCTGTGGAGACATTGACAGGGCTTATCGGCAGGAGTCTGTACACCTAAATTTTAGTTGTTTCATATAAAAAACAAACAAATAAAAAAGCCCAGCTCATCCAACTTTCCATAGGAGCAGACACAGTGACTACTCATGATAATTATTTTATTGGGTTTTTTTGTCTTATTAAATTATGCTAGTGAATTAAACAACTCCCTTTTGTTATGAATGGCAAAATATAATAATAATAATAATAATAATAAACCATCTCTCATGTCTGTCTTTCTATTCAAAGGTTACAAACATTTTCTCTAGAATTTTATTTAAAAGGAATTTCATGCATTTCTTTTTTGTCTCTTTTTCTTCATTACCTGGTTTAGGTATGATTCTAGACCATGCATGATTCCTAACAAGTGAGGCTTGTCTATAAACTATGCTGTAAACAATTTCAAAATGATTTACTCTGTCTCCTCCTATAGTACCATAACTGGTCATGAAAGATTATATGGATTAACTGTTCACAACTCAATGTATCCCTGTGGTGAACACATTTTCTCTTTTCTAAATGGCTCGTAATAAAGATATAAACTAAAGTTTTCTTTTTACTTCCTTTTTCTGTATTATGTGAGAGTCTTACATATATTGGCTAACACTTCAAAGGTATCATTTGCTATTGATGGAAATCAATTCAGTTTTCCTCTTGCATGATAAACTCTGACTCTCAAATAATTAACTTATTTTTCTTCAGCTCCTCTGTAACTTCTAAACTGAGCAGAACACACTTGATGTCTGTGGGAATTTGCTCCTTGGTGTAGTAGTAAGCTGGCGTCTTCAGAGCTTCACATTCTGTCTAATTATGTACCTTTTAAGTTCTTAGACATACGTCATAGATGACATTTGACCCTCACAAACTAGTCAAACAAACTCTTCCCTGTCCCATAATGCGAGGTTGTCTGGTGTAAGGACAGCGTGGTGAACGTTCTCTTGGCATTACCTCCTGCCTCTAGGAGAACAATCGCGAGCATTTATGTCAGATGTGAAGCAAACGTTCCCTGAAGTAGCCATGTGAACTTGAAACACACTAGACTTTAATAAAACACAAAGCCGCCGATACCACTGTTAACAGCGAGTGGAGAGGCTCCTGTGTGAGGGCATTTTTGCTGCAGGGACATTCTGGACTGAATCCCTGAAACAGCAGAGAGGGACCAAGCATGCCCTCCTGAGGCAGAGCTGTAAGATAGCTTTACTGCCTCTAGACCTCATGTTTATAGAGCTGACAATGGTCACTTTCTCTTCTAAAGTTTCTCCAGCCCTGTATGCTTAGGAATCCCTCTCATTATGTCAATGGTGTCTAGTAAATTAAGTCAGACAGAGCCCTGACTAGAGGGTAGAAGATGAAGGTTCCACTCCTCTTTGTACCACTGATGACAGAGAGAGCTTGGCGAAATGATGATGCTTCAGTGCAAACCGCATGTCCATAAAATGAAGAGGCAGGACTCTGTGTGAACTGCTGGGCCTCCCTACTGGCCTGCAGTTTTACATTTCTATCATGTGACAGTCATGCACTAAACGGGATTCCATTCCAGCTTAGATGGGTGGATGCAAGGCCTTGTTCAATGATGAGGCAGAACAGAGGACTGAATCATGCCCACTCCAACCTAAAGATGTTTGGGATTGCCTTCCAGGTTCCCCAGTTCCTGAGGTGAGCTGGTTTCGGGATGGCCAGGTGATTTCAACTTCCACTCTGCCCGGCGTGCAGATCTCCTTCAGCGATGGCCGCGCTAGATTGGTGATCCCCGCCGTGACTAAAGCTAACAGTGGACGATATTCCCTGAGAGCCACCAACGGATCTGGACAAGCAACTAGTACTGCTGAGCTTCTCGTGACAGGTAAGCTGTGGCAGACCAGGCCAGAGGGCATGTGCCTCCCACATAGGAGAGGAGTCCAGATAGAATTTGTAGGATGAAAGTACATGATTATGTGGGTTAGCGCAGTTCAGTCCTCTTTGAAGATGAAGCACAAAGCATCTGAGAAGCAGGGTCTCTGTAGCATCACACACTCAGAGGATCTTGAAGAAACACCAAAAAATCATGCTTCTTGGCAGGCAGAGAGTTTAGAGCCTTACCATAAGGTTATCAAGGAACAGGGAACATTCCAGAAATCACTGGGAATTTCCACTTCAGCGAGCGTTGCTGTAATTCTGATGTAAGTGGTCTATAAGCTGGGCATTGAAAATACTGCAGAGTAAAAGGCCAAATGCTTACTATTTACCACTTTCCATCAACTCATTTCTAGTCACCTCTGTGGGTTTTATCCATACTTTTGCACTTCATCTGATGAGCAAACACAAAGAACAAGAGTCACTCTGCTTACTGCATAGCGATGTCTTGTATGACCTCTGTCATGTCACATGTTTGTTTCTGGTGTCTAATTCCATGGGCATAAGTGACCTGAGCAGAAAGCACACCAGGCTGCTTAGGGATGAGCTTTAAATGTGCACTTGGAAAATTCAGAGCTGGAGGAAGTACAGTAACTCAGAAACCCATCAGTTTACCCTGACATTTTACCACGAAGGCTGGAACACACATAGAGGCAGGCACACACTTCCCTCGGGGAACACTGGCAGTTAATGGTAGCTGGAGAGAAGGGCATCGCTTTCCCCAGTGGTGTAGCTCCTGAGAAGCTGCTCCTGCCCGGCGTGTTTCCCCACCCATGCTTGGGCCAGAAACCCTAATTAATCTCAGTGGGCCTCACACAATAGAAGGCATTAGAAGTTGAGAAGAGGGTTCCATTGGAAGAGGGAGGAGGACGAGAAGAGTGAATAGGAGATTCAAACACAAAACAAAACAGAACAGAAGACATAAAAACCTAAGATTGGTTGTAAAATGTATAAAATTGATCAGCAATTAAAAATTTAAAGAGCAAAATTCTCTCTTGATAAAATTAACCAAGAAAGCCTTGTTTCTTTCTGTAGCGTAGTTAACATGAAGGCCTGCCACATTTTAAATGCAAGTAAATATTTTGGTCATTTTCATACCAATCTAGGTAGAGGAATTTTCAAAACTGTATTAAGCTTTTACTGCAGTAGGTCATGAGTGCACTCATTTTACCAACCAGGGCACCTCACTTCTGTACAATGTAAATAGTTTCCCAAACCACCTTACCATGTTAGCAAAAGGCAAGATCGAGAGATTAGAAGCGCCAGAAAGGTCTAGAATAGTACGGTGACATCTAGACATTTTGTTAAAAGAAACAAAAGGAAGGAAGAAAGGAAGAAAGAAAGACAGACAAGAAAGATAGAAAGAGAAAAGGGCTAGAGAGATGGCTGAGCAGTAAAGAAGCTTGTTCCTCTAATTGTGGAGCAGGGTGTGGTTTAAACCACATGGTGGTTTAAAACTATGTGTACATCCAGCGCGAGGGTATTCTGACCTCTGTGGACACCTGCACACATATGACACACATAGGCCCACTCACACGCACATTTACATGAGTAAAAAAATTAAAGCTTACATGTAGACTAGAACTGCTAATGAAAGCAAAAGCAATTGAAATTAGATCGTGAGCAGGGGAGCCTTCCGTTCCTGCCGCATTCTAGCTGTCATCTGCTGGAGAGCTAGGCTTCAAGGACGCTGGATTGCTGAGTCAGTCACTGCTTTGAAACCCAGAGCTGTGATTGCTTAAAAATACCTTGCTGGGAGCACCCTGCCTCCTGGGCCTGATTTTCTTCTCTGCCCCTGGCAGCGGAGACAGCACCACCCAACTTCGCTCAACGGCTGCAGAGCATGACTGTGAGCCAAGGAAGCCAAGTGAGACTCCAAGTGAGAGTGACTGGGATCCCTACACCTGTGGTGAAGTTCTACCGGGACGGAGCTGAAATCCAGAGCTCCCTTGATTTCCAAATTTCTCAAGAAGGCGACCTCTACAGCTTACTGATTGCGGAAGCATACCCTGAGGATTCCGGGACCTATTCCGTAAATGCCACCAACAGTGTTGGAAGAGCTACTTCCACCGCGGAACTGCTGGTCCAAGGTATGTGCTGGAGGCTGAGAAGGAGAAAGAAGCCTGACAGGTGGGGGCGATGTGGGGCCAGGGGTCCATCTGCCTCCCCCAGACCACTCCCCCATGACTGGGAGTGCCAGAAGAAAAAAAGTCACAGTTTTCTCTCCTGAAACACTCACCTTTCCATTTCTGCAGGTGAAGAAGTAGTACCTGCTAAAAAGACAAAGACAATCGTTTCGACTGCTCAGGTTTCAGAAACAAGACAAACCCGGATTGAAAAGGTAATTTCCCCGTAAACAGCTCCTAGCCTCAGAGCTTCTTGCTTCCCTGGCTCTGCCCACCCACATGGCTTCTCTTTTCATCTTCTCAGAAAATTGAAGCCCACTTTGATGCCAGATCAATCGCGACAGTTGAGATGGTCATAGATGGTGCCACCGGACAGCTGCCGCACAAACAACCTCCGAGGATACCTCCTAAGCCGAAGTCTCGATCGCCAACACCACCTTCCATTGCTGCCAAAGCACAGCTGGCCCGACAGCAGTCCCCGTCACCCATAAGACACTCCCCCTCCCCAGTTAGACACGTGCGGGCACCGACCCCATCTCCGGTCAGGTAGGCCTTCTCTCGGAAGACCACATTACTTACACATTTTAAAAATCAAGTGTTAAGCAATCAGAATTGCAGCATTTAAGAAGAGAGAGAGACCAAGAAATCCCTAAATGTGATCTTTCTAGTCTTTACCTTCCGTGGGTAAATTGAAGGTATTTGCAAACTGTGATTCTGAATTCTTATTTGCACCCTCTTTGAATTCCATTCAGTAAGTACACATGTTTGGAGCCAAAACCTAACACGGGAAGATAAGAATTTTACAGAATAAAAAGTTAAATCTTCCCCAAAGTCAAGTCACCCAGACTACTTGCTTACAGTTTGATTTGGGGCAGTAGCTATACTAGTAAGTACGATCGAAGGCTCACCACCTCTGTCCTAAGCTGTTCTCCGTTATCTCACTAAATATTCACGACCCTGGAGAAATGCAATCCCCAATATTCCTGGCAAGAAGCTATAGCTAAGGAAGTTAGGAGGCTTTCCCAGGGTCTTTGTTGTGTCCTACATAAAACAAAAGGGGATCGCAGCCAGAATGATTAGGAGTTCTTTGGAAGGAGTCGATGAGCTCATTAGTTGAAGGTGTCTCTTGGATATAGAAAATCATTACCCAAATGCTTATACTCTCAAATAATAAGCAAAACCTTCTAAATATTTTTCATATGTTTATTTTATCTAAAAAGTGGGTTTCTACTCTTAGTTAAAATATAAGTATTTTATAAGGTGAGCCAGTATCACCAGTGCTCAGAAATTCAGAAATTATGCAATCAAATACAAATCCCCCGCAGCAACCGAGACTTTGGGACTTAGTCTATAATGAGGCTTTTAATATGATGAGCTAAAAACTACAAAATTTGAGCACGCACAAAAAAAAGTATGATTTAATCAATTCAAATGAAGTAAAAAAGAAAATCATACAGATCAAGTTCTCCTGCTAAGAAAACTAAAGTGAAATAATGAGATAGTTGTGGCCTAAAAAAAAAATCTAAATTCACTGTAAAGTTACTGTGGTCAAAATAATGTGATGGGCCTAAGGTATAGTGTAGTGAAAGAATGCTTGCCTGGAAGGTGCGCCCAACTGTGAAGAAGAAGAGTGACCGGAACAACACAGTATGGACACAAATAGAGAGCACAGACAGGTTTAAGTATGCAGGAAATTTGATTTTTAATCAAGGGGAAGGAAATTTTACTTGACAAATAAGACTGGCACAATTAGCTGGCTGTTGGGAAGAAGGCAAACCCAAGCCTCAGCCTCATATGACCTACAGTCTAAGCGGCATCTTGATTAAAGTGTAAGATGTTTTGGTGGGCAAAGGCACTCACCACCAACCCTGGTCACATGAGTTTAATCCTTGGGACTGCATTGGTGGGCCGCAAGAACAGACTACCAGAAGCTGTGTTCTAACCTATGGCGTACTGATATCCCCGCTCCCACCCCACAAGCACACACACACACAGAGACACGTGCACCACACATACAAGCATGCACACAAATAAACAAGCATGCACTAGTAATTAAAAGGATGGAAGGAATATTTATGGAAGAGAGCTTTTAAAAATAGGTTTGCAGATCCACAATGAAAACTAACACATCTCTATGGCAAAAAAGCAAGCTCATTGTTAGACTAAGTAGTACATTTATGTGTGTGTGTGGCCGGGAATGGCATGCTCCTTTCTGAAGATGCTTCATTGCTGCCACCAGCTCAGAAAGAACAGCAGCTAATTACCATGTGAACAATGCCAGACTAGGAACAGTCAGCAGCACGAACAGCTCTACAGGGTTATGCTGAACAAGACCTTGTAAGTCCCCGACACATGGACAGTTCTGGAGGGGAAGCTAAGAGGGACATACAACAAAGACTGTCAACAGGGAGAATGCAAACTACCAGATGGACTAAAGAGTTCCAGCAATTACTTTCTAAAGGAGAAGAGAGTCATGCAGAACAAATAAAAAAATGGGGGAATGATGTCAACGTTCAAATAATATAATATTCTAAGTGTCTTCTAATTTTTATTTTGGCCACTTTAAAAAAAAAAACAATTGAAGATATTTAGCTAGAACTAAGAGGAAACCTTAACAAAAAGCTCAGTTTAAAAAAGATATCTACATTTTTTTTTAATGTGTTTAATCTTAGGCTGTCTATTGGTTTGCATGCCATGAAATCCCTCACAACACAGGCCAAATGTAACCTCCGAGGGACAACAGCCTTACTCTGTTTTAAACTCAAGGCTGAGGGTCCGTTAGCATCACAGACATCTCCTGACCCTCTGGAGCACAGTAGGCCTCTTAGTCTTCTGAGGGCTTATTGGTGGGAAGCCAGTTATTTAGTCTGCAAATTTTGCTTTGAAATAATTACAAAATATAAATGCCAGTTTGAGAAGAAAATAATGGTTATCCCAGATAGACTCCTTCCAAAAAAAAGTCCTGAGGCTTAGTTTTGATTTTTGTTGTAGATAAAGCAAGCATATTTCACTGGATGAGTACATTGTGGCTCGCTGTGGCCAAGTGATTATTTTTTTTTATTATTATTGTTGTAAGTGCAGAAATAAGCACTTTCTGGTAATGGCTCAAATTACATTGATTTTCACAGCCGTGGGCTTACCTGAAGCCTGCTGTTAATCACGCACATCATGGTAATCATGTCTCGAGCTCTTTTTGAATTAAACCCACTTTGCTAGGAACAGCAAGAACTAAGCAAATGAAAACTAAGACACTCCTGAGTCTGCTTCCCTGCAGTTGGTGTGGATGCCACACCATTCCAGCCTGGTCTCCGCTACATTTCCAGCGTTTCTTCTTTTCACAGCACATGCATGTCTGTTAGACATATTTTTTCAGCTTGATTACGATTTCTTTTCTAAAATGTAAATTGCTTTTCCCTCACAAGACAGCCTTTTAACAAGGAAATGATTAAACGTTTCTTCATGAAACACGTTGATGTAATATTCTGCAAAGTTATTCTCTATTTTAGAGAAAATATTACTGGATCTCCAGCTTAATTGGGAGAATTGTTTTATTTATGATTGATGTAAACTCAATGTCCTATGTAAGTGCCAGAATACATTTATAAACATGCCCCTGTGTGAAGAATTTGTAAAGCGATACTGCCACCAAGAGGTAAAATAGAGAAAATAAAGTAACTGAATTTTTTTTTATATTAATCACAGGTTATGTACTTTGTATCCCAGCTGTAGCCCCCTCCCCCATTCCCTCCCAATCCCACCATCCCTCCCTCATCTCCTCCCTGCTCCTTTCTCAGTCCACTCATAGGGAAGGACCTCCTCCCCTTCCATCTAACTCTAGCTTATCAGGTCTCTTCAGGACTGGCTGCAATGTCCTCCTCTGTGTCCTCCTTGGGGAAGAGGGGGATGGGTCAAAGAGCCAGCCATTGAGTTCATGTCAGAAATAGTGACATTTTTGAAAAATACTATTTTCAAACAGTTGATCTGTACCTAGAATAATTGCTAGTGGCGACAAGCTGGCTTTTTGTGCTATCATTGTTAGGATTTAATGCCCACGCCCTTTGATGCATGCTATTTGCACTTTGGATATACACATTTAAAAAGCAAACAGTGAAAACTGTTTTGGAAGAAAATACTTAGTCAATTTAATAAAAGGGCTTCAAAGTAGCTAATTTACAAGGTAATTCTAATATTATGTAAATGAGGTTCTTATTGTAATAAGATGAAGGCCAGGGTAGAAGTAAACTCAGAGGAATTAGAAAGTTACCCACAAACACCTCTGGCTAGAACAACAGTCCCACAGCACATAGCACAGCCAGTTCCCCAGAGGACTGTGGGAAGCTCAGCAGCAAAGTTTCCACCTGGCCTGGAAATTCACAACATACTGACTTGGTTGAGACTGTGGAGAGATAAGGGAAGAAAGGGACAAGGGGTGGGGGAGGACAGAGAGAGGGGAAATGTGAGTGGTGCAGGCATTGTTGCCAAACCCATGTAACACCCGTTAAATATTCTCCCCCAACTAGAGCTAAGAACACACTGTGCTTTCTCAGGCAGTATTTTGAGGAAGCTCCTTTCACTGTGTGTTTCCTCCCTCCACCTCACCTCCAACGCCAGAAGGTGAGATGGGACACAGAGATCGTTACCTTACTTAGAATTAAGTCTCATTCCTTTCCAGGGTTACAGCAGATAAGCATGGGGCTTAATGAGATTTAAAACAAATTGCATTCAGCTGCATTCTGTACCCTCCAGACAGGCTGTGGAAGCTCACACTGTTAACACCCTGACTTAAGCTATGTTTCCATCCCGTCGCCTAAACCCCATCATGGCCGCCAGAGTGCCTTGTGCTGATGTTCTGACCTCTGCCCTTTGGTTTCCAGGTCCGTGTCTCCGGCAGGGAGGATCTCCACTTCCCCCATCAGATCTGTCAAGTCACCTCTGCTCGTCCGCAAGACTCAGACAACCACTGTGGCCACAGGCCCCGAGGTGCCTCCCCCTTGGAAGCAAGAGGGTTATGTGGCCGCCTCCACTGAGGCTGAGATGAGAGAGACGACAATGGTGAGCTCCACCCAGATCAGAAGGGAAGAGAGGTGGGAAGGGAGATACGGCGTCCAGGAGCAGGTGACCATCAGCGGAGCAGCGGGGGCTGCAGCCGCCCTGTCAGCCAGCACTTCATTCACAGCCGGAGCCGTTGCCGCTGGGGCTAAGGAGGTACCGTCACAGCTCTGCCCTCCCCGTGTCACCCAGTGTCAGACCTGGGATAGTCTGTGTGGGTTGGAGAGGAAATGCAGAGGAGTCTAAAACTATAATTAGTGTGAAGATGTTTAGCTGTTGTTCTTTATCAACGCATCTTTGAGTCAAAGGCTAATCCACAAGGCTCTTGCGTAAAATACGGATCGTAATGACGCAGGCCTTGTCTTCCTGGCAATATTGGGTAATTACATACGAGCCTATTTTGCTCCTCTTGATAGTTGAGGGTGCATACATTTTTCTGCCAAGTGTGTCGTTTTAAAAGCATTTGTGCTTGCTGATTGCCAACACAGGTGAAACAAGAGACCGACAAGAGCGCAGCTGTGGCCACTGTTGTAGCTGCTGTTGATATGGCCCGAGTGAGAGAACCAGTGATCAGCGCTGTAGAGCAGACTGCTCAGAGAACCACCACGACTGCCGTGCACATACAACCTGCTCAAGAACAGGTACGCACGGGGCCGCCAGGGGGCGCGCGAGCACCCTGGCTCACTCTGCTTTGGGTAATGTGGGCACCCCTCCCCCCCCAGCTGACCCAAGCAGAGCTGAAGGCAGCGGGCCGCCCAGAGTGCCCCCGGGCTTTTAGAGCTTCGTGAGGAAAAGGTGGCTAGAAATATCAAATATGTTTAAGCTGTAAATATCACAGGAGCAGACCGGGTCAGAAGAAATACCTGGGCTGTGTGAGGCGAGCAAAAAGTTAACCCCTGTTTTCAAGGCATCCAGGGACAGCTGGAGGCTGGCAGAAGTAGAACAAAGGGCGGGTCGAAGTCCGAGTGCAGTTCCCACCATAGCTAGGCATGGAAAAAAAACTATTTCCGGGCAGACATTAAGATTTCTGGAAGGGTCTCCGAAGGACCTTGGCTTTTAACTTCCCTCAAAATAAATGTGACCTTTGATTCACGGCTGGAAAGGAATATAAGTACAAGGTCACATGTCACCTCCTGTTTGAGTAGAGCCTGTTAACAGTCTAAACGCTCTCTAGCTCCCCTGTGCTCTCTGGGGTGATGGGTTACCTCAGTCCTGATGGGTTACCATAGCCTCTGAGTGGTGTGTGCTGAAATGTTTCCTTTCTTATGTCTCATGGAAATCAGGTGAGAAAAGAGGCGGAGAAGACCGCAGTAACCAAGGTTGTAGTTGCTGCTGATAAAGCCAAGGAACAGGAATTAAGATCAAGAACCAGAGAAGTGATCGCAACAAAACAAGAGCAGGTGCACATAACTCATGAGCAGGTGACCGTGATTTTTGATTTGCAATGGGCCGATGTGCTAAAACATACCAGTTTTTACTATGAAGCAAGCTAATTTCTATGATGTTGTAGTGCTATAGTTTCCCGCAAATAGCATCCTCCTGTCAATGTATGTCCTGAGCACTTAATACCAGCCTCCCTTAGAGTTGCTGAGTGTTCATACTGGAAACAAAATGAGGATCTATCTCATCTAAATTTTTAATTTGTAATTGCCTACACTGATTATAGGTTAACTATGGCAGTGCATAGGGGACAGGCAGTTTAAACCAAAGAGATGAAATGGCTAGGAATAAGGGAGAACTGAATATGTCACTGTAAAAGCTTGCCGCTGCTTTCTTACCCCTTGGACGTTAGCATGTGGGTTTCATATGGGATGTACAGTATGATCATATGGTAGGTGCAATGGTCAGAAATTGGATGAGGACAGATGGGAGAAGGCCTGTTGATGGGGATGTTGGCAAGTAGAGTCAGTTGTGCATGGGATGGATGGAGAGGGCACGCTTTCAAGTCCATTTTCACCATGGTCCCGAGTTTCAGTGACAATATTTGTGAGGATGGGAAGGACTCACTCCTTAGACAACAAATGGAAGCAACATGTCCTTCCATGGCTCAGGCTTTGAGCAACAGTTTGCCTAAGATCGACGCCAGAACTGCTTTCCCACTGTGTCTCGATTTTAGACAAGCCTTGATGGTCAAAACTATTTCCACATTTAGGACAAATATTACACACAATATTTGTAGAAAGGCAGACTGCAAATTATGTTTGGATTCTCACATTTAAAAGGAGCCAGTCGAAATTACTTCTTGGGACTTCCATGGTAATATTCTGGGCTATAAGATTACTTTCAGCTGAGAAAATTAGCACCTAATTAAATCACCATATCACCATCTAGAAAAGGCACAAATCTTGCTAAGGTAGACTGCAAATGTCTATAAGACAAGCAGTCCTGATTCTCAACACACCATTTCCTCCAAAGAGACTAAAATATGGTTCAGAGAGAGAACAAATGTGTTCATATTAATGAGATGTTGAGGATTTAATTAACGATAGCTCCAGAAAGGGAATTTCCCTCTTTCAAATCCCCACTTTGTTGCATTTAATACTGTGGCAGCCCCATTGGAGACTGGGGGACAATAAGGTTCTGTTTTTAATCATTGATTGCAGATAAGAAAAGAAACCGAAAAAGCCTTTGTACCAAAGGTAGTGATCTCCGCAACTAAAGCCAAAGAGCAAGAAACTAGAATTACTGGAGAAATTACTACAAAACAAGAGCAAAAGCAAATAACTCAAGAAACGGTAAGTCTGGCTGATTTTTCACAAATGGCTCATTTCCCAGCAGCTAAAAGTACCGTATACCCAGAACTTGAGACCAGAATCACTTTCATCTCGCCCCCACACTTATTTATTTTTTTATTTTTTTTTGTTTTTATTTTTTTTACTGTTTGCCTGTGTCTACTGTTGCAACTCTTTTCTGTGCACTGTTTTGTGCCCACATGAGAAGTTTATGTAAACTCTACTTGAACAGTTTCCGGGGTAAATCCTTGAACTTTCTAGGTCGCACATAAACAGGAGTATGCCTAGCTTCTGCCCACGAGCACATCACTTTAGCACATGTAACCTGAGCCCTTGGTCACTCAGATTGGGGCCTTCAGCCAGCCTGCTTCCACCCACTGACACGCGTGCACACACTTTAGCCCCAACACTCTAACAAGCAGCAGCTGGACATTAGAGAAGACAGCACTCACAATCCCTGGGTGATAAACACTGGAGTAAACATATCAGATATGGGAAGACAACCTGGACGTCACCTAAGTCTGCTTTTCTTCCCTTTGTCACCAAGCTTTAAGGAACAGGAGCTTTTCTTTGATCCTTGCTCTCCTCAAAGCTCTTGGCTGATCTAAGAGCTGCTTCCTTTAAAGTCTGTTTGAGGACATTGTCCTGGTAAGAGGCTAACCAGAGTCAGCTACCTTGTTTTCCATCGCCACTTCTGGCCACCCTGGAGTCAGGCTAGGCAAGATTTGAAACATAGGAATCCCTGCTCTGTTGTGGCAGACTGATGAGTTCAGCCATTGCTAGTCATCAGTTGTCACCCAAAGATGTCACCTTTCCAGTCCTGGCACAGTTGATTTAGGAACAGCTTAGCAGCAAAGTTTAATCCTCAAAAAACGAAATGTAACAAACAATGGCAGGCTATACGCACACATTTAGACTCTGAAATGGGGGTGTGACATTTTCTAGCTCATCAGTAAGCCTTCAGTATTCATAACTTGGCCTGACCATCTTACCATTCCTTTTGTTTCATTCAAAACTCAAATCAAACCTTCATTTTACTTGGCAAAATCAGATAAGACAGGAAATTGAAAAAGTTGCTGCATCCACCATGGTGGTTGCTACTGGCAAGTCCACCAAACTAGAGAGAGCCGTGGGCGGTCAAGAAGAAATTGCCATACAACAGGATCAAGTGCTCCTCATTCAGGAACAGGTGAAGACTTCCCGCTGGCGGGAGAATCACCGGCAAACCATCCACATTGTCATCACGGCTCTTAATCATCACTTCTCTTCATGACTTCACGGTCCTTTACCACCCATCTGGCTTTCACTGTCACCCTCATCCCTAACTCTCAGCTTTTCTTTGGATTGCTACTAATACATTATAATTCATTTTAATATCTTCCTATGGATGTAGACTCTGTATGCAAGACGAAATTATGCACCTTTCAAGCGTCTGTTAGAACTCTGCATACATTATAATATGAATAGTGTGGCAGAGAGAAGAAACGTGTTTCAGGTTTTTTTTTTTCCTAATTCCATTTTTCTCTTTTGTCTTATCTTCTTGGTATTTTTGCTGGTGAAATACTATGGATGATCAAGACAATCCAGTAATGTTTAATGAAGTATCTGTGAATAATGAGGAAAGCTCTGCCTCTTTCCTCAGTTAATTTGTTTCTTTTATTAGAGGCTCATGAATCTTACTGACATCTTCTTACCTTTCTCTTGAAATCATATAACCAGATAATGAAGGAAACTAGGAAAACAGTGGTACCCAAAGTCATAGTTGCCACACCCAAGATTAAAGAGCAAGATTTAGTATCAAGAAGTAGAGAAGCCATCACTACCAAAAGAGATCAAGTGCAAATAACTCAGGAAAAGGTGAATGTAGATATGAGATGTAAAAAGTTTATCTTTAAGCTAATCTCTTGTAAGCCATTAACTATTAAATGCTATGAAATTATTTTAATCTGTTCTTTAAGTTTATAACTAAAAATAGTAAATATGTGTACCATTAATTTTTCCTTCATGCTTGGTATTCACCCACCCATAACATTTTTGATTCATTTCATTCATCCCTATTTTTTGCTTGAGCATTAGCATTTTAGTTTAATTTTTAAAAGCAATATAGGAAAGCATCTACAGATTATTTTGCAGCTAACATTGCTACATTCTGTCATTCTCAGTCATTCTGTGCAAGCACTGCTTAGTGACTATTTAACCCTGGATGATGTTGTTTGCATCCCACAAGCAGGGGAATGGAATGTGTGTTTGTTGTGGGGAGGGGGTCATACTCTGTGTCTGAAGCCCATACAACTTAAATTTTGCTTTTACTGTAATGATCAGATAAGAAAGGAAGCTGAAAAAACTGCCTTGTCTACGATAGCAGTTGCTACTGCTAAAGCCAAAGAACAAGAAACAATTCTGAGATCTAGAGAAGCCAAGGCCACTAGACAAGAACACATCCAAGTTACCCATGGAAAGGTGACTGCGTTATTCCAGTGTGGAATCCATGATAATCTATTAATACCAAATCTCATGTGAAAACTCCCATTATAACACATTAATCCAAACATCAACCTTCTTGTGAAGGAGACATATTAATCAGAAAACTAAAAGGCAAAATTATTTATTGTCCTTAACATTATAACATATTTCTTTTCCAGTTTGTTGTTATCATTGTTTAAAACTTTTATTATTAACAGATATTATTATCCACATGTTAATAACTGAAATTGCATTTGGGCTAATTTTAAGAGCCCCCATGAACAAAAAGAAATTTGTTGCATATGCATAGTGATGAATCTTCCCAGCGGGGGAGAGTGCGTATGTGTGTGTGGTGTGTGTGTGTGTGTGTTGAGGAGCCATGAACTGAATGCATTGAATTGAATTATGCTACAATTTAAGGCTTTATTTAAGTTATCTATAGTTTTCTTCTTAACTTCACCTTTTTTTTCTTCCTGTAAATATCAGAGGCAAGAAACTGAAGAGATTATAGAGCCTATTGTAGCAGCTTCAACTGAAGCTGGGCAAGATGCAGTATTGAGAACTCTAGGGAAAGATATCTAACGAGAACTGTTACATGTAAGCTGTGAAGAGGCAGCTGTGCCCATTCACAGCTATGCCAATCTCATGAATGACCTCCCAGAATTACAACACCTTCCAAATTCACAATTTACCCAGGTTTTTCCATTGCAAACTGGCCCATAAGGTTTTCAGTTTTGCTGGCATCATTTGTTTCCCGGGGACCACTGTCGGTTCCTATCACAAGAACTTCCATCAGTTTTTTTTTTTCCAGGACTAGATTTAAGATAAGATTCAAACTTTTATCCACGTCCAACACATCTGCCTCCTAGAAGTCATGTACTCAACATATTTCAAGAATTATGGTTAATTGTTCTTTCATTTCTGTCCCAGTTCATATAAATGCATCTGTCTTGGTTTTGTTGTGGAATGCTAGTGGCTGAGAAAATGTTCCTAAGTAACTTAGGAATCTTTGCTGAGTCTGCAGAGCTAGCCATGCTGCCAAAGACTACAGAAAGACTGGCCATTAGGCACGAGCAAATAGAGGTTGCAAGAGGAGGTGAAAGCTGGTGCTGTGGAGGTGAAACATGTTGTTTCTTCCTATCATTAGCTCATATAACTCCTCACTGCCTTGAGCCTGTGTGCTGCCAGTGGTCCGTTAAATTGCTTTACCTGTCAACAAAACGTGACAGATGATTAGACTTGGTCTGAGTCCTCCAGAGGATAGTTAGCATTTTTAGTTATAAAAGACCACATTACATAACTCTTAAATTAATTCTCAGCAGTTGGCTGGTGTAAATTGGGGTCTCCTAATCCAATTTGTGTCCATGCTTATCTGGGGTCCAAGAATAAAAAGGATACTTAGGTCTGCTAAGGGATAAGAATAGCTACCAGCATTTAGCATTCTCTTGGAGTTGTCCACCAAACAGCATATGTATGTGGAGAGAGAGAAAAAATTCAAGAAAAAAGATACATTCTTCCACAATTTAAAATATACTGCCATAATTAAGATTTTCAATCGTACTTGTAAAAGTAGGAGCAATATTATCTTGGTTGTATGATTTTTAGTCAGTTGAAATGTTGAGTCAGTTTTTTCATCATTATAATAAAACTAAAACTTCCTCTGGTTTTTTTACATCACAGTTTACTTAAAAGGTACCAATGAAACACACTGAAAATTCAATTTCTCCAGACAGAGAAATATGTTCATATTGGTGGTCTCCGTTGAAGATGAACACATAGAAACATCTATAGTGTCAACTGCTTTTATAAAATGTTTTTATAAAAGAAACCAACAAATAAAAAATAATTGAGCTTCATATAGATACAGTAGCTCTTTTCAAAATGCAATGTGACATGAAGATGATATTTGCAGTCTTTCATGGCAGATTAGATTTTTTATACTTCTGAGAAGAAAACTCTAAACAAAGCCCATGGTCGTTAAAGGATCAATCCTATCTTTTAAAAGGCCATGATCATGCCTTAAATATGGGTTAAAGGCCATTTTCAAAGGTATCTAGGTTCTGTACTTGAAGCACATTTCAGATGCATATTAAGCCATGGGCATAGCATAAGTAAAGACCAGAGATTAGCGTGCTGTATGGCCACAGCCACGGTCATGTGGCCTTTTGGAATGTTTCTGGTGCCCCACAGAACTAAATTCTGCATGCCTTGTAGGCTGCTTCACTCATTTTACAAGAACACCTCTGCAAATTGTGGTCTCGCTCCTATTAATCAGATTCATAGGGAGGAGAAAATAATATTTGTTTCTCTCTTTGCTTTAACTCCCAGCAAAGATGAAAGCAAATTGAACTTCAGTGTGAAAGGTTGTTCTCTTGAATCCAAACACGATAACGCTTTCATTTCAATCACAGTGTTTTCCTTCATGTGCTTTAAGAGATCTATTTTTCTAATAGATTGAATAAAGCTCATCCCTGGTGAGGCATAAGTAAATTTTGGGTGTTCGCTCTCTGATCAGGAGCTTTCGTTTTATCTCCCATTTGCATGCAACCATGTCACTCTGCGGCAATTGATTTCTCTGGATGTGATGATGACAGTATTTGAGTATATTTTTATCTCTGCTGTTGCCATGTCAACAGCAGACTAAATGATTGACAGACTAATAAAAACAATCAGTGGAGGCAACTGGCCCCTGGTTCTTATATACCGGTGGCTAATTGACTGACTGCCCTAGCCTAGGTAAATTGCTTGAAATGTTCAAAATGTCCTTAGGATTTTATATACATATTGTGTTGTCCTGTCTTGAGTCCGTGTGATCCACTGTCCAGTGTATAGCAGATCCAGGGATAAGATCTCTAAATAGGATAATAATAAAATACAAATTCTTGGAAGAGCCAATTTAGGTTTCTAAGCAATTAACATTATTCTATAACACAAGCAGTCTACACTCGTCGCACTTTTCACCTTTGTCTGTTTGAGTACCTGGAGGAGCTATCCAGGAGGACGTCCCTAGGAGGAGATGCCTGAGTGTGACTTGGACCTTACTGTCTGTTAACTTGGAAACCCTTGTCTCCAGGTGGGCGCTGGGAAAAAGGCAGAAGCTGCAGCAACAGTTGTAGCTGCCGTGGACCAGGCCCGCGGGCGAGAACCCAGAGAGCACGGGCATGTGGAGGGAGCGTACTCTCAGCAGACCACGTTAGAGTACGGCTACAAGGAACACATTTCCACCACAAAGGTGTCCGAGCAGCCCCAGCGCCCCGCCTCCGAACCCCATGTTGTTCCTAAAGCACCCAAGCCTGCTGTGATTCAGGTTCCTTCCGAGACTCGTATCAAAGCGGCTGACCAAATGGAAATGCACATATCGTCACAGGTGAGTCCACTGTGTGTAGGACAGCAGCCACGTGTGCTGTGAGCCACCTGGTGACCAGTGATATCACTGAGCTTCGTTTAATGCAGGTCAAGAAAACTACAGATATCTCAACCGAAAGATTGGTCCATGTGGATAAACGCCCCCGCACAGCGAGCCCTCATTTTACTGTTTCAAAAATTACTGTACCTAAGACAGAGCATGGATATGAGGTAAGATGCGGAATGTAATAAAGAAATGGCAAACTAAAAAGAATAGTTCTTTGCTTGTGACGTAGAGCAGTTTTGTGTAGCCATTTTGAGTCCCTGTTCCATGAGGTAGCGGTGTTCATGGTGGGCTCAGATGCTCAGCTTTGTCTCCTGACGAAGGTCTCCCAGGGTGAAGTGAATAAAATGTAGTTTTTTCCAACCCCAAGGTGGTGCAATCCACACAGTTCTTTGTCTCTTGTTCAGCAATGGTTCAAACTCAGTTGTTTTGATAATAATACATTTATAATAATTTTGTAAATGGTGGTAGTTTATATAGTTTAGTGTCTTTAATATATAATATTTAGTACAGTGTGAGACACTTTGAGTTATTTATCTGCATTTATTTTCTTTTTAAATTATTTATTTAAAATTTAAAAAAAAATTAAATTTATTTAAATTTGTATTATTTATACAGTATACTGCCTGCATATGTGCCTGGCAGTATACTGTATAAAATATACTGCCCAGAAGAGGGCACCAGATCTCATTGTAGATTGCTATGAGCCACCACATGGTTGTGAGAATTGAACTCAGGACCTCTGGAAGAGCAATCGGTGCTCTTTACCTCTGAGCCATCTCTCCAGCATGTATCTTAATAAGAGAACATGATGAGATGTCAGATATGTGCCCGATCCATATAGCAATGTGGAGAATGTCTGTTTTTTACCTGTCACGTAGACTCCATGGCAGTCATTCAGGTGTGCAATCACAACATCATCTTAGAGCTGATCAATTAAAAATTTTACTTTGAGTTCCCTGCCATCGTGGTTCTGAATGTAGCATTCATTATTATCACACCGACAGTTACATTGGACTGTGGAATGACATAGCCCTGGGCTAAGTTCTGCTTCCGTGTTTCATTAGTTCTGCCGTGTGGAAAAACACGCAACCATCCTCCATATTAATTACTGGAGTTTTTAATAACAAGAACTTGTCCTCTCTGTCCTCAATAAAGCAATGTATAATGCCTATGTTTAGGGTATCCCCAGGTTACTACTGAAACCAGAACACATCCCCCAGGGCAGAGACAATGAAGAAGCCATCACCATGCTGTTTAGAATACCTGCTTCCGCCTTTCGTGTAGACTTGTGGCTGACATTCAAATGTGTAACCACAGCGTACTTCTCAGAATTTATCTAAATCTTTTAAAATTTCGAGTCTTCTGTGATAGGCTCCAAATGCAGCATTCATGGGAACTGAGTGCAGACAATTCCTGACTGAGCTCTGGAAGAGCCTCAAAACAAGGGGAACCTTGTGGAACTCTTTAGACGGGCGGTCTTAAAAGTTTTCTAACCAATAGCTTTACAAATTGGTTGATGTCTGCCTTTTTGTTAACTGTGAGAGGGTTAATGAAAGTTTTTAGTCATACAGAAAACAGGGGAAAGCTGCGCGTTCCTATAACGGCAGCGCCAGGGACAGACAGACTGAGGCCTGGTACTCAGACACCCGTGCTGTGCATTTCTGAATGACCTGCCTGACTCCTTGCTCGTCCATCCAGGCATCCATAGCTGGTAGTGCTATCGCGACACTACAGAAAGAGTTGTCAGCCACATCTTCTACTCAGAAGATCACCAAGTCAGTCAAGGCACCCACCGTGAAGCCTGGAGAGACGAGGGTGCAGGTGGGCCCCACCCCTTCCCCCCAGTTCCCCTTCGCTGATGTGCCAGCTCCAGACACTTACAAGAGTCAGGCTGGCATCGAGGTGAAGAAGGAAGTCGGGGTGAGCATCACCGGCAGCACAGTCCGTGAGGAGCGCTTCGAAGTCCTGCATGGGCGTGAGGCCAAGGTGGGTTGAGGAGCTACTGGCGAGGGCTGGACAGGAGCGGGCCCTTGCCCCTCTCCTGGGCTCACTCTTTGCTCTGATCAGGCTATAGAAGGGGGGGCGGTTTCTGCGGTTATACTTTTATTGCTTTGCGCGTGCTGATGGTTCATGAGAGTTGCCTAAACGTCACGGCATTTTGTAAACGTCCTTTCTACAAACTGTAGGTAACAGAAACAGCAAGGGTGCCGGCGCCTGCTGAAGTTCCAGTTACCCCGCCTACCTTAGTCTCGGTGAGTGAGCGCATCAACAGCCATGGCCCCTACTTACCTGTGCTCAGACCTCGTCAACACGTGCTAGCAAAGATCAACTCCTCACACTGACAGGAGCCGATAGTGGGCTTACACTCTCTGGCTTTCACACAGCACCCTATTCGGCCAGGAAACGGGGGATTCCGTGCAGCATCCATCATTCTTGTTTTATAATGATCCTGATATGTGTATGGCATTACTTCAAGGAGCTCTGGAGATATAAAGAGCAACCAGGCGCCCTCTGAAGCCTTCGCCTTGCCATCAGTGCAAGTGTACAAAAACAGGCAGCATCAGTAAAACAAAAGGTTCTCGGTGCCCTGAAGGACAGGGTGTGGTGGGCAGACCAGGCTGAGTGAGGGACCCTGTGGAAGAGCTATGTTGACTGGTGGTGTTGGTGACGTGTCTTACAGAGCCTCTAGAAGTTAAGCCTGTGGGCCTAGCAGAAGCTTCTCAATTAGATGTACGGTGCTAAAGTTATTCCACTACAGAGACAGAACATGCCCGGCATTGATTTCAAATAGGGACTATTCCAGTTTTCACGTGTGTGCTAATTGTTCTGGAATCCTCAGCATGGGGCTTTTTGTGACAATTAAGAATGGTCAAGTGCCAACCGCATATCTGATCTAATGTGTAGAGGTGATTACTGCATGTGTGCTCAGGAGCACTTCCTTTTTCTTCTCTTTTCAGGGCTTAAAAAACGTGACTGTCATAGAAGGTGAATCTGTCACCCTGGAGTGCCACATCTCTGGACACCCGTCCCCCAAAGTGACGTGGTACAGAGAAGACTACCAAATCGAAAGTTCCATTGACTTCCAGATAACCTTCCAGAGCGGGATCGCTCGCCTCACAATCCGTGAAGCCTTCGCGGAAGACAGCGGACGGTTCACCTGCAGTGCTGTGAATGAGGCCGGGGCGGTCAGCACTTCCTGCTACCTTGCTGTGCAGGGTTAGTTAGGGGCTTCCCTTCTTGACCCTAACATCCGTCAGCCTCACCTCTTTGCACAGCTGGACCTCTTGGTCGCAGTTTCTGCCCACGTCAGAGTGGTGTCCTGTGTGGAAGTTACAAAATAGATGGTGGGGGCCACCGATTGTCTGTACTAACTGTAGTCACAGAAGGGGCAGGCTGAAGTCTCACCTCAGTGTCCCCTTTTGTCTTCTAGTGTCAGAAGAATTTGAAAAGGAAACAACTCTGACCGAGAAGTTCGCCACAGAAGAGAGACGGTAAGCCATTCCCTTCACCGGTTTAGTTGCTCTTTGTGCACAGGCTTGACGCTCCTTTCCTGTGGTTATTGGTCCGTGGCTACCTGGCAGCTAATAGAAATGACATTCTCTTCCCAGCTTCGTTGAGTCAGGAGATGTGGTCATGGCTGACAGCAGCATCACAGAGGGGCAGGCAGTGCCCGGAGAGCCTGCCGCACCTTTCTTCATTTCAAAGCCAGTGGTCCAGAAGCTGCTGGAAGGTGGGAGTGTTGTGTTTGAATGCCAGATTGGTGGCAACCCAAAGCCCCATGTCTACTGGAAGAAATCCGGTGTTCCTCTCACCACTGCATACAGGTACTTTGATGGTTGGCTAATGGAGTTTTCGATGGTGTGATATGCAGGCATAAAACTATATAGATATTCTAAAGAACATTTCAGACACGTAGATATCCTAAAGAGAAGTAAACTTACCTTTCTCATAAGTCCCTGAACAGTTAGTGCACAATGAAACCTTATTAGTTATTCTGGGTGTTTTTATATTCTCACACAGTTTGGAGGGTTGTTTTGGAGGTACAAGGGATTGAGATAAGGCTTTTTATATGCTAGACAAGCACACCACCACATGACTGCCCCCCCCCCGGCATTACGTACAGAGCTTTCTTGAGGAATAAAGCTTCGCAGGAGAAGGAGATGGAGCCGGGCATGATGGCACACATCTTTCATCCCAGCTCTCAGGAAGGCAGAAGCAGGCAGATCATTGTGAGTTTGAGGCCAGCTTGGCCTACAAATTGAGTCCAGGATAGCCAAGGCTCCACAGAGAAAGCCTGTCTCAAAAAAACCAAAGAAAAGAAAAAAGAAAAGGAGATCGAAGACACATTTTACATTTCCAGCTTAATTGATACTGTTACAAAACGGAATATTTTCCACACCCAATTCCAGAAAATATTTGAGAAAACTTTCAATCGATGCATAGTATAGGTTGCTAGAAAATAAAAATAGAATTTATATAATGAAAAAAGCTAGTTATGCATGAAAACCTGTATTAATACCTATTTGCACTGAAGGAGAGGACAATGTAAACACACAGGTGTACTATCTTCTGAATTGGAACTACAGAGTAACAGGGTCTCAGTACTGATGTAGTTAGAGTTTATAGTTTTGATTATTCATTTACCTTTAAATGAAATAACACAGAGAAAAAACACATGCCTACTGTTTAAGTGCCCATACCGCTTGCCGGGGTAAACTGAAGGCCCAGGCTTTCCAGCATGGCAGTGTGTTCTGTTACCTGCCTTGTTTTGTTATCATGTGTTTCCCCGTGGTTCCCAGACGGGCCTGAACTTCTGGCATCAAGCAAAGCTAAGAGCCTCAGTCTCCCATTTTTCTGGGACTATCAGTGCATGCTGCTAAGCCAACCTGAGTAATCTTTGAAATAAAAACTTGAGGTTGTTTGTCCCTCATTACTCATTACATGTACTTTCTCTGTTTTCAACAAACGTATGACCACTGCTTGGCAGAGCTTCGACCTGGGTCTTCAGTCACTGGATTCTGTATCACAGAGCCATTTACAAGTAAAATCAGCTCTGTGACTCTAAGGAGGGCTGTTTATGACTGATATTTTCATTTATTCCTTTCCATGAAGATACAAAGTGAGTTATAACAAGCAAACTGGCGAGTGCAGACTGGTGATTTCCATGACTTTTGCCGACGATGCTGGAGAGTACACCATTGTCATCCGGAACAAGCATGGGGAAACTTCTGCATCTGCCTCCTTACTGGAGGAAGGTAAGGACAGTGTTGAGTAGTTCCTTCACAGAATTGAGGCGTCACTCAGAAGAGAGGCAGTGTATGTGTGTGAAAGACACTTCCCATGTCTCAGCCTCACACATGTTTTAGACCACAGGGCCTTGAAAGCCACACCACAGTTTAAACTGTTGAGTTCTAACAACAGTTCCAGTTGGGTGAAGGACACTTCTTTGCACTTCCCGGAAGGTGCAGGGCCAGGCCGCTAGCACACCGCCGCACGAGCGGTAGTGGCAAATTGAAGGATACCCTCTTTGCCTCCAGAGAGTACTGGCTCTCCTCCTCCCTTGGGCTATATTGCAAGCATGTAGCAAGACCAGTGCTGGAGCTGCCAGGATTTTGTAGAAAAGCTGGAAGTCAGGATTTATCAGTGTTCATAAATATTGTAGCATGGTTATGCCAAATAAAATGTGTTTCTGAGTCTCTGCTAGTTTTTCGTATTTACAGAAGACTATCTCATATTCCATCTCACTTGATCTGCTCCAGACCTCTTGAAGGAAGTTACCATTTTATCCTCATTTAGCAGTTAAAGTGTAGAAAGCCCTGAAAGGAAAATGCATTATTAATAACCCAGAAAAAAATGGGAAAGAACTCTGGGGAATGTTGTCCCAAAGGACTGACGGCTGCTGTCAAATTCTGTACACATGGTTTACTTGTTCATGCAGATTTGGTTTTGAGATAAAAATCTAAAAATTAAAGAACAGTTTTTTGATAATAAAAATTTGGAAAATCTGGCTTTGATTAATTTATTGCCTGATTGAATAGTGATATGAATGCTTTCTGATAAGATGCCGAAACTTGACTTGCGTTCTTGCCTCTCAGCTGACTATGAGGCACTGATGAAGTCCCAGCAAGAAATGCTTTACCAGACACAAATGAGCACGTTCATCCAAGAACCCAAAGTGGGAGAAACTGCACCTGGATTTGCATATTCTGAATATGAAAAAGAGTATGAAAAGGAACAGGCCTTAATTAGGAAGAAAATGGCCAAAGATACTGTGATGGTCAGAACTTTTGTAGAAGATCAAGTGAGTAAAACAATATTGACCAACTAAACCATTTCCCAAATTGCATCTTTTCGCCCATAATTCCCCATTTTTACATATTCATCTTCAACCATTTGTAGGTCAAATTCACTGCTAGCCAAGTTTCATTGATCTTCATGATATATTGCTCTTGAAATATGAGAATTGGGAATATATATATGAATGTATATATATATGAAAATATAACCTTGTAAATGGGAATTACATATTCAGAAAAATATAAATATTACTATGACCAAGTCCAGAATTCCAAACCATGTCTCTGTGACAAACACCCACAAATAACTCATACTCTGGAAGCTACAGTTTTCCATAATATGCCACAGTATTCACTGATGAAGATGCTCTCTATGCAGATTAAAATTAAACCAAAGAGAAACCTTCCAGATTCTTCTCAAGTTATGTCAAAAGTCCTTAACACGGTAACTAATACATATCCTTAGAGAAGTTCTATCAGTGAGTGTTTAAGTTTTTAATGAGCTATCATCTCTTTACTATGTAGGAATTCCACATTTCTTCCTTCGAAGAGAGGCTCATTAAGGAGATTGAATACAGAATAATAAAGACTACATTGGAAGAGCTCCTTGATGAAGATGGGGAAGAAAAGATGGCCGTTGATGTTTCTGAATCCGAAGCCATCGAATCAGGATTTGACATAAGAATCAAAAACTACAGAATTCTTGAGGGGATGGGTGTCACCTTTCATTGCAAGATGTCTGGATATCCGATGCCCAAGGTAAAATAGAAATATTGATGGAAGTATGTCTCTGCGCTGTGGTGAAAAAGTTACCCCATGGCTGTTTCGTTCTAACTGATTGTCATGTGTATGGCATTCTCTGCAGATTGCGTGGTATAAAGACGGGAAGCGCATCAGACACGGGGAAAGGTACCAAATGGATTTCCTGCAGGATGGCAGGGCCAGTCTGCGCATACCCGTTGTCCTTCCGGAGGACGAGGGCATCTATACTGCATTCGCCAGCAACATGAAAGGAAATGCAATTTGCTCAGGGAAGCTGTATGTAGAGCCTGCGGCACCATTCAGCGCTCCAACCTACATGCCCTCACCAGAAGCTGTGAGCAGAATCAGGTAAGAACTGTTCTCAGAGCTGAACGGTGTTCTGCTTTACAACACCAAATATCCCAGGAGAAAATTATTATGAAAAGTAAGGACTGAAACAGCACAGCAGCTTAAATGCTGGTGATGCTGGCAATTGCCAAGAGACGTTAGCTCTTGCTCTTTGATGAACAATGGTATTTTAATCACCGTACAGCAAACTATTTTCCTGTATACCCAACAGAACAACAGTGCCTGTGCATTTAATGTGGGGGCTTAATGAATGATACCCTAGATTTTCATGGCAACCCTACAATTTTGAGTAGCTATTATTGCTATTTTGGAAATGGGAACACTGAGGTTCCAGGAGGCTGTGAAAATCAGTTTAGTTCATCCAACCTGATAGTGACATTGTAAATGCAAACCAGTCTAAATGCAAAATTATCATAGAGTTTTGGATTGTTCTGTGAGCAAAATTTCTAATTTCTACATTTTCCCTCCTCTTACATAAAAAGAGTTTATTTTCTCTACACTCACTTGTTTGGTTTAACTAATGAACACTTATTAATGTAGTTTACTAATTGAACCAAGAAAATGACCAATATAGATAAAGGTGAGGTAGATGGCACTATTGACTGCTTAAGATGTTGAGTCTGGGTATCTGGATGTGTTACGTGAGCAGGTTTTAATATAATCAAAACACAACCTTAGGAACAATAGTCAAAGATCCTCCTTGGAGGCTCTGTGGGTTTGAGGTGCCTTCTAAAACACACAGAGGTAAATTCTGAAATCACAGTAACAGTTAAGACAGAAAGGTTTCTGTTCTTCTGTGCTCCCTACAAGTTCCATGGAAACAATGGGTTGCTTTTGTTTCTCAGGTCTGTCTCTCCACGTTCGTTGAGCAGATCACCTATACGTATGTCCCCTGCAATGTCCCCCGCACGGATGTCCCCCGCACGGATGTCCCCTGCACGGATGTCCCCAGCACGGATGTCCCCTGGACGCAGGCTGGAGGAAACCGATGAATCGCAGCTGGAGAGACTGTACAAGCCAGTCTTTGTCTTAAAACCCGCTTCTTTCAAATGTTTGGAAGGACAGACGGCCAGATTTGACTTAAAGGTTGTGGGTAGACCCATGCCAGAGACATTCTGGTTCCACAACGGTAAGCACGATATGGTTTCCCTCACTGAACACAGAAATAAGCTTTTATGTGTCTATCCAACAATGCAAAAGAAAAAATCCCTCTGAAAATGTTTTTGTTTGTTTGTTTGTTTTAAACAGGACAGCAAATTGTCAATGATTATACACATAAAGTCGTCGTTAAAGAAGATGGGACTCAGTCACTGATCATTGTCCCTGCATCACCCAGTGACTCAGGGGAATGGACTGTGGTTGCCCAAAACAGAGCAGGAAAATCCACAATATCTGTGACTTTAACCGTGGAAGGTAAATCAAGAGTTTTAGCAGAATGAAAGCATGCTATTTCATCCCATGGGTCACGAACAGGTATTCCGGCCCCGGCTGCTCTAAATCATGACCTTTCTCTTCCAGCCGTGGAGCACCAGATAAAACCAGCATTCGTGGAAAAACTGAAAAATGTCAACCTAAAGGAAGGTTCCAGGCTGGAAATGAAAGTCAGAGCCACAGGCAACCCCAACCCTGACATTGTATGGCTGAAAAACAGTGAGATCATCGTGCCTCATAAATACCCAAGGATCAGGTATGTTTGAGAAGATGCTTAAATTAAACTTCTTACACAAATCAACAGTCAAGTAAGCAGGAAGTGCTACCACTATACTGATTTTTTTTCCCGTGTTTTAAAACAGGATTGAAGGAACCAAAGGAGAAGCCGCCCTTAAGATTGACTCCATTATCGGCCATGATTCTGCCTGGTACACCGCCACCGCCATTAACAAGGCGGGCCGGGACACCACCAGGTGCAAGGTCAATGTGGAAGTTGAGTTTGCAGAACCTGAACCGGAGAGAAAGCTGATCATCCCCCGAGGGACCTACAGGGCGAAGGAGATTGCTGCCCCGGAACTGGAGCCCCTCCACCTGAGATACGGCCAGGAGCAGTGGGAGGAGGGAGACCTGTACGACAAGGAGAAACAGCAGAAACCGTTCTTCAAGAAGAAGCTCACCTCCCTCCGACTGAAGCGCTTTGGACCTGCCCACTTTGAGTGCAGACTGACGCCCATTGGTGACCCGACCATGGTTGTGGAGTGGTTACATGACGGGAAGCCACTGGAGGCAGCCAACAGGCTCCGGATGATTAACGAATTCGGGTACTGCAGCCTGGATTACGGAGTTGCGTACTCTAGAGACAGCGGGGTGATCACGTGCAGAGCCACCAACAAATACGGGACAGACCACACGTCAGCCACCCTTATTGTCAAAGACGAGAAGAGTCTAGTGGAAGAGTCCCAGCTGCCCGAGGGGAAGAAAGGCTTACAGCGAATAGAGGAACTAGAGAGAATGGCTCACGAAGGCGCGCTTACGGGTGTCACAACGGATCAAAAAGAAAAGCAAAAGCCAGACATCGTCTTGTTCCCAGAGCCGGTGAGGGTGCTTGAAGGGGAGACAGCCAGATTCCGTTGCCGAGTAACAGGCTACCCTCAGCCCAAGGTCAACTGGTACCTCAATGGACAGCTCATCCGCAAAAGCAAAAGGTTTAGAGTTCGCTACGACGGCATTCATTATCTGGATATTGTGGACTGCAAATCGTATGATACTGGTGAGGTAAAGGTCACTGCAGAAAATCCTGAAGGCATGACAGAGCATAAAGTTAAACTCGAAATCCAGCAGAGGGAGGATTTCAGGTCTGTCCTCAGGCGAGCTCCTGAGCCAAAGCCCGAGTTTCATGTACACGAGCCGGGAAAACTTCAGTTTGAAGTGCAGAAGGTAGACAGGCCTGTTGACACCAGCGAAACCAAAGAAGTGGTGAAGTTGAAGAGGGCTGAAAGGATTACCCACGAAAAAGTCTCTGAGGAGTCTGAGGAACTGCGCAGTAAATTTAAGCGCAGGACGGAAGAAGGGTACTATGAGGCTATCACAGCCGTGGAGCTGAAGTCCCGCAAGAAGGATGAGTCTTACGAAGAGCTCCTCAAGAAGACTAAAGATGAGCTGCTGCACTGGACCAAAGAGCTAACTGAAGAGGAGAAGAAGGCCCTCGCCGAAGAAGGCAAAATCACCATTCCAACTTTTAAGCCTGAGAGAATTGAACTTAGCCCTAGTATGGAGGCACCCAAAATCTTCGAACGAATCCAAAGCCAGACAGTTGGCCAAGGATCTGATGCTCACTTTAGAGTCAGAGTGGTGGGGAAACCAGACCCTGAATGTGAATGGTACAAAAATGGCGTAAAAATTGAACGCTCTGACCGCATCTACTGGTACTGGCCTGAAGACAATGTTTGTGAACTGGTCATAAGAGATGTGACTGCTGAAGACTCTGCCAGCATCATGGTAAAGGCTGTCAACATAGCTGGGGAAACCTCAAGTCATGCATTTTTACTTGTCCAAGGTAATAAAATGTTTCATTTAATAGTGCTCATTCTCTTTCTTTCTCTGCTCCCTCTCTCCATCTTTCCCTCTCTTCCTCTCTCCCCCCTCTTCCTCCCTTTCTCCCCATGACAATCCCTTGACATATTTAAGTGTTTCTCTTTCCCCATTATTCAAATTGTGAGTTTGTGTTCTTTCTTTCTTCCCATGTAGCCAAGCAATTGGTCACTTTCACACAAGAGTTGCAAGATGTTGTTGCTAAGGAAAAGGACACCATGGCAACATTTGAATGTGAAACTTCAGAACCATTTGTCAAAGTAAAATGGTATAAAGATGGCATTGAAGTTCATGGAGGAGATAAGTACAGGATGCATTCTGACCGGAAGGTTCACTTCCTGTCTGTGCTGACCATTGACACCTCTGATGCTGAAGACTACAGCTGTGTACTTGTGGACGACGAAAATATCAAAACAACGGCGAAACTTATTGTGGAAGGTAAAAAGAAATATGTGTGTGTGTGTGTGTATGTATATAAAATGATTGCATTGTTTGCTGGAGTCATTTTTTAAATTCTGTGATAAAAATGAGCTAGACATTTTTCCTTTCAAAGAATAATTTTAATGAATTAGATACACACGTTATATCTAGTGTCATCAATTTATATTGTTAAAAGTATTGACAATTTAGAATTTTTAAAAGCAGTATTATTTTCTTGCCTAACTTTAAAATGTCTTAAATTGAAATATATCTCCCTGGTTCCAAACTAATTAAAAAATTGACACAACTTATTTGTATTAAAATTTCTCAGGCCATAAGCAGGAAGGCAATTCTTGAAAGTGTAAGAGGGAGAAAATAGACACATGATTCAACATCTCTACCCACACTCTAGCTGTGTAACTCTCCCAAGACATTAATTCACCTTCATTTTATCCTCAGGTGCAGTTGTTGAGTTCGTGAGAGAACTTCAGGATATAGAAGTCCCCGAGTCACACTCAGGAGAGTTAGAGTGCATTATATCCCCAGAAAACGTAGAAGGCAAATGGTATCACAATGATGTGGAGCTCAAGTCCAATGGCAAATATTCGATCACATCCCGCCGTGGGCGCCAGAACCTCACCGTCAAGGATGTAAACAAGGAGGACCAGGGAGAGTACAGCTTTGTTGTCGATGGGAAAAAGACAACCTGTAAACTGAAGATGAAACGTGAGTTCACCCATCCCTGACAAGCTGCCCCGTGCATCGGTAAAGCTGGTGACAAAATAATGACATTCTTTTTTCCCTGTCTCTCACAGCCCGACCTATTGCTATTCTCCAAGGACTTAGTGATCAAAAGGTCTGCGAGGGTGACATTGTTCAGCTCGAAGTCAAAGTCTCCTTAGAAAATGTGGAAGGTGTCTGGATGAAAGATGGCCAGGAAGTCCAGCACAGTGACAGAGTTCACATTGTGATAGACAAACAGTCCCACATGCTGCTTATTGAAGACATGACCAAAGAAGATGCTGGGAACTACTCCTTTACTATTCCTGCCCTTGGACTCTCTACCAGTGGGCATGTCTCCGTCTATAGTGAGTCATACATACTTTTAATTCTTATCCTTTAAAAAAAATGTGATGCTGAGACCCAAACCTAAGGTATTGCATGTGCAAAGCAAGACCCCTATGCTGAACAGTAACCCTAGATCTCGTTTTATGTTCCCATTGGTATTGAGCTAAAGAAACTGAATGCGCAGAAATTTTAAACAAATCTCACATTCCTGTAATCCTTTCTTGTGTCTTCTTTTGCAGGTGTTGATGTGATAACACCTCTAAAAGATGTCAATGTGATTGAAGGCACCAAGGCTGTACTTGAGTGCAAGGTCTCAGTCCCCGATGTAACTTCTGTTAAATGGTACCTAAATGATGACCAGATCAAGCCTGATGATCGCGTACAATCCATTGTCAAAGGCACCAAACAGCGACTTGTGATTAACCGAACTCATGCCTCTGATGAAGGGCCTTACAAGCTGATGGTCGGCAGGGTTGAAACCAGCTGCAACCTCTCCGTAGAGAGTAAGGGCCGTTCCATGTAACTAGCCATTGCTTTAAGCATTTTACGTTCTCACTGTGATAATGACCATCCAATATTTTCTTTTCCCTTAGAAATTAAAATTATCAGAGGTCTCCGTGACCTGACATGCACAGAAACTCAAAATGTGGTCTTTGAGGTTGAACTATCCCACTCAGGAATTGATGTTGTATGGAATTTTAAGGGCAAGGAAATCAAGCCCAGTTCTAAATATAAAATTGAAGCTCATGGGAAAATATACAAACTGACAGTCCTGAATATGATGAAAGATGATGAAGGAGAATATGCATTTTATGCTGGAGAAAATACAACGTCTGGAAAGCTTACCGTGGCAGGTTTGTGTACTGGTCATTGACTCTACGCCCTGCTGGGGAGAATATTGTGATTGTAAAGGCAGCGCTCCCCACTTCCCATCAAATCCCCCTCTACTTCCCATGGCCACACCTCTCATCACTGATCTAAAGGCTGACCAAACCCCCTCCTCTGCCTAAACTGTTGGGTGTTCACTCAGACCTACCTCAGATGCCATCTGTATGTCGGATGCCATCTCCTCTGTGAAACCTTCTTTAACCTCTTCACTTCTTTCTCCAATCCCAGGATCCCTTTCTCTTTGACTCCTTCATGGTCCTTAATATACCCTTGTCTTATTCCCTATTTCCTTTTCCCAACTGATAGAATATGGCCCTTGAACGTAGAATTAATGGCTTCTTTGTCTTCTCTGTGTGCTCCTCAGGAGAGATGATCAATAAATGTTTGCTAAATCAAGCTTCATTTTAACTTTGCTTCAATAAAGATTTGTTCATTTTAAAGCATATTTGCTTCTTAAAACACTTCATTTTTTGAGGACCCAATGAATATTTCTTATTACAAATACAACTTAATTTAATCTGTATATCTCTTCTGATATGAAGGGGTTACATAACTTTCCCATTTGGCAGAAATCCTTAGCTTTAGAACAAAGATTCATAATTATAGTCTAGCTGTTAACACAGAAGTAGAAATCATCATTAACGTTTTGGTCCATTACATTTGAGTACTGAGGAATTGGGGACTATTCTCAAATCCATCTGTTCTTGTATATAAGCAGGTCATGTGGTAAAAGTGTGTCGTACTTGATGTGAAAGTCTCAAGATTTATATTTATGGCATAATATTTCTTTAGAGAGTGGGGCCATAAAAGACCTACCAAATAAAATCTGAGGTCAATTTGCTTTTATAGGAGTATTTTAAATATCATTTTAAGTATGTGAAAACACAGGCTTTAAGCCCCTAAGTGATTTGACTTGGCCTGGTACCATAGGTGAGATATTTCTGGAAACTCAAAACACAAAAACGAAATGGGTGTGTGTTTTAAGAATTCAGAATTTAGAGAAAAAACAGATGCACAAGCACTTAAATAGTTAAAGCAGTTACATTTGTCTCCAGTAGTGATGGGGTGAAGCTACAGTAGATAACACTGGGGGAAAAATGGTATCTTCAACCCTGGGAACTGGAGTATATAAGATACTTAACATTTCTTAAGAACATTGATGAAAGCTGGACATGATTACAGATTTATGCCTATAATCCCAAGCACTTGAGAGGCTGAGGCAGGAGGATTCCCATGAAGTTGAGGCCATACTGCGTTACAGAGAAGGGCATTGTCTCAAATAAGCAAACAACAAAGAAATCATTGACTTTGACATTTTATTCAGCAAATTTTTTCTCAAATCTCAAACATGTACTAAGAAAATAATTCTTAAAGGACCAGATAGCAGGCTTTCAAAAACAAATGAGCTGACAGCTATCTGTATGGCATGCTATGTATTACAGATTTCACAATTCTGTATTAAACTTTTTTCCTTTCCACAATGTGTTTTCTGTATTTTAATCATGCACACTTAAGGGATTTCTGTGGTACTTTCTAAATATAGGTAAAAATACTCTAATGTTTAAAATCGTGCTCTGCAAGTTGATATTTGATGTTTGATAACACAGCAATGTCTGTAGTCTGTGAATATTTTAAAGAACTCACATGTACCCTCTCTGGTGTTGAAGGCGGGGCCATCTCCAAGCCACTCACAGACCAGACTGTCGCCGAATCCCAGGAAGCTGTGTTTGAATGTGAGGTTGCCAACCCTGAGTCTGAGGGGGACTGGCTGAAGGACGGAAAGCACCTGGCTCTAAGTAACAACTTCAGAAGTGAATCTGATGGCCACAAAAGAAGACTTGTAATTGCTGCTGCCAAGTTGGATGATGTTGGAGAATACACCTACAAGGTGGCAACCTCTAAAACATCTGCCAAGCTGAAAGTAGAAGGTCAGTAACATAGGGTTAGCCTTATCTTCCCCAAATCCTACTGCAGGCGTAACTGTTAGCATGGTGAAAGTCAAGCTGAATGACCATTTAGTGTCACATACATCTTCATTTTAAATCATCATTACTTTGTCAACTCTTTAAATCCTGTATGAGGATATACAGATGTTCATCAGATAGGTTTTTTGTTGTTGTTGTTTGTTGGTGCTGGAATTATTCCTTAGGGTCTGTGAAATTTGCATCAGATGCTCTGAGACGTCATTCCTTTTCCGCCCTTCTCCAGTCTATTAAGCTGTCGGTATATGTTACGCAAACTTCAATATCGCTGAAGTATAGAATAATCATTGCACAATATCCACTTCCAAATGGATCTCAGATTTTTCTTAAGTAATGGCCAAGTGTCTGCTAAGATGAGGGACTACAGAACTACAAAATGTTGGCTAACCATTCTTTTGCCAGCTTGCTGACGGTGACCAGGTTCAGAACCCCTTTGGTTTGCTGGTCATCATTGATATTTTCTAAGCCAGTCCTTACCTCTTCTACAGCTGTCAAAATCAAGAAGACGCTAAGGAACCTCACTGTGACAGAGACCCAGGATGCCGTCTTCTCTGTTGAACTCACACACCCAGACGTCAAAGGCGTCCAGTGGATCAAAAATGGAGTCGTCCTGGACTCCAACGACAAGTATGAGATCTCTGTCAAAGGAACACTTTACTCCCTGAGGATTAAAAACTGCGCCATGGCGGATGAATCTGTCTACGGCTTCAAACTGGGAAGGCTAGGAGCCAGTGCCAGGCTGCACGTTGAGAGTAAGTTCACTCAAGCTTGTATAAGTAGACAACTGGCGGTTGGTATTGTGTTGACTGCATTGCTGAATTTCTCCAACATTCCTCACCAGCTGTCAAGATTATTAAAAAGCCGAAGGATGTGACGGCCTTGGAAAATGCCACTGTCGCCTTCGAGGTCAGCGTTTCCCACGACACGGTTCCAGTCAAGTGGTTCCATAAGAATGTGGAGATTAAGCCAAGTGACAAGCACAGGTTGGTCTCCGAGAGGAAAGTCCACAAGCTGATGCTGCAGAACATCTCCCCGTCTGACGCTGGGGAGTACACAGCCGTGGTGGGCCAGCTGGAGTGCAAAGCCAAGCTGTTTGTGGAGAGTAAGTGTTCGGCAGCCTCTGCTGCATTTCCCTGGGGATTCTTGCGGATTTGTGCTCTTTTCCTTCATCTGTGTTTAAAAATGAACTCACTGAGACCTTTCTGCTTCCTGTCACACCCCCCCCCCAGCACTGCATGTCACAAAGACCATGAAAAGCATTGAGGTTCCTGAAACCAAAGCTGCGTCTTTCGAGTGTGAGGTCTCGCACTTCAACGTTCCTTCCATGTGGCTGAAGAACGGGGTGGAAATTGAGATGAGTGAAAAGTTCAAGATAGTCGTGCAGGGAAAGCTCCACCAGCTCATCATCATGAACACAAGCACTGAGGATTCGGCAGAATACACATTTGTTTGTGGCAATGACCAAGTCAGCGCTACCCTGACAGTGACCCGTAAGTAAATAGATGGACATATAGGTACTTGTGAGTGAGTATAGGAGTGTGTGTATGTGAGTGTATGCATGTCCGTGTCTGTGGGAGATAAGTACGTGTGTGGATGCACATAAGCATATCTAAATACTTAGCAGATGTGTTCTTACCTATCTTACACTTTTTTCCCCACAATCACTGAATCTGTTACAATCATTCTTGATAAAACATCTACCATGTGTTCGCCATGAGTCTCTGCTAGCCTCTTCATGGGCATAAAAGTTTCTAATTACAGTATCATCAGAAATCTACCTAGAAAGATAATACTTTTTGTCCCTGTCACTCTCTTAGCTGGCCTTCTCTCATACATGAACAGTGTTTGAAGCTCCCACCTCTAAATTACAATCACATCAACACAGACCAGAAACATTGATACTTCCATTCTGCACGTGTTACAACCCACTACGTACTTACGTCGAATCCTTTCACTTTTCTTCAATCTTCCTCAACAGCAATCATGATTACATCCATGCTGAAAGACATCAACGCTGAAGAAAAAGACACCATAACTTTCGAGGTGACTGTAAACTACGAGGGCATCTCTTATAAATGGTTAAAGAATGGCGTGGAAATCAAGTCAACGGACAGGTGTCAGATGAGAACCAAGAAGCTCACACACTCGCTGAACATCAGGAATGTTCATTTTGGGGATGCTGCTGATTACACTTTTGTGGCCGGAAAAGCCACATCGACGGCCACCCTTTATGTGGAAGGTATGAGTTTTTCAATGTATCCACAGGTACAAAGGTGTCAAATACACCTTGTAAAGGATTACTATTTCAATTCGTGAATGGATAAGTAAAATGTGTTATGTCCATCCAATTGGGGTGGTAACTAGAAATAAAAAGGAATTACTAACACATGCTTTAATATGAGTAAATGCTGAAAATATTATGAGAAATGAAAGAAGACAGCCACAGAGCGACACATACGATATGAGTCCATTTATAGGAAATGGTGCTAATACACAAGCCTATTGAGACATACATCATTAGCTTCTGTCTAGCGGGAGGTTATGGGAAGTATTCTTGAATATGATGGCTAAGTTATGACTGAGTTCTTTCTGGGGAAAATGAAATAGTTTTAGAATTATGGGGAAGGTTATACAATACATACCGAGGAAACCATTGAATGAAACATTTTAAATCAGGACTGCCTAACCTTTTGGTTTCTCTGGGCCACATTAGCTTGGCCCACACATTAAATCCAGGGTACCCAGCTGGATTCATTAACTAAATTAACATGTATATGTTCATTTTATATGGCATTGCAACAAGCTGGTGTCTTGCTCATACTTAATAACAATGCAGCCAATGTACAAAATAAGTTCTAAGCCATTCTTAAAATATTCTAAGTTTGTTCACAGATCTTGAGTTGGACCACATTCATAGCTTATTCTGGGGTGCATCCAGGCCCCTGTCTGTGGGTCAGATACCCCTGCAGCGGTACAAATCAAATATCATGTGGGTTATATATATCACCAAGTGCTCATTTTTTCATGTTCTGTTTTCCAGCTCGCCATATAGAATTTAGGAAACACATTAAGGACATCAAGGTTCTGGAGAAGAAACGAGCCATGTTTGAATGCGAAGTTTCCGAACCCGACATTACTGTCCAGTGGATGAAAGATGGCCAAGAGCTTCAGATAGAAGACAGGTCAATAGCTTTGCCTTGCTGTCTTCCAACTCTTCCAGCTTTCCTTTGAATTCCGCGCACTAAGCTCTAGTTCCCTTCCACCCACAGGATAAAGATTCAGAAGGAGAAATATGTCCACCGCCTTCTGATCCCATCCACACGGATGTCTGATGCTGGGAAGTACGCGGTGGTGGCAGGAGGCAACTTGTCAACCGCTAACCTCTTTGTGGAGGGCAGAGACGTCCGCATCCGAAGTATCAAAAAGGAGGTCCAGGTATTATCTACATGCTGATTTTGTGTGTGTGTGTGACAAATCATCAGTAGTTGTTATCCACTCGAATGCTTTTATTTTTGACCTTTGACTTTTCTAATCACAGTGTTTTAAAGACTGAAATCATCTTGTCCCTATTGGCTTAGATTCTTATGCTGCCATCAGTGACGCAGCTTCTTGCCAGTCAGCACGCATCTTCTTTCATTACACAGCTGCTCCCTTCCATTAAAACATCTTTAGAGAAAAACAGCTATACATGAGTTTCATGACTTGGGTGGCTAAGTGGTTAAGCGCCCTGGAGGCTTCCTCAGAAGACCTGGATTCCGAGCACCCACACAGCAGCTTACAATCTCTAACTCCATTTCCATATGCCCACATATGGCTTCCCCCAAGCATGCAAATGGTGCACAGGCACTTATCTACCCAAACCCCCAAACACATAAAATAAAGATAACATTTTGAAACAGCTGTAGAAACTTTGCTACCTGTCATGAATCTCCAATCAGAAAAAAGTAAAATTTAAATTGTGACACTCCCATAATAGCTACAAATGATGTCATATTCTTGAGCAGTTTCCCCCCCCCTATGGACAGACAGATATAGGATTGGAGTGTCTGTGCATGCTTGCTATGGGTCTAAGAGTAATCCTAGTGTAAGCTGTGATTAGATTCCTAGCAAGGATGCTTAGCAGACACTTTTGCCATCTTTCTTGTTCTATTGCTTGAAGACACACCTAGACCAAGGCAACTCTTTCAAAGAAAGCACTTAATTAGAGGCTTTCTTACAGTTGCAGGGAATTATGATCATCATGGTAAGCAGACAGGCATGGTAAGGGGGAAGCACCCAAGGGCTTTCCAGTCTGATCCACAGGCAGCAGGTAGAGAGAAGAGACCAAGCTTTTGACACCTCAAAGTCCATCCTCAGGGACACACCTACTTCAGCAAAGCCACACCCCCAATCCTTCCCAAACATTTCCAGTAACCGGTGACTAAGCATGTGAACCTAAGAGCCTCTGGGGACCACTCCTTCTCAAACCACCACACCGTCTACTGTGCTTATCCTTGTGGGTACTGATCTTTCCAGATGACATAATGGAAGATGGAGGAGATTCTAAGAAATTCATTTTGGTTAAGCTCCACGATTTTTCTCTTCCAGAAAAAAAAAGTCATGCTTTAGAAAGCCTGCCTTGTATTAAAAAGAGTTACAGTGAAAACTCAATATGACCCAGCTGAGTCTTCCCTGGTTTTCTAGTTCTGAACCTTGGTTTTCTCACTTTTAAACTGAGGACAGTAATTGCTGTGTAGCCCACAACGTTATAGTTCATATGATGTGAAATCAGATTGAAGAATAATTAAAATCCTCCAGATGTAAAATGTCATCATTTCAGTTATATTTCTTAAGCCACAAACATTTAGATATGAAATAATTGTCGCCTTGGACAGCCTCCCTCATCAGTACAGGTATAAGCTTGATTCCTTAATAAGAGATATGGTTACTATTTGTCCAAAAACATACAGGAAAAAAAATTGAAAATGTGTTGTAATCAGCCAAGGTGTTACGGCATGGTGTGTTGATTTTTCATGTTCTTTAAACAAACAGCTTTAGAAATGGATTTAACAGAACTTAAATCAGATTCATTCTCAGCTTTCTTTGTTGTTTTTGTTTCATGAACAGGTCATTGAGAAGCAGCGTGCTGTTGTTGAGTTTGAGGTCAATGAAGATGATGTTGATGCCCACTGGTACAAAGACGGCATTGAAATCAATTTCCAAGTTCAAGAACGACACCAGTATGTGGTGGAGAGAAGAATCCACCGGATGTTTATATCTGAGACCAGACATAGCGATGCAGGCGAATACACCTTTGTGGCGGGGAGAAACAGGAGTTCTGTGACTCTCTATGTCAATGGTATGTGGTTAGACTTCAGCGTATTTTGTGGTACATCTGCAGTAATCTCTTGTGCCACTAACACGGTAATGGTGCCCGAGAGTTTTCTAACAGATCCATGACACTCATCTGGAAGTAACTACGTTTGCGTTCCTATTAGCCCTGTGGAAAAGAGAAGAGCCGCTGAAAGGGCTATTGAGATGTCATTTCCAGGAAGCACCTGCTCGCTGGAACTTCATTTGTTTGATTGACACTACTGAACATCCACTGTGTGTCAATTATAATGTACTCCAGATGGCTTTTCAGATACAGCTCTAAGCTATTGGAGTTCTCTGTCCTAATGACTTAAATGTTAATAATGCTACTCTTACAAGCAAAGAATGGGGACAACTTCAGCCTTCAGTGCAAATCTTGGGAAAACCCTAAGCTCTCATTTGAGACCCTGGAGTACCCAGAGAGCCACAGGCTGAGTGTCAGGAGGTTCTCTCTGCCCCAGGCTCGAAGAGCAGAGCTTTGCCTTTGGAGGTGGAATTTCTCCAGGAGCTTCCTAATGGCCACGGGGTTGGGGTGGGGTCTCAGTAAACTCCTTCACTCCTCATCTGAAACCCTAGCTCTGAATTTAAAGCTTTATAGGACGAGAGCCTAGTCTAGGCTCCTAGAAAAGAACACAACTTGCCTCCCAGCCACAAGTGTGGCTCTCTTGGAGCAAACCTCCCTGAGTCACATAGAGGGGTGCTAGGAGTTGTCTCACCATTCATCAAGATGATCCATTGGGCACACTCCCCTCTGGCCCTAGATGATGGGGTTGTTGAGGTATCTAGTTTTCTTTCCTCTGCAGTATTAGTGGTAGAGAGATGGAAGCACAGAGAAGCCAAAAGGTGCCAGACACCAGCCTTTGTCCTGTGTTTGAGGTCTCCACCAACACTGAAAGTATACACTGATTAGCATAATCATAAAGCTGGCTTTTGTGAAACCTATTTAATTGCATGACTGATGTAGAATAATACTGAGCCAGTCAATGCTTACAGGCTGTGTCCCATTAGCCTCTGTATGTAACAGAAAGATTGACTTAACACACTATAATAAATACTTATAAAGCAAAGAAATATGGATGTGATAAGCCTTTTCACCATGGAATTTGCTCAAATGACTTTTAAAATAAGTAGGATATGAGAATTGTTCTACTTTTTTAGCTGTCCATCGGTATGCCCCATAACAAATCCGAAAGATGATGTTATACTTGACATTATACTTGACATTCTCAGTACCTCCCATGAAACGTTCTTTAAAAGATCATTCTGAAGTTATTTCCTTTCTTGAGAGAGAGAAAAAAAAATCCCTCTTAGCACAAACACTTTCTGATATTCTGAGGCAAGTAAAGAGATCACAACACTGAGGTTTTGTTTCTAGACACACACAACATCTTGAAACAAACGAGGTGCACACTGCCCGCCCTTCTCCTTCATGGGCTTGTTTCTGCCATTGTCTTCCAGCCCCTGAGCCACCCCAAGTCCTGCAGGAGCTCCAACCTGTCACGGTACAGTCTGGCAAGCCCGCTCGCTTCTGCGCTGTGATAGCCGGCAGACCGCAGCCCAAAATTTCCTGGTACAAGGAGGAACAGTTGCTTTCCACTGGCTTCAAGTGCAAATTTCTCCACGACGGGCAGGAGTACACGCTCTTGCTCATCGAGGCCTTCCCAGAGGATGCGGCTGTCTATACTTGTGAAGCCAAGAATGACTATGGCGTAGCCACAACATCAGCTTCCCTTTCCGTGGAAGGTAGGAAGGCCCGGTGACTCTCCCAGCCATAGAGAAGCTCTTAGAAGCCAGCCTGAAGTTGTCTCATGATAGTAACAATAGGATGCTGGCCAACTCTGTAATCATTCTCCCGTGGTGCCCAACAGGGAGGGCTGTGTGGGGACCTAACCACGATAAATGCTGAGGTCTCTTTTCTTTAGTTCCAGAAGTTGTGTCTCCGGATCAGGAAATGCCAGTGTACCCTCCCGCCATTGTCACTCCGCTTCAGGACACAGTTACTTCTGAGGGGCGGCCGGCGCGTTTCCAGTGCCAAGTTTCAGGGACAGGTAGGCGCTAGATGGAAATGTGTCATTACAGTTTGCAGAGGCTGTGGGAAGCACGGTGTTCTCAACCTCTTATACACCATAAACATCCTTCCCAAATAAGGTTTTGATCCTGAATGAAAATCTGGCAGCCAATATATATATTATATATGCACACACACATACATATATACTACCATTTTGTATATATAGAGATCTTGTTTTGTATGTATATAATAATTACATATACTCCTCACTTATACCTTTTAAAATGGTTGAGGTGGTACAGCTATTCTTTGAAAAATCTTTAAAGATTTTTTTTCCACAAATATCTTTAAAACATCTTATAATTGTGGCTACATGTTTAGTCTTTTAATTGGTAAATTGTGGCAAAACTTAAAATTCTTATGAATTGGATTATAGTAGCATTTTCGTAGATTTCAAGAGAAACTATTTATATGTGAGGGGTTATTGGACAATGTATGTGGAAGATATTTTCCTGTTGTGGACAAACGCTTAAGCTTTAGATTTCAAAGGTGAAATTGGAATTGTGATTCCAGTGTGTTACCTGTATATGAACACATGATTTCTCTGGTCGTCTCTCCCTCATGTTCATGATAACAATACTATAGTATTAAACCTTAGAATGCGTATCTCACAAGGGGCAGGGATTGGGCTTTAGTGTCTAGAACCTGGTGCTGGGGGAAAAAATAGTGATTCCCAAAAGGAAAGAGGGTCTAGGAATGAGAGGGGAACCTTGTCCTAGAAGAATACCTTGTTCAAAGTAGATAGTCAATAAAAACAAATGGTGATGGGTGAACTGAATGACTGATAAATGAATAATATCAACTACCAAGGCTTAATTAAAAAGAAAAACTCAGGACAGCATCTAAGACAATGTTCATCATATAATCACCATTCAGTCACAGTTACATGCTTTCCTTTATAATCTGGGCATGCCCCTCAAATACCACCAGCCATTCACCTCACCTGACTTTGAAAAAAAAATTTAAAAACACTATAAGTATTTTATGGCCTGACCTCATATGCCCACAACATAAATCAAAGTAATAAATGATTGGTTTGCCCCCAGATGAAAACTGCCTCCTCATTTTCTTGTTTTTTGTGTTGCAGCCCTATCGGGGAATTCTCAAAGTTTGGTAGTTACTGTTTTGTTTATTATGCTTCTTCTATTAGTTTATAACCCAATTTCTGCCCTGCCAACAGCTATTTTCCTAAAAAAGTTAGTATTCCAGTAGATCTTCTGACCTAATGCCATCCTCCTCTGGGGTGGACATGCTAATCAAGAACTTAGTAGACCTGTTTCCGTTTATGAGTGTAATTAAAACTTGATGTACGAAAAGCACCCGTAGGCATGGCTCCCAAGTGACTGGTGCTAATACACTCATTCCTTACAGCCCCAGAGACTAGCGCTGGATAGAAAGTGTGTGCAAGCGCCATGCACTGTGTCTTTTTGAGTGTAGTTTTGAGACCTGCTGGGTACGAGTAAGTGGAAGGTAGCTTGATAATGTTTTTCCTAATGCACTAGACTCGTATAAAAATGAAACAGATGGTATCTGCAATGAATATATTTTTAATTGAATTTTAGAGAAAAAAAATTTACACACACATATTTACGGATATGCATCACCTACGTAGCAATAATTATAACAGTATATGTATAATGATTTTTAGTCTGCAGATCATACTGTAGTTTTATCTTAAATGGTACAAAAATGCATTCTAAGTCTTCTACACAACTCTGGAATCAATAAAGAAAAATCACTTCTGCATGATTGACATCTGCATTAGAGTGGAACTTGTAGTTTCATGACTCTCTAATTCCCTAAGTGTGGTGATATTTATATATCTGTGGATGTTTTTGTACTCTTGGAAGACATATTTTTGATATGCTATAAATTAAGTTCATGAAACTTCCAAATTACTGAAGTTTTATTCCTGAGACTGAAAATATTTACCCAATATGCCTGGACCATGAACTTCCTAAGGGGGTGAACTGTGCCTTCCAGAACTGGGGAGGGTTCTGAGTTTTCAAGTACCTTTGTCTTAAACTTTCAGAGTAGGGAGGGAGGAAGCCCTGGCACTTTCTGAAGCATGAGTGAATAATCCCAGGCTGCTGAACATCTCTGGCGCCTCTTACTGGTAGAAGAGGAAATTTGGAAAAGTGAAAATTTAGTATTTGCTAGCTCCTTACTAGAGTTTATTTTACAGGAAACAAGCCTATCCCATTTATAGACTTAGAGAGTGACAGATAAATAAAATAATTATCAATCTAATGATGAACGGTGCCCACAATTTTCTTAAACACTCACTACAATTTTATTCTTCCAAAACTTTTATTGCTCCACTGCTGTGGACATTCTAAGTGCTGGGAGAGGCCAGTCTGGGTACTTGCCTTCCAAGAGGTGAAAAGACTTATGTGTCTAGACTCCACAGTCATAAATGCTGTTACATAAACTAAGCGTCTTGTGTGGGGCAGATAGCTGGAGAAGAGGTGTGACCTGAACAAGGGGTCGTAGGGTCAGAACATATACAGCATAACAGGCAAAGGGAAAGCTTTTATACGTCACGGGGAACTTTGAACCTCATCACCTGGAATCGGCTTATAGTTGAAGTTTACTTGGAATGTAATGGCAGGAACAGGCAAGCGGCTGGAGGCCAGACCAGAGTGCTGCCATTCTGTGCCTTAATGGCTCTTGTTTGCAACCCAGGAGCTACCCAGTGATTTTTAAGCCTCTGCGCAACAGGATCCAGCCTGTCTTTAGAAGTAACTGGGCCACAGAGAGAAGAGGATCCAGCCAGTCCTGATGAGAACTGACAAGCTAGTCAGATAGTGGGCTAGGGGAGGGACTTAGGGGGATTAAGGGAGGGAGGGATTGAGAGGATATGAGGGAGGGGGCTACAGCTGGGATACAAAGTGAATAAATTGTAATAAACAACAACAATGATGATGATAAATTACATTTTAGCCAGGTGCGGTGGCACACAGCTGTAATCCCAGCACTCAGGGAAGCAGAGACAGGAGGATTTCTGTGAGTGTGAAGCCAGCCTGATCTACAAAATAGTCCAGGACAGCCAGGGCTATATAGAGAAATCCTGTCTCAAAACCCCATAAATATATATATATATATATATATGTGTGTGTGTGTGTGTGTGTGTGTGTGTATGTATGTATGTATATATATACACATATATATGCATATCATACAGTATATATGATATAGTACACCCACATATATATACATACATATATACATATATACATACATATATATACATATATATCTATATATATATATATATATATATATATATATACACACACACTGTGTTGGGCAAAAAAGAATGGATGGATGTGGGTCAGGAGAGAAGCTTGGAGGGAGGGTACTGATGGGGCTTTTACCAAGGGAAGAGAAGAAAGGATAGCTGAGAAAGTAGATGTTCAGTAGGAAATTAAGATTAAGGAGCCAGATACAAGGGTGAGAGGGACAGAGTGGGAGGCTGGCAAACCTCACAGAAGCCACGAGCCGCCAATGAGCAGCACAGACCATGACAGGCCAGCCAGACAGGCTGCGTGCTCTGCCAAGAAAGGTTTCACTTTTTTGTTGTTGTTCCCTCTCTTTACTGCATTGGCTGTTAGCAGTTCCGGTCCTGTGTCTTCCACGGAGATGAAATATACAGACATATGCACACACAGACATGCACATACACATGAGCATGGAGTTTAATTCATGACATAGCTATATATGTGCCATTTGTTTATCACATGCTCAGCCTTGCCTGTGTTAATAATCTCCTTTGGCATCAGACATTTTGCCTTAACAACTCAAGTCATTTGTGGGTCATTCCATGTGTAATATGTCACTGAGCTCTCGCAGTAATTTTATGCAGTGTTTTGTTCACAATTCTTACTCATCCAATCTTATAGATGAAAAACATGACTCAGAGAGATCAAACGACATGTTCAATGTCAAGAACTAGCAAGCTATATGATCAGAATACTGATTTCTAATTGCCTTATAAGCTAGGGAACAGCAAGGCTTGTTTCGTTAGGAAGAAGATCTGTGGTTCATGAACAGCTGCTATTGCTGGAAGGAGGTTGATACTCATAGATCAACAGTGGCATGAAAATTCTGAATGATTAGGCTACTAGACTGAGCTTCAGACAGATGGCTCAGTTCCTACACTAAAGACAATTAACTGAAATCATGTGCTTCCTTCAAGTCTGGCAACACAGCAACACTTTATTTCATTCTTGATTTGTACCTTTTTTTATTAAGATAGCTCAAATTTTATTATGGAAAATCGCTGAAGGAGTTCTAAGATGCCTAAATTCTATGAGTTTTTTTCTCTCCATTTGAAAACAGTTATTTTCTATGTAACCATTTTGCTAAGGCTTTTTGATATCAGCTCACTGGTAATAAAATGTAGACATGTAAGGATGTCCCCTTCAGGATCAATAGGATGTTGATCTGTTAAGATCTCTTGTTTGTTTATACTTCTGCAAGCTGCAGGAGACGATTTCCTCACATTCTGTCCCACGTCTCAGCCACAATTTCTAGATCCTTCATAACACTTCACTAATGAACTCTTTCTCAAGCTGCTGAACGTGGCATGCAAATGCCTCAAAAGAATAGAGCCAGCATTTGGGAATGGTGTCACATGCCTGAACATTAGGACTTAGAGGCAGGAGTGTGAGAAGTCAGAGGTCAGTCAGTGTCAGCTACATAGCAAGTTTGTATGTGGGCAACCTGGGGCTCTGTCTCAAGAAAATGGTTTTGAAAGAATAAAACTAAAATTTCAGGGTATAAAATATTGCAACTAGTTCAACAGTCAAACAAGCTGGATTTTTCTAGAATCATATTTCTTCCTTAAAGAGGAAAACCAGTCAGGGTGTGTTCAGAAGAAAAGTGTAAGACCCTTTAAGGTAAGGGGAAAAAAATGAAATGTGGTCAGCTGTCTCATCAGGCTCGTGTTGACAAATAAGTAAAGAGAAATCCATCCATTTTTTAAAGGCTTAAATGTGTTTTCTTTTGCAGATTTGAAAGTGTCTTGGTACTGCAGAGACAAGAAAATCAAGCCATCACGGTTCTTCCGGATGACACAGTTTGAAGACACCTACCAACTGGAGATTGCTGAAGCCTTTCCAGAGGATGAAGGGACATACACTTTTGTGGCCAATAATGCCGTGGGCCAAGTGTCTAGCACTGCAACCCTGAGGCTGGAAGGTAGGAGTGAGACATTTAAGAATTCCACAATACCAGCAACAATTACTGAAGATGTCACGTGAACCATTGGTCCTTGTGCTCTCTCATTTAACTCAATGGTTTCCATGTTGCACATAGTTTCATTGACCAGTTCCCTATGGGCCCTTGTCTTTTTATATTTCCCGACTTTTTCTTCATCAAGTTTTGTGATATATTACTGTCTCCACTGGCTTTTCTGCTTCCTGATCAGCATGTATCAGACTGTACAGAAAAATTCTGGGGAAAAGGGGGTGTATTTGCTTTCTTACTGAACTAGGATAGAGACCAGACTATCGTCCTGTGTTGGCACAACTATGATCTCACAGTCACTACATTAGACAAGTTCAGGTCTGATCACAGGGTGACTACAGTCACCAAGGCTAAAAGGACCCCTAAGTGTCAACAGTCCAGCTATTGAGGTATTTAATGTTTCTATTCATTAATTATATGATAATCAGAAACACTCTCTGAATCACTCAGGACTTTAATTCAAAACAGGAGTAACAATGGCTAGGACTGTGGCTCAGTAGTATGGCATTTGCCTAGCATGCTTCAGGTCTTGAGTTTGTTCCCCAGCAACATACACAGACACTCACACACACACACACACATACACACACACACACCACCACCACCACCACCAACAACAAAAGAAGTTCACTCACCATCATGCTATTTTTTTTCAATGAATGTAACTTATATAAACAGAAAACAAAGATTTAGGGAAAATTCTAGTATCTTCTTTAATTTTTAGGACTATAATTATAAATTTCTTAATAATGAGTTTAATTGTGGTTTATGAAACGGGAAAGTCTGATTTATAAACAGAGTGGGAAAGATAATCCCTAAGTCTAGTTGCATTCCTCACCATTGACTTCATGAGCAGTGGAGTTCACTTTCTTCTTTGACCAGTTTGTGTCTCAGTTTGTGTGTCTGGAAAAGGGTCATGAATTTGTGTGAGTTTGAGTCAATAGTGACAAAGCATTAGGACTGGATCGGATTCTAGCTTGTTGCTGAAAACTGTGGTAAAATTAAAGTAGACAATTCCAAACGGATTTTTATTTAAACAGGGAAAGACATTAAAAACTGGCATGCTTCTTTTCAGGATTTAGCAAACCTGAAGAAATTACATCAGACTCCCGATGGCATGCCTCGCCATCAGTTTCACTTAAGAAGGAGGCCCTTGGCCAAAAACCCATCTTCATCCAGCCACTGTCAAGCCTCAGGGTGCACAGCGGGGAGACAGTCAGATTTCACGCCAGGGTTTCTGGTGTTCCCAAACCGGCAATCCAGTGGTTTCATGACCACCAGCCAATTCTACCGTCAAAAGATGTAGTTTTCCATTTTGAGGAGTCCACAGGCATGGCTTTAATGCTTATTGTTGATGCTTACCCAGAGCATGCTGGGAAATACTCTTGCAGAGCAGCCAATAGTGCTGGGGAAGCCACTTGTGCAGCTGCGCTCACAGTGACTGCAGCAGGTAAAGCCCCTCTTGCTCCAAGGACTTTGCTTTGCTCTCTACCATCCCAGTGTTACTAACCAGAGCCCCTGCCGCCTGCTTCCCTGCATCCTTCAACTGGTTCACAATTTACTAACCAACTAACACGCAGCAGCCCTTACAGCCTCCGACGCCAGGTTAACCTGTGTACTTGACTCTCATTGACGTATGCATTTCATGGCTTAGGAAACCACTATTTTGTTAGACACCAAGCTTGCTCGGCTGTTCTCTTTTAGAGGAGAGGGGCTGACTTTCCCAAATGATACTGTATCGTCTCACCATAGAATGATGCTTCTGCTTAAGAATACAGGAAAGCACATGATGGGGAGCAGATGGCTTGTCAAATGGAGTTAGCCAAAGGAGAAAATGGGGTGGAGAGAGAGCCAGATGGTGTCCCTCTGCATGGCTGAGAAGATAATAGAAGGAGCCAGATTCTGTACTCTGTCTGCATAAGCCTTCAATAACCGCCCATCGCTGGCCCACTGGCAGTGAATTTTCTCTGGTGTGGTCCTACATTCTAGAGCATGCTGCATCTGGCATGATGCCTTCACATGACAGTAGCCTCCTTCATCTTTGTCTTCCATTCCAGTTTATGTTCCTGACGTAGACAAGTGAGAAAGCTTAACCTTCTCTTCTTTTTCTTGTTGCTTAGTTATATAACACAAGTTCTAGATAGACAAAACACTCTGGGAAAGACAACTAATGGTCTGTAGATAATTTTCTATAAATGATACTGCTTTTACAGTCTCACACGCTCTTGAAAATTATAGCAGTTTTCTCATGGCAATGACATTATTTTAGTTGTTATTGTGCTTGAATCTCTATTGTGTCTGAAAGGGCACACAAAAAAATGTCTGGGAGAAGTGCATTTTCCCTTATCCATAACCTTCCCTCTCAGGTACAATAGAACGAGAATATCACATTTGAAGTGCCTGGAGCTTGTGTTCTGTAACTATAGGCAAAGGAACTTTGCTGGGTCACATGGAAAGGGGTCAGTGGACAGAGGTCAACAATGCTCAGGGGTTATAGGAAGGAATAGCCACAAAGGCCTCCATGATCACTGTCAAATGGTTGATGGACATCAGCACTAACAAGGGAGCAGCAAAGTTCTGTCTTGTGTGTGGCTATATCTGTCTGGAATTTTGGTCATCTTCCGTGCCAACTGGGAGACTCGGTCTCATTCATTCATTTAATGCATCTGCAATCCCACTCCCCAAAAGAGGATTCTTTTCTGAATCTGAGATTTTGTTCAAAGGCATCCTCTGGATCTACTTCCAGAACCAAAGGCAGAAATGTCTAAACGAATGAAGTAGCTCTGTCCCGAGCATTGGCTCCCAGATTCACTGCAGTGTTTGGCCAGCACAGTAATCACACAGAACAATTCTTTTATGTAGAGGTGCTCTCTATGGGTTGTGTAGGTGAAAACTGTGACAGTTTTGCCACATTGTGCAAGTAGGAGTTGACTTTGTTACAGAAGTGAAAGGTCTGGCTCCTTCAGACCTCCTCTAAAAAGTAGTGCAGAGCATCGTTTTCTTAGAGGGGATTGGGATGGAGACTTTGTGCCAGGAATTCTTCTGTGCTCCGTTCTAACTGTTTATGTTACTAAAATATTACTGGAGCAAGGAATTTTTTAAAAAATCCAGACAGCGTTTCTTATGCTTATGACAGTATTGAAGATGAGATGCTTTTGGGTGTTTAAAGAATGAAGGATTGAGCACAAGCATCTAATTATTTAACATAAAGCCAGCGTTAGTGTGTGCCCCCTTTACTTTGATCTAAATCATTTATGTAATCTACATGACTGTCCACAAAGATCAAATAGGAATGGAACTGTCTTGTGAGCCCGTTTGATTAGTGGTCTTAAATACATAATAAAATAGGTACATCAGATATTACTTTTGAACCTAATATGCTGCTTTCCTTCTAATGACAATCCATCTTCATGGCAATCAGCATTGAGTTGTATTCTTGCAAACACAGCTACTGTATGCCTTTCCCTAACTAAATTCTTAACTAGAAAAAGAATCACAGGGCACAAAAGTTCTAAAAGCTACTCTTCATTCAGACACTAAAAGTATTATACTAAACAACTAAAACAACCCATGAAGTAAAAAGGACCATTAAAGAAATAATCGAGTTTGTCATTTATAACATGCTAAAGATCACAAGGAAATGCAAAAACAAAACAAAAACAATCCATAGCCACTGCCAGTGCTACATGAATTAAAGAACATGTGCCTCAGGCTACCAGCCTTGTCCTGGAAAGCTATCCTAGAGACCACTGTGCCCCAAGCCAATACCTACTACTTGTGTGAGAAAAGCAATTTAGAGTTGAAAAGTCTTTGTTAACTAGCTGATGTGTAATTGGACATTGTATAGCTTCAAGTCTGAGAGGTGGTTCAAATCAAGGGGCCATTTACTAGTTAAAAAAAAAAAAAAAACAACTTCATTCTGTAGAAGAAAACCTAAAAGTGGCAAGCAAGCAAGTGCATGTTCCTAATAAATGGGGTTTCATCTCTTAGTAAGTGTGCAGTCGGTAGACCATCACAGAGGGGATAATTTTAGCTTTTGAGTTGCTTTCCTGAGTGCATGTAAAGGCATGGGGGTTGGAGCACTACTTTGTCAACCCTGATACATCAGTGACTTGATTGATCTGGCACGGGTATTTTGGTGGGGTACGTTTTCTCCTTTACAATGGAAGGGCAGCGTTTATTACATAAATCATAAATTGATTCAGAAACTGCATGTAGTAACTTACCAAATTTTCTTGGTTTTTTTTTTTTTTCAATTTTAGCCCCTGAATCGCTTTTGCATGAGAGGATTGGGCAGCAGATCGAAATGGAGATGAAAGGTACTTTTATTACGAATGTGAGATGAAAGTAGAAATTCTGGAGGATTGGTGGAATCCTTGACCTGCTTTGTTTCTCTTAGTATCACTGGGGATGTGGCATAGACGTACAAATATATCTCTTTGAGTATATATTACTGTGTCGCATGCCTGGTTTAGTATGCTGGTGGTTATGTGCACTTCACAGTAAATTGTTGGATGGTAATTTAAAACCTTGTATTGAAATGTTATCAACCACATTCAGTTTTATGTTTGCAGCCATCTTGAAAAGTGTGTCCTATGAGCAATTGTCATTTTAGTGCATGAAATCATGAAGTAGAAGTTTGTTTTCAAAATCACGGTGAATTGAATTGAACAACAGGCGTTAACCTATCATTTTCAGAATGCAATGTCATGAATGAATTGTAATAGAAATGCTACTTTGTTTTTAGGATGTGTGAAAACCTTACATTCCCATTCTTGGTCTACACCTCACACCCACAGATCACTTTAACACTGATATGTCTCTTATACTGGCTTGCAGATAGCTAGCTCATGTGCCCCTTGCCTGCTTTATTTTGCATAATGTTGTGACTCTATAGCTGTATTAGTTCGAATAAACGCCTTCTCATTTTATTTCATCTAATTATTTATGATTATAGTTCTATATATTTTTTAAATAGTTAATTCTCAAAAATCTAATATTTCAATCTACAATCAAAAGGATCAGAAAGGGCGTTTATTCTACTCTCTGCAAGTCAGGTAAGATTTTCCTCTTAGCCATCAAAACAGCAAAGTTGTCCTGCTCTCAAAACAAATCTACACAGGAATATGTTATTTTGAAATGCACTTTTGCTTGTTCAAGAAGAAATTTCAGCAGTCTGAAGAAAAGACCAGACAACGAACGATTGTCGAGTCAGAATCTTTTAAACAGAGCATGGTGTTGCGTTTATTCGAACAAATATGGTGAGTGAAATTTTTATGGATTTGTGAGACTCTGCAGCATGCAGTTCATTTCATTTTCTATTTTGCAATTTCATTTATTTTCAACTTTTTCAAGGGCTGTGGAAAATAGTAAAATGCTTTGCAATTTAATTATCTTTCAGGAGAACCCTCAGAGGAGGGAGCTGAAGGCCCGGGAGCTGCTCGAGGTGCCTTCTCTGACTCTGAAGACACAGACAGCCACTCCCTGGTGGCTAGGCGATATGCCAGTAGAACAGCATCCACAAGCTCCTGGCCCGAGTGTTTCAAGCCGACGTTTACTCAGAAACTCACATTTCAGTATGCTTTCGAGGGTGAACCTGCTATGTTCAGGTGCAGACTGGTTGCTTGTCCACCTCCGGAGATGACCTGGTTTCATAATAACAGGCCCATCCCAACAGGTCTTCGTCGGGTTATAAGAACAGAGAGCGATTTACACCAGCACTCTTCCAGCTTAGAGGTGAAGAGGGTCCAAGGCCGAGATTCTGGGAGTTACAGGTTCTTGGCAGTTAATAGTGAGGGGTCGGCTGAGTCCAGCGCATCGTTGCACGTTATCCAGAAAGGGCAAGATGAGAGATACTTAGAATTTCTGAAAAGGGCAGAACAGACCTGTGAAAACGTAGGGTCCCTAGGTGAAAGGCGAGGAGAAAGGATTAAGGTTGACCTGAGATTTACTGGCTCCCCCTTCAACAAAAAGCAAGATGTGGAACGGAGGGGGATGATGAGAACAATCCACTTTGGAACAGCAGGCCCTGTTAGGAGAACAGGCTGTGTGTACGGTGATGAGTGGTCAGAAAGCAAGCCTGATATCAGAGGGTGGCTAAATGTAGGCGAAAGTTTCCTAGATGAAGAGACCAAAATGAAGCTGCAGCGATTACGGGAGGCTAGAAAAGTCTTCTTAGAGAAGAAGAAATTTTCCCTTTTAGACGCATCATCTGAAATGAGCTCAAAGACCATGAGAAGTGAGGATTTTGTTAGAGACACTCCATTCTCCAGAGCAGAGGTGAAGAGTGGGTTTGTGTGGGAGCTTGCTGAAGACAGGGGTAGGGGTATTAACTCAGCTGAAAGAATAGTCCATCCGTACTCCTCTCCTAATCAAATACATCAAAACAGAGGACCCCCTTCACGCGTCCAAGAGACTGGTGATGACGATGTTCTCCAGACTGAAAGTACCCTGAGCCAAGAGACATTTCTAGAAGAAAGCCTACCAGAGGGCTCCTTGTATGAGAATGTCCTCGTAAGTGCAGACATGCAAGCAAGGGAGCAGTTTGAAGAGGCTGTGAACAGCACCGCGGTCACGCAGTCATCGACGTTCACCTCTGGTCAGGAAACACATGAATATAAGAGTGAGGCGCTAGGTGGCGCTCCTGAAGCGATGTCTCAAGTTCTCGGACCACATTCCAGTGAGCCTCTGGATACACTTGTAAAGATTAAAGGAACTGAAGATGTAGATAGTGAAGGAGCAACACAGAGGGCTTGGAGAGAAGGGCAGCCCTCTGCTTCCATGAGAGCGGAAGAACTCAAAACTGCGCAGGAGGAGAAAACAAGACCAATCGAAAATTACTTCCAAAGACATCCACAGCGTTGCCCACCTTCATTTCTGCAGGGTATTGACTCCCAAGAAGTTTATGAGGGTGACAGCTGTAAATTTGTATGTCATTTTCAAGGGTACCCCCAGCCCATAGTGACATGGTATAACAATGAGCTGCCGATACCTCGTAGTCAAGGCTTTACCACCGTTACATTCGAGAACTACTCTACCTTAACCTTCCCGTCTGTACAGCCTCGACACGGAGGCCCTGTTACCTGTGTGCTCTTTAACCAGTACGGAACAGTGAAAGCCACTGGAATGCTTAGAGTGAGGCCAAAGCCAAGATATGATTCCCAGCATCCCGAGGTCCCAGTGTGGCCTGACTACACAGATGAAGAGGAGGAGCTGGCCTTGGCGTTTGACCAGGCAAAAAGTACTCGTCCATCTTTCAGTCGAGAGAGCCCCAAACACCTTCATATGTTACAAACGCACCCCCTGGGGCTCCCATCTGCAGAAGCAGAGCTGCTCTCCTTCCCTGTAGAAATTCAGATAACCGCAGCCACTCCAACCCCAGAACAGGACAGGGAATGCAGGGAACTGTCTGAGTTGGAGCCTGAAGCAACATCTCGAGATCAAACTACGCAGTCCCCAAATCACAAATTTATATTCTCCTCTGATATTACTAATGAACCACCAAAACTATTACAGGAAATGCCAAGGAATGCCAGTTGTAGGGAAGGGAATTCTATAGTGCTAGAATGCTTAATATCGGGAGAGCCTCAGCCAGTGGTCACCTGGTTTCATAACGGAGCCATTGTAAAGCAGAACCAAAAGTTCGAGGTTGAGGAAGTTAATTGTAGCTACAGGTTATATATCAGTGATGTAAATTCACAAGATTCTGGAAGATATGAATGTGTGGCTGAAAACAGTTCAGGCATCGCTGAGAGCATGTTAGATTTAACTGTAGAACCTATCTCTTATAGGGAATATAGTAATTTGGAAAATGTAAGTGGAATTTATACACAATATTCCCCAAACCAACAAGCACATGTTCAAGAGGGGTCTATAAGGACACATTTTTATGATGACCCAGTTGGTCCTTTTGCTGCCCAATCAAATACGAAAGAATATACTATAAGGGAGTATTTTCAAAGCCTTGAGACAGTTGGGCAGGTAGATGGGAAAAATGAGGTATACTGTACAGCTTCTAGTGAAAAAGTATCCAAATCTATGCAGGGTGCTTCTAGACCCACCAACATCAATAAGCTTCATAGAGCTGAATTCCTACAGGGCCAAGATGAGGATCATATAAGCAAAAGGTCTCAGCCACACCAAGCAGAGGACACTGCTTACCCATCTGTTGATGATTTCAGGGAAGCTAACATTAGAAGAGAAGTCGGAGATTATTTTGGAAATAGAGGGCCAGAATGGGGAAACATTGAAGGGCATTCTCAAAGTGATTATGTGCTGAATATCCATTCCGAAAGAACCTCTGATGCAGTTCAGGGCACGGAAGGCTCACCTTACACTACCTATGAAGAAGCCCTTGAAGGAGAATGGTACTATCCAGGGAAAAGGGTGAAGCATAAAGTCATTGCATTTGAAAAGCTGCATCGTGCAGAAAAGGGGGCTTTCGAAAAAAGACGGACCAAGAAATCATTTGTTAGCTCTCCGCAGAAGAAACCGGATGATCTAGAGTTCTCGTTAAAGCAAAAAGAATTGGGCTTCAACGACCTGAGAGGAAATACGCATCCAGCAGTGGAAATGTCTTCACACACAGAAGCAGATTTCTCTAGCTTCGTGATGGATTTGAAGCAGCTTTCTTCTCGGGTTCATGGGAAATTGGAAAGAGAAGAGAGGGAACAACAGGAAGAAATGCTTCCTCTTGATCAAGCTGTAGTTTCAGAAAAGGTTGAGTTTGAAGCACCTGTCACATTTGACCTAAAGCAGTTTCACTCACAGACAGAAAGCTCAAAAATAAAGTTCCAAGACTTGGCCAATGGCCAACATGATAAAGGCTCTTTAAAAACTCAACAGCCTGCTTCAGAAACAACTAATCCTGAAGACATTGTCTTTGACCTAAAGCAAATGTATTCTCACATAGAAGAGCCAGGCAAGGTGTTCCAGGGCCAAGAAACTGAGAACAAACAGGAAAAGCACAACGAAGAAGATATTTCTATCTGCCAGAACTTTGAGTACACACAAGAACAAAACACGGCAATTTTAAAAACTGACCATGTGCATAAGCCTTTTTCTGCAGCAGTCGATGAATCGCGGCTTTTATTTCAGACTGTATCTGCTGATACAGGAGAAAGCCATGTTTCTGAGAAGAATGGTTCTGTAGAAAATGGAGAAAGGAGTTTCATCAATCAGTTGAAAAGGGCAGCCAGTGAGGGAGCGCTTTTGGGGGATCATGAAACAGAAGAGGAATCCACCTTGGCACTAGCAATTGGTGGGACTCAGGGATACACCGGAACTCTGGAAGACCCCAGAGGGGTTGTTCAGCGGGCGGACGTACCTCACAGGCAGCTCTCTCTGAGTCAGTGCTTGCCATTCTTAGTGACTGGAGAGCAGCAGGACCCAGCTGAACAGATAAGTGAAATGACTGAGGCCTCGGGAGAAGAAATCTCTCAGGAAGTTCATGTTCAGACTGAAAGCTCTTTCTCCACCGTGGAAGGAGAGAAGATAGAAACGTGTTTTCCTGAAAATCTTCCAAGAGTGGAGGAGGCCCAGACAGCTGAAGCAGGGGAATCTGAGACCTCCCTAACACAGTACTTACTTGCTGTGGGAAAGTGTGAGGTACCTGAAGCTAGAGACACCAAACGCAAGGCAGAACTTGTCCAGAGTGAGTCAGTCACTTCAATGGAGGTTGAGGAAGTGACTTTCAACACCGTGTATGAATATTACAACCAGAAACAGGACTCCCTGGGGCGGCCCTATTCTCCTGAGTCTGATATCTCCATTGATGTGGGAAGTACAAGTAGTGAGATGTCTGAGTTAGATCAGTTCTACAGCCCACCATCCTCTGTAGAGCATTTGGAATCTCCCAAGCCTCCTGATTTAGATTTTAAACCTTCAGGTGTTACTAAGCAATACATAGCAAATTCAAGAGCTGAGACTCTAGAGAGATACTCAACACCTTTAGAGGGAAATAGGGAAAGATACTCCACACCTTCTGAAGGCAAAGTACCAGAAAGATACTCCACACCCCCAGGGGAGCCTCTAGAGAGATACTCCACACCCCCAGGGGAGCCTCTAGAGAGATACTCCACTCCCCCGGGGGAGGCTCTGGAGAGATACTCCACTCCCCCGGGGGAGGCTCTGGAGAGATACTCCACTCCGCCAGGAGAGAGACTAGAGAGAGATTTTATTCCTACTAGAGGACCAAACCAAACTAGAAATGTAAGCATGAACCTGTCAAAAATAGAGAGGGAAGACAGCACAGCGAGTGAACATTTCCATACGCCTACAGAAGAGAGGAGCCCATCTTACGAACTGTGGCGTTCCGATTCGTTTGGCACTCCCAACGAAGCCGTCGAGCCCAAAGACAATGAAATGCCTCCATCTTTTATCGAACCTCTAAGCAGAAGGAAGGTATATGAGAATACAACACTGGGCTTCATCGTTGAAGTTGAGGGCCTCCCAGTTCCTGGCGTGAAATGGTATCGAAATAAATCTTTGCTGGAACCAGATGACAGAATCAAAATGGAGAGGGTGGGCAACGTGTGCTCTCTGGAAATTTCTAACATTCAAAAAGGAGACGGGGGAGAGTATGTGTGCCATGCTGTGAACATCATCGGGGAAGCGAAGAGCTTTGCAAAGGTGGACGTAATCCCCCAAGAGGACAGAGCTGTGGCCCTCCCGCCGCCAGTCACCCACCAACACATCATGGAGTTTGACTTGGAAAACACCAACTCATCAAGGACGCCTTCTCCTCAAGAGATTGTCCTGGAAGTGGAGTTAAGTGACAAGGAGGTACAGGAATTTGAAAAGCAGGTGAAAATAGTCACAGTTCCTGAATTTACTCCCGATCATAAAAGCATGATTGTGAGTTTAGACATTCTCCCACTGAACTTAGCAGATCCCAGCGTGGAGGCCAGAGGGAAAGAGGGCACAGATTTTAACATTGATTTGGAAGCATTTGAAATGCCCCCTCGCTTCGTAACGCCCGTTTGCGATTTTAGAATTCCAGAAAACACTGATGCTGTGTTCAAATGTTCAGTCATTGGCATCCCAACCCCTGAAGTCAGGTGGTATAAGGAGTATATGTGCATTGAGCCAGATGACGAGAAGTATGTGATTAGTGAGGAGAAAGGGAGTCACTGCCTTAAGATCCGGGACGTCAACCCTTCTGATAGTGCAACATACAGGTGCAGAGCTGTGAACGGTGCGGGCGAGGCCATCTGCCGAGGCTTCCTCACCATAGGAGAGTCCCAGGTCTCCGCTGTGACCATGAGGGCGAGCAAGGTGACTTTAAGCAGCCAGAAGGAGGAATTAGTCTTAAGGAGCAAATATGCAGACAGCTTTTTTGAATTCCAGGTGGTAGAAGGCCCTCCCAGGTTTATCAAAGGTATTTCCGATGGTCATGCACTGATAGGGACAGCAGCATACTTCCAGTGTTTGGTTCGTGGCTCTCCGAGACCGACGGTTTCTTGGTACAAAGATGGAAAATTGGTCCAAGGATCAAGGTTCAGTGCTGAGGAAAGTGGCATAGGGTTCCACAATCTGTTCATAACAGGCTTAGTCATAAGTGATGGGGGAGAGTACAGCTGTGTAGCTATGAACAACTCAGGAACAGCTAGGAGCTCTGCTCTGCTCACACTCTCTTAAAGTGGGATTTCTCAGGGCCTTGGTCACTCCCAGTATCTACTCCGTTTGGATTAGCAACCTTTCAGGTGTAGCCACTGTATTTGGATCATGACACTGAAGACCCCTGGAGATGGTCTTTCTGTGCAGAAATGGAATCTTTGTGATGCATGTAAATACTCTGTGACCCAAACACTGAAGCCATCCACTTGTGTCAGTGATACCATGTGTCACCCGGCATGATTAAACACCTCCTCGACTACCCAGGTGTCTGCGTTTCTCCTTTGCTTTGCCCTTTCCTCCACAGAGTGTTTCAGCATGTTCTCTTAGCAGGTAAACTAAAGTAGAATGAAAGGTGGCCATGTTGGATATCCACGTAGATAAACTGGTAAGAGAGAACCCCTTCTTCCCCTAAGTCAACGTTGGATTATAAGCCTCTTAGCATTCAGACTAACCAGTCTTCATTTAGCCAGATGTAAGATGGCAGAGCCAGGAATAAAACCATCTTTGCCCAAATGGTAGCCAACTTTATAATCTGTTTATGTTGCAATCTTAAAAATTGGGCATGTGACAGAAAGCGGTCTTTCCACATTTGGAAATATTTTATTTTCTCATTTGGAGCAAGTGAAAGTACATTAGCTTATCAACTAGGGAGTATTGCCATATTCATCTACATATAAATTTTTAACTATATGCCTATTCCAGAATCTCTAAAATTAAAAAAAAAAGGTGGGACAATTATATATTTGAGACAATACAGTAATTTTTATTTAGGGAGCTATATGTGTGTGTGTATATATAATAGAGTAGTTTTATCTTATGGATTTTAATCTTTAAAATTAACTAGAAATTAATAAACATTTAAATTCCAGTAGAATTTTTGTTTATAAAGTGAATTTTAATTTTGTTTTTCAATTTTAATAATTCACAAATGCTTTAATATTATAACTATAAATCAATGTGGACCTTAGTCTTTGAATATAAGACATAATAAATATGAAAAAGTCAATTCTTTTTACATAAAAAAGTGCAGTTAGGTCAAAAAGTGTCAGAGGTTTCAGTCAACAGCAAAATTCTTTGTCACCTAGTTGTAACAACTCTAAATATGACTTAAGTTTTAGTTTGTAAGTGATGAGAAAAACAATGGAAGAAAGAATGAGATTATCAGTCTAATGTTCCATTCTTAAGTTATGATAATGCATTAAGTAATATTTAAGGATCATGATTATGTTAATATTGATTATCAAACATACAATGTTTGTTTTAGATTTAATTTCCACAAGAGCTCATATGGATACCATATTTATTAGGTTTTTTGAATCTGTTGATGTTATCCCTGCAATGGAAATTTTCTCACATCATCCAAATCAAAAGATTAAAGCATATTTAGAAAACTAGGCAGATGAGGCAATTGTCTCATTTCCCTCAAAAAAATTTTAATGTATTCGTGTTAAGTGACTACCACCTGGTGATAGATAAGACAGTTGTGGAACAATGATTTTCTCTTCAGCCAGAGAGTATGTAATGCTAAGGTAGAGCTAGTTCTATAGCAAGGGGACATAAATTTTTTTCTACATTTAGTTATATACTATGTGTTTAACTAATTAGAAATTCACATCTTAGCCAGCATGACAAACACACTTAACCGCGTATTACAAGCATGGTCATGTTAAAAATCCAGAAAAGCAAATAAGAACAGGGAAGGAGGCAGTGTTTTCATGTTTGTAGATTTTTAAGTACATACTTTCATTCACACTGAACACAGGAAGGCTTTCTTTGCTTTGTCTCAGATGGTTCCATTAGTCTCAGATGCATTGAACACGCAGGTGTACTGAATAACAATAGCTGAAAGGAAAAGAAACAGCATTCCCCACACGGAGAATTAAAGAGAACCTTTTATTTTCTGACTCGGTGGCACAAAGCTTTTAAGCCTGTGGTAATAATTTCCCCGATGCCGGATGAAGAATTCCATGTGCTGCAGAGTTGAGTTTAAAAGTCATCATGAGATGCTGCAGACTTGGTAATCTTAACTACAGCTTTCATGTTCACGCTCATTTGAGCCTTCCTTACCGTATTTTTGTGTGTATGGTTAATACACACTTTTGAAAATAGTTCTACATATCAGCAATTCAAGGTACTTTAACTCCACCCACGTCTGTCCCCTTTGCAGGTATTTTGGGGGATTAAAAGGAAGGGAAAACTAAGATGCAAAGCTAAGTGGCCACTGTGAGTGTGTTAAGTGTGAAGTTTGAGCAAGGTGTCATCGGTGACTTTTTAGGGGCAATCGCAAATAACTTAGTATTCCACGTACTACAGGCAAGTGTTATCAGTGGCTTATACCCAGCCAACATGAGTCCTGTCTGCCAGTACTAAAACACTAGTCCAGTAAGGAATACAGGCACAGAACTATTCAGTGCAATGTGAGGAAGTGGATTAATAAAATAATAAAACTGCTTTTCATTTAGGCAATAAAACTGCCAGCAGCTGGGTGGTCCTGCATCCCCAGCAGACTGAATTAAGAATCTCTGTCTTTTTGACAAGCTGTATATATTCACTTGGCTCTTCAAGATACTGTTGAAGGAGTATGTGTTACTTCATGTCCTTATTTAATAATAACTGTACAACGGCCTTACACAATAAATTATCACCAACATGTTGATATTGGAGTCGTTTTCTCTTATTTCAGCTTTCTGTTTTCTTAACTAATGTCTTATTATAAAACATTTCTTGAACTACTTTGATGAGTTACTTGAGTGAAGGGAGGCCTGGCTTCTTGGTAACAGACAACAGTGGTTTCTGCAGGAGGCAGAATCACACCTTTCCTGTAGCCCGAGACAGGAAAGGCCCCAAGCTGGCCTTGAACTGGAAATCCTCCTGCCCCAGCCTTCCAAGCTGGGATTACTGATGTGTACCAATATGCCTGGCTAGCCCCTGATTTTGTTACTGTTGGTGTTGATATCCATTTATAAGTACTAATTAAAATGTATGTTTTCTTTGAAAATAATTATTATAAGTCGATACAAGTAATCCTGGACTTATGATTTATAAATGTTTATCTAGCACCTCTTCAAACCTTAGATCAAGATGTATATGACGTTTGTATGCCCTAACAGATAAATTATATGTAAAGTTGGTTTTCTGCAGTTATAACTGCTTGATTTTCTATAGAGGCTAAGAGAAAATGTAGGAATGTATTTTTTGATAAGTGAATCTCACCACAGCCTGATTCCAATGTAGAAGACCAGTGATTGGTGTCTAATTCTTTGACTGAATAGTGTTTGTTAAACAAAATCGTATGGTAACATCATAATTTCTCTCCACACAGAAATTGCTAGCATTCTGTCTGCCGAGGATGGTTTTCAGACCTGTAGTTCTGATCTTGGCTTACCTAATGTGAATGAAACACTTGAACTTCTGTCTGAGCCTCCAGCTAACCCCACTCAGTTTGATTCCAGACAGGAAGGCGCTGCCCCGGTTTTCATCCGAGAAATTGCAGATGCCGAAATAAGCATTGAAGATGTAGCTAAGCTGTCTGTTACTGTTGTTGGCAGCCCCAAGCCTAAGATTCAATGGTTCTTTAATGGGGTACTCTTAACCCCTTCTGCTGACTACAAACTTGTCTTTGATGGGGATAACCACAGCCTGATCATTCTGTTCACCAAGTTTGAGGACGAAGGGGAATATGCATGCGTGGCCAGCAACGACTACGGCAGGGCAGCCTGTAGGGCTTACCTAAAAATAAACCCCAAAGGAGAGAGGTGCAAAGAGATGGAAGCAGCAGAGAAGAAAGCTCCGGAGAAGCCTGAAGGGCCATGCCCGCCTTCCTTTTTCAGGGAGTTAAAACCAGTCCGTTGTGCTCCAGGGATCCCTGCTGTCTTTGAGTACCTGGTGCATGGAGAGCCCGCCCCCACCGTCTCGTGTTTCAAAGAAAACATACCGCTTTATACCGGTGTGAATTACACCATCATTCACAATCCTGATGGCTCCGGGACCTTCATTGTTAATGACCCTCAGAGCCGAGATAGTGGCCTGTATGTCTGCAAAGCGGAGAACGAGTGGGGGCAGTCCACCTGTGCCGCTGAGCTTCTTGTGCTTCCAGAGGACACAGATGTGACGGATGCCTCCTGCAAAGCAGAGTCCGCCTCAGGAGTTCCTGGTGATTTTCTGGAAACATCTGCAAGGGGCCCTTCAGTTCAGGCATTTGACTCACAGGAGGAAACTACAGCCTTTGTCAAGGATGCCATTTCGGAAGCTGCTTTAATTGCAGAAGAAAGGCTGCAGCTTTCCTATGTGCACGACACTGACAGCAGTGAACTGAGTACTGGGCTGACCATAAGAGCTCAGAGGCTGCAACCTGTTGCCATGTCTACTCCACAGAGCACTGGGGAACTGCCTTCTGTTGCGGGGACTGGTCACGCCCAGCCAGTTAGAGAACCGCCCCCCACTTCACACCTGCAGACTGTCCAGCCCCAGAGAACCCTTCCCAGAGAAGACAGTCTACAGTTTGAAGAGCCTGAAGAAATCCTCCCGAGTCCCTCACCTGCAGCACAAGTGAGCTCAGTCACCGTCAAGCCTCTGATACCCTTAACAGCTGAACCTGGAGGGGGTCATCCACAACCTTCAACAGCTGCTCCTGCTCGTTCACGTCCATCCTCTGCGGCTGAAGAAACACTTCAGCCAGAGGAAACAGTGGCCTCTGAAGCAGACAAGGAGCAAAGAGCTCTCCTCCTGAGTCAGAGCTCAGCTGAGGGACATGTGGAAAGTTTAGAGGGCCCTGATGTTGTAGTCTCTAATGTGCACCCTGAACCCCGGGTCCCTTTCCAACACACATGCACAGAAGAAGGCAAAATCCTGATGGCAAATGCAGACCCACTAGAAAGCGCAGGGCAAGATGCTGCCGTGAGGACCGAGGAGAGCAAGTCCCTATACTTCCCACTAGCACTTGAGGAAAAGCAGGTCCTCCTCAAGGAAGAGCAATCAGAGGACATGGCAGTGTCCACCAGCCAAACATCTAAGTCTCAGAAAGAGCCCGAGGCAGTAAAGGGAGTGAAGGAGGTACAGGGAAGGGACCTGCTTTCTAAGGAAACTTTGTTTCCTGGTCTTCCCGAAGAGCAGCGATCGCACCTGAAAATCCAGGTCCGCAGGGCTTTGCAGGCTGCAGTGGCCATGCAGCAAGCAAGTCTTTTCTCTGAGTGGCTAAGAAACATTGACAAGGTGGAGGTCAAGGCCATAAGCTGCACTCAAGAGCCCAAACACATACTGTGCACCTACGTTATCACTTCAGTGACATCACTACCTGAAGAGCTAACCATCACTATTGAAGACATAGATCCCCAAATGGCCAACCTGAAAACTGAACTTAAGGATGCCTTGTGTTCCATCATATGTGAAGAGAGAAGCATCTTAGTGGCCGAGGACCCGAGATTTCAGAAAGAAGACAAAGTAGGTGTGCAGGGAGCGGAAGCTCCCTTCTCAGATACACAGAGTGTTGAAACCGCTGTAGAGCCAGAAGCTGAGTCTGAATATCTTGTCTCCAAAGAAGAGGTCAGTTGTTTGAATGTGGAAAGTCAGTTCAAAGCTGGAGATACTGATGAGGTTCCAGAGGCTGAGACTCCGAAGCCAGCCGAAGAGAGTGGTCCCCAGAAGGCCGGCACAGTGAAGTCACAGGAAGCTGAGGGCACCTTAGCTAAGCACCGCCCTACTATACTTAGACACCTAGTAGATACCATTTCTGAGGAAGGTGACGCTGTCCACCTTACAGCATCTATAGCAAATGCTAAGGAGGTGAACTGGTATTTCAAGGGGACGCTGGTGCCTTCAGATACAAAGTTCAAGTGTTCACAAGATCAGAATGCCTACACTCTGGAAATCCACACGGTAAAGGCAGAGGACGAAGGGGAGTATGTCTGTGAGGCCTCAAATGACAGCGGAAAAGCAGCGACGTCAGCAAAGCTCACTGTAGGAGAAAGAGGTTGGGCTTTAAGGATTGAGTGGACCAGGCTCTAACACCCACCAATTCATAATGATTTAGATGTCACCATTGAATTTTCACTGTCCACCACTTTTCCAGAATGCCAGCCTTTTAGACTAGGAATGAAAGGGGTACAGACATAATCATGGTTATTAACTTACAGTTCTCTCTGACTGCTTAATTGTGTAGTATGTAATCATAGCCGCACGGCTACCTACTTCTTCAACAGAACATAGTCTCATTTGTTTTATACTGATAAATGCATTATCCTATAAAAATGTTCTGAAAGTATATAATAAAAAGTTGTCAGTGCAGAGGCACTCTGAACTGTTAGTGAAGAGCCATGGGCTCTTCACTAAATTCAAAATAGCCATGATTGGTCACCTGTCTATTAGCTATGGTCTCACGTCACCATGGAGGTTGTCATGCAATGCTTTCACTTTGTTTTCAGGTCCCAGAGGGCAGGGTGTATTTCCGCAATACATCCTGTGGTTAGTTCTGCATGCACACCGATTGCACTACATTTTAATAATTTCCTCGCAATTCACTGCAGAGTAACAACTGAAAAATGTCACAAGCTGCTTTTTTTTTTTTGCCCCTTCTTTCTTTCTTTCTTTCTTTGGTTTTGCCTTCACCACCTTTCTCATTTTCTAGGCACATGTCTTAGACTGCTGTAAAGTGCCTCACCAATTTCAACTTGGTTTTACTTCATTAACAGCAGCAAAAGTTAGTCTGAAGAATGTGGGGTGCCTGATAAGGAGGCGCGCTAATGGATTCTGCTTCCGTTTGCAGCTGCCCCTGTGATCAAAAGGAGAATTGAGCCTCTGGAAGTAGCTCTGGGCCACCTAGCCAAATTCACTTGTGAGATCCAGGGTGCCCCCAACGTCCGGTTCCAGTGGTTCAAAGCCGGCAGAGAAATTTACGAGAGTGACAAGTGCTCTATTCGATCTTCAAATTATGTCTCCACCCTGGAAATCCTGAGAACCCAAGTTGTGGACTGTGGCGAGTATACCTGCAAGGCTTCCAACGAGTTCGGCAGTGCCAGCTGCACGGCCACGCTAACTGTGACAGGTAAATGCCACACACGGACGTGGACGCTGCCACCTCAACTCATGTTACTGCCTGTGTTGATTTCTGTACAGGTGCTGAGTGTGTCCCCACTGGAGATACTGATATCCACCATGGCGTCATGCTGATTAAGGGCCACAGAGGAGACAGAGGACAAGCTGTTCATTATAGTTACTTTTCTGTCAGTAGCCAAAGCAAAAGTTCCCTTATTTGAGGGGGTGAAAATGTTAAGTCATCAAATGAGCCTGGCTTCACTCTTAATATAAGACATTTGAAGACTAGTGCTACAAACAAATACGTAAGCAAACAAACAAGCCAACAGGCAGTGGTGGCGCACACCTTTGATCCCAGCACTCAAGAGATAGAGGCTGGTGGATCTCTGAGTTCAAGGCCAGCCTGGTCTACAGAGTGAGAGTCAGGACAGCCAGGGCTATATTAAAAAACCCTGTCCAAAATAAATAAATAAAAATAAAAATAAAAGAGAGAATCTTTAATATGTATATATTAAATCTATATATTTAATAATATGAACCCAAACAACCAAAAATCAAAACCAGAAAGAAATAAAGCCAGAAAATGCAGCAAAATTAAACAGGACTAGGGCAGGACTTCAAATAAGAATGCTCACTCTGGACTTTATCCCTAACTTTAGAAATGAAGGCAATTACACAAATATTCTGTTCTCAATTTCCTAGCTAATGCATATAGTAAATTTCAATTTGTTAATACATAGCAAATGATTTAATTTCCTCCTGGAAGGGAGCAGCATTTCTTTCCCACCCTCCTTTCTTCCTTCTTTCCTTCTTCTCTTCTTCCTTCTTTTCCTCCTTCCTCCCTTCCTTCCTTTTTTCCTTCCCTCCTTCCTTTCTTCTTTCCCTCCCTTTTCCTCCTTTCCTTCCTTCCCTCCCAATTCCTCTTCTTTTCTTAGTGGTGGACTCAGAGCTGATGGAAGAGACTGTCCCTGGGTAAAAGGCTGCTCTTGGGTGGTGAGTCTCACTTAATGAGAATGTCCAGGGAAAGGCAGCCAAGTCTCTGCCTCAGAAAAAGGACCTCTTTGAAACATCTTTTTCTCTGAAACTTTATTGCACAGCAGAAAATCTCTGAGAGTCTAAGAAATGTGCCTACATTGACCCAGCCAGGGTCTGGAGCCAAAATGTTTGCATACACACAAGGCTTTGGCCTTCTTCTTTCTCCTCTTCTTCTTCTTCTTATTGACATATTTATATTGATATATATATGTGTGTGTATATATATATATATATATATATCTTATTCTCACTCTCCCTGTCTCTCTCTCTGAGATTAATATAATTGCATCATTTACCCCTTTCTTCACTCCATCTTCTCCTATATACCCCTCCTTGCTTTCTTTTTTTTCATTATTCATGGCCTCTTTTTCATTTATTGTTGTTACGTACATATAGTACATAGAAACATATTCCTAAATACAACCTGCTCAGTCTGTGTAATGTTCCTTGTCTGTTTCAGAGCTGCCTGTTTGGTATTAGATAACCAATTGGTGTGCTCCTCCCTGGGAAAGACTGTTCTTTGCACTCTCGGCCTTCTTTCCTTAGGAGTTGAGGTCTCCTGGGTGTTCCTCCATGATGGCATTATTCTTAATAACAGTTAAGGATTTTCTTGATCCAATTAGCCCAGCCCAGTAACGGGGCTGAGCCAAAACTTCAGCTGTAGGAACAAAGGACCAAGAGGTAGATTCTGTGTCCTTTATCAGCCGGAAAGGATCCTAAACCTTTGCTTCATAATGGAGGATGGAAATAGGAAGTTCTGTTGTGAAGTCTTTTTTTTTTTTAAGCACAAAATCTCCTCGGGTGCACACATTGGAAGTTCCAAGGATTTTTTGGCATCTGTCAGAGGGTTGGAACACCCTCTGTAAGGTTCTGTAATGGTGTAGTTTTATTATCAGATGGCTCATGCAAAAGTTAAACAGGACTAGGGCAGGGCTGACCTTCCATTCAGTCTTCTAATTTACAAGAACAAAGTACCAAATCACCCCAACTCTTAACCCTCCGATGTAACAGATAAAGCCTTAGCAACATTACTTCATGAGGGAACATTTGTTCTTTCCTTTGCTAGTGTCAGTTTGTTTTGTTTTGTCTCTTTATTTGTTTTGTTTTGGTTGTTGTTGTTTTGGTATTTTGAGACAGGGTTTCTCTGTGTGGCCCTGGTTGTCCTGGAACTCACTCTGTAGATCAGGCTGGCCTCGAACTCAGAGATCTGCCTAGTTCTGCCTCTTGAGTGCTGGGATTAAAGGTGTGTACCACCACTGCCCAGCTGACAATTTGTTAAGACCACTGATCTCTTTCCTTTCACAATCTGTGGTCTTGCAGCCATGTTGTTGTTTAAGATAGACATAACTTCTCTTTTCTCTGTCTTGGAATATGTAATTGCAGCAGGAACGTCAATGGAGGCTACATGTAACATGAAAACCTTTCTTTTGCAGAGGCGTATCCACCAACCTTTCTCTCCAGGCCCAAGTCCCTTACGACTTTCGTGGGTAAGGCAGCCAAGTTCCTCTGCACAGTGTCAGGGACACCTGTGATTGAGACCATCTGGCAGAAGGATGGTACTGCCCTGGCACCATCGCCTAACTGCAGGATTGTAGACGCAGACAACAAACACAGTTTAGAACTCTCCAACCTCACCATTCAGGACAGGGGCATTTACTCTTGCAAGGCTTCCAACAAATTTGGAGCAGATCTCTGCCAAGCTGAGCTGACCATCATCGACAAACCCCGCTTCATTAAGGAGTTAGAGGCTGTGCAGTCAGCCATCAATAAGAAGATCCACCTGGAGTGCCAGGTAGATGAAGACAGGAAAGTCACCATCACATGGAGCAAAGATGGGCAGAAACTGCCTGCGGGGAAAGATTACAAGATCTACTTTGAAGATAAAATAGCATCGCTGGAGATTCCTCTGGCCAAACTGAAAGATTCCGGAACCTATATGTGTACAGCTTCCAATGAGGCTGGGAGCAGTTCCTCAGCTGCCGCAGTTACTGTCAGAGGTAAGAGTGCCCGGCAGCCATCTGCCACCTCTTTGTTGGAAAGGAAGCCGTAGAAGATTCTCTCTTCTGTGAGCATTCTCTGACCACTGTACCATCCACACCCACTGTTATTCCTTTAATTCCTAAAGCAAACCCCAGGGTCTGGGAAAGGCCTGATGATATTTGGTTGGCTTTTGTTTGGTGGTGTTTATTTTCCTTTAATCTTCTTAAGAATTCACTTGCTTTGTTTTTGTTTTGTTTGTTTTAAGGCAGTTAACAATTTAAATGTGTAGGCAACTCTTGGCCATCTTTTTGAAAAAATATTTCTTTTTATTTTGGAATTCTGATACACTTGTTTCCCCTTCCGCTTCTTGCCTTCCCTTCTACCCCTCCTTGTTCTCCTTCAAATTCACCGCCTCTTTTTCATTGATTGTTGTTGTATATACACATATACATTCCTAAATACATAAATATAACCTGCATAATGCTACTCAGACAAGCACTTTCAGGACTAACCCTTTGGTACTGAATAACCAGTCAGTGTGCTCTTTTCTGGGGAAGACCATTTTCCTGCTCTTAGCATTCCTTGGCTGCCTGCAGTTTCCCCTGTGGATTGAGGCTTGGTGGGATACCCTGTCCCACCCCACCACATTATCCTGTCCATCACTGATGTCTTTGTTCAGAACATCACTCTTCATTTAGATATATTCTGCTTGCTTTTTTTCCCTCTCTTTTTGTCAAGAGATGGAAAAGTGCTTCTAAATGAAGACAGGGGCTGAATACATCACAGCTGGTCCAGAAGTATTGTCAAGATTTTTTTTTTTCTGTGTGCTCTGTCTCTTGTCCCATGCCTGCGTTTCTTCTGTGGTGTGCATGCGTCAATCATCATCTCCATTTTTTTTTATTTTTTTACACGTCATGTAGAACCACCATCCTTTGTGAAGAAGGTGGACCCCTCTTACTTAATGCTCCCGGGGGAGTCAGCACGCCTCCACTGCAAGCTGAAGGGTTCGCCCGCGATCCAGGTCACTTGGTTTAAAAATAACAAAGAGCTTAATGAAAGTAACACAGTCCGAATATCTTTTGTCAATTCCGAGGCTGTCCTCGACATCACTGACGTAAAAGTCGATGACAGCGGCATGTACTCCTGCGAAGCCACTAATGACGTGGGCAGCGATAGCTGCAGTACCGAAGTAGTGATCAAAGGTTCGTTTCCAGGGTCACAGCCTCTCGTGTTTTTCTCAGAATTCCCTCCCCTCGTGTGCTTGTGACCCCCCAGCTTACCCTCTGCTTCCATGCCTTTTATAGAGCCTCCTTCTTTCATCAAAGCTCTTGAGCCCGCAGACGTGGTGCGTGGGGCAACCGCGCTGCTTCAGTGTGAAGTTGCAGGCACCGGACCCTTTGAAGTTAGCTGGTTTAAAGACAAGAAGCAGATTCGAAGTAGTAAAAAGTACAGGCTGTTCGCTCAGAAGTCTTCCGTGTTTCTGGAAATCGCGTCTTTCAATAGCGCCGACGTTGGCGATTACGAATGCGTAGTCGCTAATGAAGTTGGAAAGTGTGGCTGTGTCGCAACACACTTATTGAAAGGTTAGTGAGGGAGGGTGGCATCTTTCTATTGACTGTCCAAATAGCATTCTTAACCCGTGGAAAGAAAGTTCATTCTTTCCTCCTCTTCTGACCTTTAAAATGTGCTTTATCTTAGGTTGAACTTGGGGCCCAGAGCTTTCACTCAGTCTTTGCCTTGATATGTGCCAAAATATTTATTAACTGGTGTTAAAAGGGAATTACATAAAAAGTCATTTCATTTGCTGATAAACATTTCTCTTCTGTGCCCCTCTTGAATGGATTTGTTAATTCCTCTTGTGATTTCTCTCTTCTTTCTAATAAACAAACGCTGTGAAATGGTTGTGTTCGACAAGGGAGACACACAAAGAGAATGAGTCCCTGCGGAAGAGATGGGGCGGAAGGTGGGTTAGAACTGACACGAGTGTGTGCGCTCTTTCTCTTTAACTAGAACCACCAACCTTTGTCAAGAAAGTAGATGACTTTACAGCCCTAGCAGGGCAAACCGTCACCTTACAAGCTGCCGTGAGAGGCTCTGAACCCATTTCTGTCATGTGGATGAAAGGCCAAGAAGTCATTAAAGAAGATGGGAAAATCAAGATGAGCTTTTCCAGTGGAGTTGCAGTCTTGACCATCCTTGATGTGCAGATTAATTTCGGTGGCAAATATACATGCCTGGCTGAAAATGAAGCCGGGAGCCAGACATCGGTTGGGGAATTAATAGTTAAAGGTTCGTGTAGGAACATTTTAACTTGTAACTGCCCTTTCCACTTAAAGTGAAGCCTTGACTCACGCTAAGGAACCCTAACTGTCTAATACCTTTATAGAACCTGCCAAAATCATTGAGCGAGCAGAACTGATCCAGGTGACCGCAGGGGACCCAGCCACGCTGGAATATACTGTCTCAGGCACCCCAGAACTCAAGCCCAAGTGGTACAAAGATGGGAGGCCATTGGTTGCTAGTAAAAAGTACCGAATCAGTTTTAAAAACAATGTTGCCCAGCTGAAATTTTACTCCGCTGAACTCCATGACAGTGGCCAGTACACATTTGAAATTTCCAATGAAGTGGGCAGCAGCTCCTGTGAAACCACGTTTACCGTGCTCGGTCAGTATTTTTAGAACCCTGTGTTACATGTCACTCTAAAACCCACCCAAACTGGCCAGAGATGAACCCACTGATCACTTTGCCGTTTTGACCTTGTTTCGTTTCTTATGCCATGAACAGATCGAGACATTGCTCCATTTTTCACGAAACCCTTACGCAACGTGGACAGTGTCGTTAGTGGTACCTGCAGGTTAGACTGCAAAATCGCCGGCTCTCTCCCCATGAGGGTGTCCTGGTTTAAGGACGGCAGAGAAATTGCTGCTTCCGACAGATACCAGATAGCATTTGTGGAAGGCACAGCCTCCTTGGAGATCAGCAGAGTAGACATGAACGATGCAGGGAACTTCACCTGTCGGGCCACGAATTCCGTGGGCAGCAAAGACAGCAGCGGAGCCCTGATTGTGCAAGGTTGGCCAGGACCTTTGTCATTGTTCATGTTAAATTTGCTTCCCCTGGGTCCAGACTAGTAACTCCTTCAAATTCTGTGTTCTACCTCTTCTTCAGAACCACCCAGCTTTGTAACTAAGCCAGGGTCCAGGGACGTCCTGCCTGGCTCAGCAGCCTGCCTGAAGAGTGCTTTCCAGGGATCTGCCCCTCTTACCGTCAGATGGTTTAAGGGAGACAAAGAGCTGGTTTCCGGTGGAAGCTGCTACATTACCAGAGAAGCTTTAGAGAGTTCCCTGGAACTCTACGCAGTGAAAACCTCGGACTCAGGCACTTACACATGCAAAGTCAGCAATGTGGCCGGAAGTGTGGAGTGCAGTGCAAACTTGTTCGTGAAAGGTCTGCGATCTTCTCTTGATGCCTTTGCCCAACCCTGAGGCCCTTTTTGCATAAGCTCTTTCCTCTTCCCCCTGTTTCTTAATAACTCCCTTTCTTCCACAGAACCTGCTACCTTTACTGAAAAGTTAGAGCCCTCACAACTGCTAAAGAAGGGAGATGCCACTCAGCTAGCCTGCAAAGTCACGGGCACCCCTCCAATTAAGATAACGTGGTTTGTAAATGACAGAGAACTGAGGGAGAGCAACAAGCACAGAATGTCTTTCTCGGAGTCCACAGCAGTTCTGAGGCTTGAGGATGTGTCTGTTGAAGACAGTGGTGAATACATGTGTGGGGCTCAGAACGAGGCTGGCAGCGACCACTGCACTAGCATTGTAATAGTCAAAGGTTCGTTCCCACTTTGTCTCCACACCACCAAGCCTCTGGCCCTCAGCACAGATCCTTGCCCGCTAACACAAGCCATTCTCTTCTCCTGTAGAGGCACCTTACTTTACCAAGGAGTTTAAGCCCATTGAGGTACTCAAGGAGTATGACGTCATGTTGCTGGCTGAGGTGGCAGGCACCCCTCCCTTTGAGATCACTTGGTTCAAAGACAACACGACCCTGCGAAGTGGTAGGAAGTATAAAACCTTCATTCAGGATCAGCTGGCTAGCCTGCAGATCCTCAAGTTTGTAGCCGCAGATGCGGGTGAATACCAGTGCCGGGTGACCAACGAGGTGGGCAGCAGCACCTGCAGTGCCAGGGTGACGCTAAGAGGTCAGTGTTGGCTTAGCCTGTGGATGGGCTCTCCACAGTCTCGAGCTTTGAGGGTCAGTTTCGCTGTAGGGCGAGCACTGATTGAGAACCCGTTCTTCTGCTAGAACCCCCGGCCTTCGTTAAGAAGATTGAGAGCACGAGCTCCCTCCGTGGAGGCACGGCCGCCTTCCAGGCCACACTGAAGGGCTCCCTGCCCATCGCCGTGACGTGGCTAAAAGACAACGACGAGATCACCGAGGACGACAATATAAGAATGACTTTTGAGAACAATGTGGCTAGTCTATACCTCAGCGGTATTGAAGTCAAGCATGATGGGAAATATGTCTGTCAGGCCAAAAACGATGCAGGCATACAGAGGTGTTCTGCATTACTCTCAGTCAAAGGTTGGTTCAGAAAACCTCCTTGAGTTTAGGGGAGAGACAAAGCAGATAGAGGCCGTTCAGCAGGTCTTCACAGACCACGTCTGTCCTTTGTTTTCTACAGAACCTGCAACAATAACGGAGGAGGCAGTGTCCATAGATGTCACTCAAGGAGACCCAGCCACTTTGCAAGTTAAATTTTCAGGGACGAAGGAGATTACAGCCAAATGGTTTAAAGATGGCCAAGAACTTAGCCTGGGCCCAAAATACAAAATCAGTGTCACAGACACCGTCTCAATACTGAAGATTATTTCCACAGAGAAGAAAGATAGTGGAGAATATACTTTTGAGGTCCAAAATGATGTTGGCAGAAGCAGCTGCAAGGCTAGCATTAATGTCTTAGGTTGGTATTGGTTTCTAGAGAAAATACTATGGGTGTAGTTCACTAGAAGAACACACATGCTACGTGTGTACAAGACACCGGGTTTAGCCTTAGTACCTTATGATCAGAGGGGGAGGAAGAGGGTAGAGAGAGAATTTTAAGAGAGAGAGAGAGAGCACAAAGAGCTAGATTAACCTAACCTTTTCTTGCCTTTTTTTTGTTGTTGTTGGCTAGATCTTATCATACCTCCTTCATTCACCAAAAAGCTGAGGAAAATGGACAGCATTAAAGGATCTTTTATTGACTTAGAATGTATAGTGGCTGGATCACACCCTATAAGCATCCAGTGGTTCAAAGATGACCAAGAAATATCGGCTAGTGACAAGTACAAATTCTCTTTCCATGACAACACTGCCTTCTTAGAGATAAGTCAGCTGGAAGGCAAAGACAGTGGCACGTACGCCTGCTCCGCCACCAACAAGGCAGGGCACAGCCAGTGCAGCGGTCATCTGACGGTCAAAGGTTGGCGACCCTCACCTCTGCTTTTTCACACTTGATAGCCTTGCACTTCTTCATTCTCCCCTTTCGTTGCCGAGTTCTAAAGTAGATCTGAGTCTCTCTTCTGCTTCCTGTTCTTTCATCCTAGAGCCCCCTTACTTCGTGGAAAAGCCCCAGTCACAGGATGTGAATCCCAGCTCGAGGGTTCAGTTGAAGGCTCTTGTGGGTGGCACTGCGCCCATGACAATAAAATGGTTTAAGGATAACAAAGAGCTACACCCCGGGGCGGCTCGCTCGGTTTGGAAGGACGACACCTCCACCATTCTAGAGCTCTTTTCTGCCAAAGCTGGCGACTCAGGGACCTACATCTGCCAGCTAAGCAACGATGTTGGCACCGCAAGCAGCAAAGCCACCATCTTTGTGAAAGGTCTGCTCCCTTTAGTGCCTCTTTTTCTTGCTTGCCTAGCTTGTCTTTGGGAAGGGAAAATTCGTGAAGGAGACAGTTTTTGTCCATTGGGCTCTGTTTTAAAAACCATTCAGCACATCGCTCTTTTTTTTCTCCTCTTTAGAACCCCCTCAGTTTATTAAGAAGCCCAGTCCAGTGTTAGTGCTGAGGAACGGACAGTCAACAACATTTGAATGCCAAGTAACAGGCACCGCCGAAATCAGAGTGTCTTGGTATCTGGATGGGAATGAAATAACAGATCCTAGGAAATACGGCATTTCCTTTGTGGATGGTTTAGCTACTTTCCAGATTTCTAATGCCAGGGTAGAGAATAGTGGGACGTATGTCTGTGAAGCTCGAAATGACGCAGGCACCGCCAGCTGCAGCATCGAACTGAAAGTGAAAGGTTCGTTAGAGAATCCGCTCTGAGTTTCAGCCGGGCTGCCTGCTGGACCCAGGCTTCTCTTGAGTTAAGCTGCTCTCTGTCTTCCCTTTGACCCTGTAGAGCCTCCCAGCTTTATCAGGGAGCTGGAGCCCGTGGAGGTGGTAAAGGACAGTGACGTCGAACTGGAGTGTGAAGTCATGGGGACGACTCCATTTGAAGTCACCTGGCTGAAGAACAACAAGGAAATTAGAAGTGGCAAAAAATATACAATGTCTGAGAAAATGTCAGTGTTTTACCTTCACATAACCAAGTGTGACCCTTCAGATGTTGGTGACTATCAGTGCGTCATAGCCAACGAGGGAGGCAGCTGCTCTTGCACTGCTAGAGTTGCCCTGAAAGGTCAGTGGCATGCTAGGACCAGCCGCCACATCAGAGCGCTGAGTGCTCTTTCAGTGTAGGTAGTGAGTAGGAGCTAAAAGGCACCTCTTCTTGAACCACTGTCTCCTTTAATCCTAGAACCACCATCGTTCATCAAGAAGATAGAAAATGTCACCACTGTCTTAAAGAGTTCCGCCACTTTTCAGAGTACCCTGGCAGGCTCACCCCCCATTTCTGTAACCTGGCTAAAAGATGACCAGATTCTTGAGGAGAATGATAATGTCCATATTTCATTTGTGGACAGCGTGGCCACACTCCAAGTCCGGAGTGTGGATAATGGACACAGTGGGCGATACACCTGCCAGGCCAAGAACGAGTCAGGAGTCGAGAGGTGTTATGCCTTCCTTTTAGTACAAGGTCGGTGAGCTGTTCTCCTTCAATAATCGTCTACAGACATGGCTTGGTAGGCACATTTGGGTTCTGATGGAATTGCTGATCTAACTTCTGCACATTTTCATTCTCACGGCAGAGCCTGCTCAGATCATAGAGAAAGCTAAGTCAGTGGATGTCACCGAGAAAGACCCGGTCACCTTGGAATGTGTGGTGGCTGGAACACCAGAACTCAAAGTCAAGTGGCTTAAAGATGGGAAACAAATTGTGCCCAGTAGATATTTCTCAATGAGTTTTGAAAATAATGTGGCCAGTTTCAGAATCCAGTCGGTAATGAAGCAGGACAGTGGCCAGTACACGTTCAAGGTGGAAAATGACTTTGGAAGCAGTAGCTGCGATGCCTACCTGAGAGTGCTAGGTGTGTACCTTTGACCCCTCCAGCGACCCTTACTACTAGCATATACCTCCTGAACAAATAGCGACAGACTAATGCGTATGTTTTTGCTGTTTGCATTGGCTAGACCAAGATATTCCCCCATCATTCACCAAAAAGTTAACCAAAATGGATAAAGTGCTGGGTTCTTCCATTCACATGGAGTGCAAGGTTTCTGGATCACTTCCTATTAGTGCTCAGTGGTTTAAAGATGGAAAAGAAATATCTACAAGCGCAAAGTACAGACTTGTGTGCCATGAAAACACCGTGTCGCTGGAAGTCAGTAATCTGGAGCTAGAAGACACTGCCAATTACACCTGCAAGGTGTCTAACGTCGCAGGAGATGATGCTTGTAGTGCCATCTTAACCGTGAAAGGTCAGAGCTGCTTGGTCTCTTCTCTTACCCTTGTATCCTCAGAGGTAGAAGTCTTAATCTCTTTCTTTCCATTCACAGTCATTGGGTCCAAGAAACATTTAATTGTTACCTCTTTTCGCAAGTTGTTTTCTTATATGTCCATAAAAATCACTGGGCTAGAGGGGCTGTCACTGAATATGATTCTCTTAAATTCTGTAGAACCACCAAGCTTCCTAGTGAAGCCCGAGAGACAGCAAGCTATCCCTGATGCTACTGTGGAGTTCAAGGCCGTGCTGAAAGGAACACCACCATTCAAAATTAAGTGGCTTAAGGACGAGGTGGAGCTTGCCTCAGGACCTAAATGTTTCATTGGCTTGGAAGGCTCAACCAGCTTCTTAAATCTCTACTCAGTAGATGCTTCCAAGACCGGACAGTATACCTGCCACGTCACCAATGACGTTGGTAGCGATTCTTGCACTACAATGTTGCTTGTGACAGGTGTGCAGGTTTGACTGTCTGGCGTTTCTGTCTGACCCGTGCCTCTGTTGCTCCTGTGCTCTGTTATAATGCAGCTTCCTAACACTGTAGAGTATATTTCCCAGACCTTGGGTGTGTTTCTCCCTTCTCTGCGTATCACCTAACTGGACTTCTGGGATCCGTTGCTGTTCTTTCATAATTTCCTTTCCCTCTGCCCCCAACCCTTTAGAACCACCGAAGTTTGTAAAGAAATTAGAAGCATCCAAAATAGTGAAAGCAGGTGACTCAGCACGCCTGGAATGCAAGATTATTGGATCTCCAGAAATACAGGTTGTATGGTACAGAAATGAGCATGAACTCACAGCCGGCAATAAGTACCAGATGACTTTCATCGACTCGGTGGCGGTCATGCAGATGAACAGCCTCGGGACAGATGACACTGGGGATTTTATCTGTGAGGCCCGGAATCCTGCTGGCAGCACCAGCTGCAGTACCAAGGTCATAGTAAAAGGTAGAAATTTCCTTCTGTTCCTCATTCACGGATACCCATCACCTTCTTCTCCCCTGGGTCTCGAGGCTTCTTAACTTCCACTCTTCTCTTGGTTTCTATTACAAATCCAAGAGTAGTTCCCAAATACAGGCTCGTGTGCCTGATTGAATGTTGTTTCCCCGTTAAGATTTGCTTATATGCAGGTGGTCAGTTTACAATTCCAAATTTATAATTCTGGTTACCGCAGTGCATCAACCAAGCATGTAATTAGATTATACAAAAATAAACAGGAAATTTTTAAGTTAATCTTCTGACTTCAATCATATTATAACCATATCAGCACCGTTAGTACAGTCTGCACCATAATGATGTAACATATAAAAATACAGGTTTTACTTTTATATCTTCGAAATGGCAATACTATTTTTCCTCTTTCTCAAGAATCAGCTCTTATCTCTAAAACTCTGACTTTCCTGCTGTGCAGATAGTGCCGGTATTTTCTACAGCCATCTCGCAGCCTGCTTTGCCATTACGATCAAGTTTGTCACGTCAGATAATTGTTAAGGGTGACCGTTTCCCGAAATGGAAGGCTCAGATCACAGCTGCTGTTGTGTTTCGGGCTCCCTCTGTTGTAGGGCATAAATGACATTTTTTTTTCAGTCTCTAAAGGCAAAATTCTGTACTTCATAAAATCTCCATTTGTTGATATGTTTGCTCACTTATAAATTCGGTCTCAATCTTTGTAGTCCGAGATAAATCGAACTTCTCAACGGTGACTCCTAAGATATTCTCGGCTCTCCACCTGTCCAGCTGATTGCCCCACAAAGGCTAAGGAGGGATAGCGCTGCTTACGCGTAATAATATCTTAAACCATGCTTTGGGTTGAGAAACAGAAGACCTTGTTTTTTTTTTTTTGTTTTGTTTTGTTTTTTTTACTGAAGGACCTTCTTGTTTTTTACAGAACCACCTGTTTTTAGCAGCTTCCCTCCTGTAGTAGAGACCCTTAAGAACACTGAAGTTAGTCTTGAATGTGAGCTCTCAGGAACACCGCCATTTGAGGTGGTGTGGTACAAAGACAAGCGTCAGCTCCGAAGCAGCAAGAAGTACAAGATCGCATCAAAGAACTTCCATGCAAGCATTCATATCCTAAACGTGGAGTCCACAGACATTGGCGAATACCATTGCAAAGCACAGAACGAAGTGGGCAGTGATACTTGTGTTTGTGCTGTAAAGCTAAAAGGTAAGCATGGTTCCTGTGCATGGCAGGAAGTTCAGGCATCTGCAGAGTACTCGGTGTGTCCTCCCTCCCGTTACCCAGAAAGCTTTTTTGAGCAATCTCTATTCATCGTTTCCTCTTCAGAACCACCGAAATTCATCTCCAAGCTGAACAGCCTTACAGTGGTGGCTGGGGAACCTGCCGAGCTGCAAGCATCCATAGAAGGCGCCCAGCCCATTTCTGTCCAGTGGCTTAAAGAGAAGGAGGAAGTTATCAGAGAGAGCGAGAACATTCGAATTTCTTTTGTGAACAACATTGCGACGCTGCAGTTTGCTAAAGCGGAGCCCGCTAATGCTGGGAAGTACATCTGCCAAGTCAGGAATGATGGTGGAGTGAGGGAGAACATGGCCACACTAACCGTCTTAGGTACAACAGTCTTCTGTTAAAACGTGGGGGGAATCACCAGAGCGACTTCCACGTGGTCTCTTTCCTCTGAATTTCTTACAGAACTAAATTGAGCCCTTAATACTTGGAAGGCTTAGGAAAACGACCCAATTGATCTTAAGTGCTCTTTTCTGAGTCCTGTGATTCCAACAACAGCAGCAAGCTGGCTGTTTCACTGTATATTCACTGCTTTTCTTCATGGGTAGTAAATTCCTGACTATCTTTTGTTTCAACATGAACCCAAGTGGAGGCCTTTCTATTGTTACATGAAAATTTTGTTTTCAGAATAGTAGTGGCTAAGCTAAAAAAAAACAAAAATCACTGTTTGAAGAAAGATTTGCACTTTCATCACTGGACATGTCAAATTTCAATCCAGTGATAAGAATGAAAGTAAAGAGAATTTTCAAAATATCTTCTGTAGCAACTTAACATGGGGTAAAGACACCAAGTAACTCATTTGACAGGACCCTCTGCTCTGCAGAGGTTCAAGTGTACATCAAAATGCTTATCTGGGGCCAGTGAGATGGCTCAGGGGGTAAAGGTGCCTGCCACCATGCTGAGGACCTGGGGTCAATCCCCAGGACTGATAAGGATTTCCCTACCTTCTCACGCAGCTCATGGCATATACCCCCTCCCAACACACATGCGCTCACAAAACAAATACGATTCGTCCTTTTCTAAAAACCAGGTTGTCTGGAGTACAGTGCCTCGGTTGTTTTGGAGTTGACGAATGCCCAAACATGTTTTTAAGGAGTGCAAATAATTGTATGAACAGCATAGAATTATGGGCTCACACTTTAAAGCCAAGAGAACACCATGTAGTGATCACTGGGAGAAACGCTCTCAATGCAATTCACAGAGGAGAAGCAGGGAAGGTCCCCGGTTTTCAGAGCTGCGTCTCGTGTTCCGTTTCAGAGCCTGCAGTCATTGTAGAGAAGGCAGGATCCATGACCGTGACTGTGGGAGAAACGTGCGCGCTGGAGTGTAAGGTGGCCGGCACCCCGGAGCTCTCTGTCGAATGGTACAAGGATGGGAAGCTCTTGACCAGCAGCCAGAAACACAAATTTAGCTTCTACAACAAAATCTCTTCCTTAAAAATTCTCTCCGTGGAGAAGGAGGACGCGGGCACCTACACCTTCCAGGTGCAGAACAACGTTGGGAAAAGCAGCTGCACCGCCACGGTTGACGTGTCAGGTTGGTTCTGGCGACTTGGCCCGCTTGCATGTACAAACTTCTTCCACACTCTCTCTGTCTTCCTTCCGCATGTCTTCCGTAATTTCAAATCACAAGTCATTATTGTCTTTTCCTCATGCAGACCGAATGGTGCCCCCCTCTTTCACACGAAGACTGAAGGATACTGGTGGGGTCCTGGGCACTTCTTGCGTCTTAGAATGTAAAGTAGCCGGGTCTTCCCCTATCTCCATTGCCTGGTTTCATGAGAAAACCAAGATCGTCAGTGGAGCAAAGTACCAAGCAACGTTTTCCGATAACGTCTGCATGTTGCAGTTGAATTCCCTGGACTCGTCGGATATGGGCAGTTACACGTGTGTGGCTGCTAACGTGGCTGGGTCTGATGAATGCCGCGCCGTGTTGACTGTGCAAGGTCAGTGACAGGTGGTCAAGGTTGTAGGGCATGTATTAAAATTCCTCTCTGGACGTATGTCCAGATGTGGGCACACCTAAAGTGCTCTTATTTTTTTAATTCAAAACTGAAAGTAAGTGCAAAGCTTACCGGATCCCCCTGCTGTCCTGTGTGTCTGTATAGAGCCGCCCTCTTTTGTGAAGGAGCCTGAACCACTGGAAGTCCTTCCAGGCAAGAACATTACCTTCACAAGCGTCATCAGGGGAACCCCTCCATTCAAGATCGGCTGGTTTCGGGGCGCCAGGGAGCTGGTGAAAGGAGACAGGTGCAACGTCTATTTTGAGGACACCGTGGCAGAACTGGAACTGTTCAACGTTGACGTGTCTCAGAGCGGGGAGTACACCTGTGTAGTTTCCAACGATGCGGGCCAAGCATCCTGCACCACGCACCTCTTTGTGAAAGGTTTGCCGAATGCGCTTGCCTTCCTCCTTCCGATTACTGGCTTTTTTGTGGCTTTGTGATGTGTCTAACGGCAATGCTTTGTCGCTTACCAGAACCAGCCTCCTTTGTAAAGAAACTAAGTGACCACTCCGTAGAACCTGGGAAGTCTGTGATTCTGGAGGGCACCTATACCGGGACGCTTCCAATTTCCGTCACCTGGAGAAAAGACAGCGTCCACGTAACTCCATCGGAAAGGTGCAGCATCGTTACCACAGAGAAAACTTGCATCCTGGAGATTCTGAGCAGCACAAAGGGAGATGCAGGGCACTACTCCTGTGAGATAGAGAACGAGGCAGGAAGGGACGCCTGCGAAGCTCTGGTCTCCATGCTAGGTGCGTTACCTCAACCTCTTAAGTCTGGGTTTACCAGAATGCAGGGTGGGTCCTTCGCCCGTCTGTAATTCCATCTGCTGACTGTGAGCCTCTCTCCTTCAGAACCACCTTATTTTGTCACGGAATTAGAACCTCTGGAGGCATCGGTTGGAGACTCGGTTTCCTTGCAATGCCAGGTTGCTGGGACACCAGAAATTACAGTGTCTTGGTTCAAGGGAGACACTAAGTTAAGGTCGACTCCGGAATACAGGACCTACTTTACAAACAACGTGGCCACACTCGTCTTTAATAAAGTTAGCATCAATGACAGTGGCGAGTACACATGCGTGGCAGAGAACAGCATAGGAACCGCAGCCTCTAAGACCGTCTTCAGAATTCAAGGTGATGGCTTTATTTTGGACATTACGAAATTTCCGTTCCCCTCTTCAAGTCCTTTATCTTTGTGGAAAATGTCTCGTTCCACCCACTAATGCCTCAAGTGTGACTTGTCTTCCCACAGAACGCCAACTCCCGCCTTCCTTTGCCAGACGATTAAAGGACATTGAGCAAACTGTTGGGCTGCCAGTTACTCTCACCTGCCGACTGAATGGCTCTGCACCCATCCAAGTGAGCTGGTATAGAGACGGGGTGCTTCTAAGAGATGATGAAAACCTGCAGATGTCATTTGCAGATAATGTGGCAACACTGAAAATTTTGCAAACCGACTTGAGTCACTCGGGCCAGTATTCTTGCTCAGCCTCCAACCCGCTTGGCACAGCGTCCTCTACTGCTAGGCTGACAGCAAGAGGTTTGTGTGCCCTTGCCAATCTTTCTCTTATAAACCCTGATTTAATTGTGAAGACAAAAATACCCAACGGCCAAAGGAGGGTTCACATAGCCTTTTTTTCTCATCTTCTAGAACCTAAGAAATCACCCTTCTTTGATATCAAGCCAGTATCAATAGATGTTATTGCTGGAGAAAGTGCAGATTTTGAGTGTCACGTTACGGGAGCTCAACCGATGAGAATCACTTGGTCAAAAGATAACAAGGAGATCCGGCCTGGGGGAAACTACACTATCACGTGTGTGGGGAACACTCCCCACCTGCGGATTCTTAGAGTGGGCAAGGGAGACTCGGGTCAATACACTTGTCAAGCCACCAACGACGTGGGCAAAGACGTGTGCTCCGCTCAGCTCAGCGTGAAAGGTATCGTTCACAGTATTCGCCATGATTCCTTGTTTTAAGTGCTTGTGTTGTTGCCTTCCAAGCGTCGTCAGTTTCTCCTGAGGATGCCGTTGTAACTCAGTGCTAGAGCCCCTGCCTCGCATGTGTGAAACCCTGGGTTCAATCCCTCGGTAGTGCCAAAGATGAGGGGGGAAATTGTTTTTGCCTCGTCTGCTTTTGTTTTTGAAAAACTGTCTTACTGTGTAGTCCATGTAACTCATAGAAATCCTCCTGGGAGCTAGGATTTACAGGTGTGAGACACCATTTGCAGCTGTCTTGGGTTTTTAACTGTTTTGAGTTAAACTAACAGTCATATTTGAATTGATGCCTATGTATTGGAGGAACAATAACCAAAGCCTTGCCTTCTCTTTCTATTGTTTCTGAAGTTAGTGATTTTTTCACTGAACTCTGTTGAATATGGCTTCAACTATTCACTCTCCCTTTTCATTTCTTGTTATGTATCATCCTGATTTATCTTTACAAAGTTGTAATCAAATATCTAATTATATTAGCTAGGTATAATTTTATTAGCTAAGGTATAGTTTACCTTATATGTCCAAACTGCAATATATAAGCTAAATTCTCTGATAAGTATTTTAAATTAATAGGAGAAAAGATAACTTACTTTACCATGAAATCACTGGAAAGTTCATTCTTAATAATACGTCTGTTAAAATGTGAACTTTGGGGATCTTCAACTATCAGGATAAACTCTCTCAACACGTGGTTATGCGTTACTGACTGTTTCCTTTGGTTTAACAGAACCTCCCAAGTTTGTTAAGAAATTAGATCCTTCAAAAGTTGCGAAGCAGGGAGAATCCGTCCAGCTGGAATGCAAGATAAGCGGCTCCCCGGAAATCAAAGTCGTGTGGTTCCGAAACGACAGCGAGCTGCATGAGAGCTGGAAGTACAATATGTCCTTCGCGAACTCTGTGGCGCTGCTCACCGTCAACGAGGCCGGCGCCGAGGACAGCGGGGACTACATCTGCGAAGCCCACAACGGCGTGGGCAACGCCAGCTGCAGCACAGCCCTCAAAGTTAAAGGTTAGGCCCCTCTTCTGCTCCCTTCATTCTCTTCAGCAGATTCCTTAGGGCCTCAAGGTCTCGGGCTGCCAGAACATCTGGAAATGAGCTCAAGCTGGACTGGAGGCTGAGGATTTCTGAGGGTCAGATGAAATCCGGCAGTCCCCCAGGAATTTGGAAAACCACTTCCCGTCTAACTTTTTGTAACCTCCAATTTGTAGGAACCAAATTCAAAAGCTTACAGCTCTTAAGAGTACATTTTGTGAATTGTCCTGTGTCGGTGCATGTCATTCACATCAGTTGCCCTTAATGACCTTCTATTCATAGCCAATGTATCTCGATTCTAGAAACTAGGTATGTAGATGCTAACACCATGTATTCCCTTTGGGAAGCAGTTGCTCTCATTGTCTGTCCTCTTTTCTTCTGGTAGCACCTCCCGTTTTTACCCAGAAGCCTCCTCCAGTTGGAGCCCTGAAGGGTTCTGATGTGATCCTCCAGTGTGAACTTTCGGGAACACCCCCCTTCGAAGTGGTGTGGGTTAAGGATAGAAAGCAAGTTCGAAGCAGCAAGAAATTTAAAGTCACCTCCAAAAATTTCGACACGAGTCTTCATATCTTTAATCTTGAAGCCCCTGACGTAGGGGAGTATCACTGCAAAGCCACCAACGAAGTGGGAAGCGACACGTGTATCTGCACTGTCAAGTTCAAAGGTTTGTATGCATAGACACACGCAAAAAAAAAATGTTTCTTCCTTTGATCTGTTCTTCCTCCACTAGTCATGTATGTGGCTATGATTCCTGTTTTTTTCGCTTAATCCTGCCTTTCTTTCATCAGAACCACCACGGTTTGTGAAAAAGCTCAGTGACGTGTCCACCCTCATTGGGGACCCTGTGGAGTTTCAAGCCGTGGTCGAAGGTTTTCAGCCGATTTCCGTTGTCTGGCTGAAAGATAAGGGCGAAGTCATCAGGGAGAGTGAAAACATCAGGATTTCCTTTGTTGATAACATCGCGACTCTCCGCCTGGGAAGCCCGGAAGCCTCGCATTCTGGAAAATATGTGTGCCAAATCAAAAATGATGCTGGAATGAGGGAGTGTTCCGCAGTCCTGACTGTACTAGGTTAGTAGCAAAATAAAGCCGAGAGAGAGAGAGAGGGAGAGGGAGAGGGAGAGGGAGAGAGAGAGAGAGAGAGAGAGAGAGAGAGAGAGAGAGAGAGAGAGAGAGAGAATTGGCCCATGACCATCCCCTGAAGACGTGACTCTTCCCCAACTGTAAGGTGAATTTGTCCTCAATGCTCTACTTCTTCCTCTAGAACCAGCCAGAATCGTAGAGAAGCCAGAACCCATGACGGTCACCACCGGGAACCCCTTCGCTCTGGAGTGCGTAGTAGCTGGGACTCCGGAACTCTCAGCCAAATGGTTCAAAGACGGCAGAGAACTTTCTGCAGGCGGCAGGCACCAGATCACCTTTATTAGAAACCTGGCTTCCCTGAAGATCCCATCTGCGGAAATGAATGACAAGGGCTTATATAGCTTCGAGGTGAAGAACAGTGTTGGCAAAAGCAGCTGCACTGTGTCGGTCCACGTCTCAGGTGAGTGCGGCGAGGCCGAGAGGAAGGTGGCTTCTCTGGCAGGTGGGGGAGTAGAAGAAAGCTCCTCTCTAAGCCGACACTGTCCCCCTCTCCCCAGATCGCATTGTTCCACCTTCCTTCGTCCGGAAGCTCAAGGACACCAGTGCTACCCTTGGTTCCTCTCTCGTTCTGGAGTGCCGGGTGTCGGGCTCGGCCCCAATTTCAGTCGGCTGGTTCCTGGACGGAAGCGAGATCGCTAGCAGTCCCAAATGCCAGCCCAGCTTCTCCGAGAACGTCTGTGCTTTGAAGCTGAGCTCCCTGGAGCCCTCCGATACTGGCACCTACACCTGCGTGGCTGCCAACGTAGCTGGCCAGGATGAGAGCTCCGCAGTTCTGACCGTCCAAGGTCAGTGTTCGAGGCTGCCCGCTGCTTCTCACCCCGTCCAGCCTGAGCTGCCTCTTCTCTGTCTTTGTTTTTGGTTTCATCTTATTTTCCTTTTCTGGAAGTAACAAACACCTCTTTTCTCTTCGTCCCCCCTCCCACCTGGGCCTTTTAGAACCCCCGTCTTTTGAGCAAACCCCCGAATCTGTGGAAGTTTTGCCTGGAATGAGCCTGACGTTCACGTGTGTCTTTAGAGGCACCCCTCCCTTCAAGGTCAAGTGGTTTCAGGGCAGCAGGGAGCTGCTGTCGGGGGAGGCGTGCACCATTTCTTTGGAAGACTTTGCCACCCAGCTGGAGCTCCTGGAGGTGGAGCCTCTGCAGAGCGGGGACTACTCCTGCCTGGTGACCAATGACGCTGGCAGCGCTTCCTGTACCACGCACCTCTTCGTGAAAGGTTCGATCTCTTCTCCAGTACCCATTTAACAACAACAAAAATCTTTTCATGCTTCATCTGAAGGTACAACTTCACCCTCGTATTTCCTCCTTATAGAACCAGCCACTTTCGTGAAACGATTGGCCGACACCAGTGTGGAGACGGGCAGCCCCATCGTCCTGGAGGCCACCTACACCGGCACACCTCCCATCTCCGTGAGCTGGATGAAAAACGAATACCCTCTTTCACAGTCTCCCAACTGTGGCATTACCACGACAGAGAAGTCTAGCATCCTGGAGATTCTCGAAAGCACGATAGAGGACTATGCACAGTACGCGTGCCTGATAGAAAACGAAGCCGGGCAGGACATCTGTGAAGCTCTCGTGTCCGTCTTAGGTGTGTTGACAGTTAGCTCTTCCTGCTGTCGTCTCCTCCTGTGGGGCATTGTCTTCTAGTTGTCGCTAACCAATTGCTTGCCGTCTTTTGTGCCTTAGAGCCACCTTACTTTATTGAACCCCTGGAACACGTGGAGGCAGCTATCGGAGAGCCTGCAACTCTGCAGTGTAAAGTGGATGGAACCCCTGAAATCAGAATTTCTTGGTATAAAGAACATACCAAATTACGCTCGGCTCCTGCATATAAGATGCAATTCAAAAACAACCTGGCCTCCTTAGTCATCAACAAGGTGGACCACAGTGACGTGGGAGAGTACACGTGCAAGGCGGAAAACAGCGTGGGGGCAGTTGCTTCTTCCGCTGTGCTGGTTATCAAAGGTGATGATGGTTTTGCTTGATAAGCCTTGCTGTGTGTCGACAGAGTCGTTTTATTAAGAACTTTTCATGGGTAGTCTTATGCTCTTACAAATAAGGGTTGTCTAAAACTTCTTTCCAGAGCGTAAACTTCCACCTTCCTTTGCAAGAAAACTGAAAGATGTTCACGAGACTCTTGGCTTCCCAGTTGCCTTTGAATGTCGAATCAATGGCTCGGAACCTCTTCAGGTGTCTTGGTACAAGGATGGCGTACTTTTGAAAGATGACTCTAACTTGCAGATGTCTTTCGTTCACCATGTTGCCACTCTTCAGATTCTGCAGAGTGACCAGAGCCATGTTGGTCAGTATAATTGCTCAGCTTCCAATCCTCTTGGGACTGCTTCATCCAGTGCCAAGCTCATTCTCTCAGGTAAGTTGAGTAGCTCCTCATTCTGTCCCCTTTATTACAACACAGCATCACGTGCTTGGGTCACCAAAGGATTGCTGCCACTTGGTTCCTGCCCCTAATCTTGGAGCGTGGAAACTGACATGGCCATTTTGGTCTTCATTCTTTCCAGAACATGAAGTGCCTCCCTTCTTTGATTTAAAGCCTGTGTCAGTAGACCTTGCTCTTGGTGAAAGTGGTTCTTTTAAATGTCACGTCACTGGGACGGCACCGATCAAAATCACGTGGGCCAAAGATAACCGTGAGATTCGCCCTGGGGGCAACTACAAGATGACTCTAGTTGAAAATACTGCCACTCTGACCGTGCTCAAAGTAGCCAAAGGTGATGCTGGCCAGTATACCTGCTATGCGAGCAACGTCGCTGGAAAAGACTCTTGTTCTGCTCAACTTGGTGTGCAAGGTACTCCTTAGAGTGAACTGCCAAGATCTCATTCACTTTGTCTTGAAATGTGGATGGGTGTTATGCCTAGAGTATATACTGTTATATTTTAGGTTTTTTACATATGTGTATATGTACGTATGTATGTATGTATAGTCTGGTAACTAGATATTATCAAATGAAGACTAAGGGTACAACTGGACAGTACAGTACTTGCCTAGCATATACAAGGACATGGTAGCTCCAAATCATAATATAGAAAGAAATAAAGAGAAGGAAGGAGAGTAAGAAGAAAGAGGGAGAGAAAAAGGTATGGGGTCACAAGTGAGTCATGAATCTTATAAATGGGAAAATACCTTGAATTTGTTTTTGACATAGAAAACTAGAAAAATATGAACCGGAAAATATATGTTCAAGTTCTGCAAACAGAGACTATGGAGAAAAAGAACAGAACTTTCCCTAGAATTATAAGAAAAAAATTAATTACTTCAAATGACCTATTTTCTGCAGTACTTGGTAAATTCATTACCCCCTGAAACACAGTACCACCCCAAACTATCAAGGACTTCAGGAGGGATCAGCCTGTCAGTGAGGCCGGCTTCTTCTCCTCCACCAGCTGTGCTTAGTAGCAGAAGTCATGAGACTAGGTGTCACCCAGGCTTGCCATCTGGCCCAGGAGCTTCCAAATTCTCAGCATCTTGTTTAAGGAATTGGAGACACACACAAATAGCAAAGCATCCAGGAGTTCCATTCAAAGGTCACACAGAAGTGCATGCTTTGATACTCTGCAAGATAACATCGGGCAATGAGTGGGATTTACTCAGGAGCCCCTGCCACTGCCCAGGGCTTCTGATTGTGGGTCTAGGAAGAAGAAGAAAAGCTGGTTGCTGGGTCAGGGGTATGGGTTCTTTTGTTGTGATTGATAACCATCGGTTATACAAGCCTTAATGCACTATGCATGTTTATTCCCAAGAAACATCAAATTTTAATCATATGTGTGCAAGGTTTTAATCATATGTGTAAGCATAAGATGATAAATAAGGGATTTCCCCTAAAAGTCCATTTTGAGGATGCAATTTACCTTAGTGCATATACACCCCTCGTGTAGGCTAAATTGACCCACTTCGTCTAGTTCCAGGTAGACTTGGCCACAAAAGGAGGTTTGTGAAGACTTGCTAGGGAGTCATAAATCAAAGTATCATGGCTATGCTTGAAGAGGATGAGCGTGCAGCTTGGTGCAGGTGGAGTCGGGTTGCTAAGGGCAATGTTGGGGAAGCGGTTTATGTGTGCGCCTTTTTGCTTCCATACACTGCTGTCTCGTCCCCCGTAATGTTTTTAAGCTTCTCGAAGCAGCAGTTCATAAATACTTTGACATTTACATCAGTGTTCGAGGCCCTTTCACACCGTGACACAAGTAACCATTAGACCTCCTGAGCATGATTGCTCAGTGGGAAAAAACAAAACATTGTTCTTCAAAAGAAAGTGATGGAAGGTGAAGGAATATATCTGTTGAAGGCGTGTGAGAGATAATCTACTTTAGAAGATTAAGACATATGATCCCCTTTGCTGTAGCTATGTATGGCACATAATGAATATCTGGAACCGCAGCTTCTCACAGACTAGGGGGAACAATCAGTCTCTTCCCCCATAAGCCTCAGAGGGCTCTTTTGTGACACTGCCTCCGTGCTTGGCCTAGAAAGATGATTCTGTTTCTAGGAAGCTGAACAGTAGAGAGTGTGGCCTGCTCCTTCTTCCTTTAGCCACAATTAGGTTACGGCCTTTCACAAACGTAAACTTATTTTAATTAGGGACTTTCTACTTGGCTGTCACTTCCCTGAACTCCACCAGTTGAACTTGTGTCCTGGACATGAAGCCCCTTCGACAGGTTTCTTGTTCCGCCCCGTCTAGTAACACACCTGTCTTCTCTGTCCCTTCCCTTGTGCTTTTCCTCTTGGTTCCATAGAACCTCCCAGGTTCATTAAGAAGCTCGACCCGACACGGATCGTGAAGCAGGAGGAGTCCACGAGATACGAATGCAAAATAGGCGGCTCTCCAGAAATCAAGGTTTTGTGGTATAAGAACGAGGTGGAAATTCAAGAGAGCAGTAAATTCAGAATGTCGTTTGTGGACTCGGTGGCGGTCCTGGAAATGCATGGTCTCAGCGTGGAGGACAGCGGGGACTACACCTGTGAGGCCCGCAACGCTGCAGGGAGCGCCAGCAGCAGCGCCTCCCTGAAGGTCAAAGGTCAGACCTTGCTGCACCCCAACCCTGTCCCTCAGCCCCTCTCCCGCATTCTCAGTTTGACTTTCCTCTCCCTCGGTGTTTTAAAATTGTTCAAGGGTAATAAATTAAAAAAAAAAATTAGGAGAGGTGTTTCCTCCCTTTCTCCAATGGAGTAGAAAGCTAATTCTTACCCTTGTCTAACTATGAAGTCCATCCTAATGTTCTCCCACCCCCCACCCCCACCCCGAATTCCAGAACCGCCCGAGTTCCGCAAAAAGCCTTTTCCTGTTGAGACGCTCAAAGGAGCCGATGTTCACCTGGAGTGTGAACTGCAGGGGACGCCTCCCTTTCAAGTTTCTTGGCACAAAGACAAGAGAGAACTCAGGAGCGGGAAGAAGTACAAGATCATGTCTGAGAATTTCCTCACCAGCATCCACATCCTGAATGTAGACACGGCGGACGTCGGGGAGTACCAGTGCAAAGCCACAAACGATGTCGGGAGTGACAGCTGCATCGGCTCTGTTACTCTGAAAGGTAAGAGCCACTTCATTCTCTTCTGCTCACTGTTCTCCTTCAAGTGTTAATGCTATACCCCAACCCTGGCTATGTGTGGTGTTTATCTCCTCCCTAACAATCTCTTCTATCTAAATCCTTCCATGGTCTGTCAACAGCCTTTTTAAATATACATATATACACTCACACACACACACATTTGTAAAATATATTGTGAAAACATTGCGACCCTACATATATATTAATATATATTTTATATATCAAATGTTTTCTTATATGTACATGTATATTTGGGAAATATATGTGTATTTCATAATCATGTATTTTATTACACATATACTTAGAAAAGGAAGTAGACAGAGCATGGAAGGATATAGATATATATGTATATATGTACACATGTATAATATATAGGTATGTATGTATATATACATTTTTCTTACTATGTTTTTGCCAAACATCCCCCAAACTTAGTAATGGGTCTACCTTGGACCTTAGGAATGTGGATCAGATGCTGTTCCGCCTCCCTTTCTGCGTGATACAGACTCTCCCATGTCCTGCTCCCACCGTTTCTTATTTACAAAATGAAATGGCACATTATCGGGAGGGTGACCTCTCAAACTCGTAATGTGAGGGAGATACCATCAGTCCCATACATGTTGACCCCCTGTCTCCCTGCTTGTTCTCCTCAGCACCACCACGATTTGTGAAAAAGCTCAGCGACATCTCTACCATCATCGGTAAAGAAGTCCAGCTGCAGGCAACAATTGAAGGCGCTGAGCCGATTTCAGTGGCTTGGTTCAAAGATAAAGGGGAAATCGTTAGAGAAAGTGACAACGTATGGATTTCCTACTCTGAAAACATTGCGACCCTGCAGTTCTCAAGAGCAGAGCCAGCCAACGCTGGGAAGTACACCTGCCAGATCACAAACGACGCTGGGACACAGGAGTGCTCTGGCACGCTTTCGGTCCTCGGTTAGTAACCAGGGTGACCCCCCAAACACGGGGTGTGCATGCTGGTCTGTGTTCCCTTTGGTTGTGTTTGTTCTTCTATTTCAATTCAAACTATGGCATGATTTCCACCGATTTCAGAGCCTGCAGCAGTTGTGGAAAAGCCAGAGAATATTAAGGTGACCGCAGGAGACACCTGTACCTTGGAGTGCACGGTGTCTGGAACGCCTGAACTCAGCACCAAGTGGTTTAAGGACGGAAGGGAGCTCTCGAGTGACAGCAAATACAAAATCAGCTTCTTCAACAAAGTGTCAGGCCTAAAGATCATCAGCGCAGCACCCGGGGACAGTGGGGTGTATAGCTTTGAAGTGCAAAATCCCGTCGGCAAAGACAGCTGCACGGTCTCCGTTCAAGTCTCAGGTTGGTTGCTGGGTTGTTTGTACAGAGAACCCCACTGGCCCCACACACGAGAGGCACTCCCTCCTTCACGGGGTGACATGTGCCCTAAGTTACTGGGTGCAGCAGGGGCAGCAGACTCGTACAAATGGAAGGGAACCACCCTCAAAGTTATATCCGTTCCTCCGGGAAGAATCTCTAAACGCAGAAATAAACCCTGTGTCTGGACAGGAAGAGAAAGCGCCTTTCTAGAAAGTTGGCCATGGAAGGACTCATTACAACAAAAAGGAGCAAAACCACTAGGAAGTCTGCCTCTACCTCCTTATTCTCCTCTGGGCTTTACGCTGCGTAATCCCACAGGCAACCCTTAGAGAAGCTTTCAAAAGAGCCAGCCAGATCTAGGGATATTCCATCAAAAGGTCAGTTCTCCCTCTCAGTCATTTTCTAACTCATGGCCCTGGCCTTGTTTGCCTTTGTTCTATTCAGATCGAATCATCCCCCCTTCGTTCACAAGAAAACTGAAAGAGACGTACGGTCTGTCGGGCTCCTCCATTGTGATGGAGTGCAAGGTCTACGGGTCACCCCCAATCTCTGTCTCGTGGTTCCACGAAGGGAATGAGATCAGCAGTGGCCGGAAATACCAGACCACTCTGACAGACAACACGTGTGCCCTCACCGTGAACATGCTGGAGGAATCAGACGCTGGTGACTACACGTGCATAGCCACCAACGTGGCGGGCTCAGATGAGTGCAGCGCCCCTCTGACTGTGAGAGGTCAGCTCAGGGCACAGCCATAGAAACCCGCATTGCAAGGGGGACTGAGCCGTTGAAGTTGACAAACACTAATATATTTTTTCCAATCTGTTCTTTTTTGTGTGTGTAGAGCCACCATCTTTTGTTCAGAAACCTGACTCCATGGATGTCTTAACGGGTGGTAATGTCACCTTCACAAGCATTGTTAAAGGAACGCCTCCCTTCAGCGTCAGCTGGTTCAAAGGTAGCAGCGAGCTTGTGCCCGGGGCCAGGTGCAGCGTGTCCCTGCAGGACTCGGTGGCTGAACTGGAGCTCTTTGATGTGGATACGTCCCAGAGCGGGGAATACACTTGCATCGTTAGTAATGAAGCTGGCAAGGCTTCCTGTACAGCACATCTCTTTGTGAAAGGTTCGTTTGCTAGTCTGTTTACACGATTAGGCTGCGCGTAGCGGCCAGGTGTGCTGGTGCTGTGTGTGTGTCTGTACTTGATTTTGTTCCATCAATTTGTTCACACCAGCCCCCGCCATATTTGTGAAGAGACTCAATGACTACAGCATAGAGAAAGGCAAGCCCCTGATCCTAGAGGGAACCTTCTCCGGAACCCCTCCCATCTCTGTCACATGGAAGAAAAACGGCGTGAATGTCACTGCTTCCCAACGGTGTAATATTACCACAACCGAAAAGTCAGCGATCCTAGAAGTTCTGAGCAGCACGGTCGAGGACTCGGGGCAGTATAACTGCTACATTGAAAATGCTTCCGGCAAAGACTCCTGTTCTGCCCAGATCCTGATATTAGGTTTGTTTGGGTTGCACACTCATAGCCCCGTCTCCAGGCAATGGTACCGACTTGTTCCTTCATGGCTGCTTATCTCTTTTGTTGCAGAACCACCGTACTTTGTCAAGCAGCTGGAGCCTGTGAAGGTGACAGTTGGCGACTCTGCCTCCTTACAATGCCAGCTTGCTGGAACTCCCGAGATCGGGGTCTCCTGGTACAAAGGAGACACAAAGCTGAGGCCCACTGCCACCTGCAAGATGCACTTTAAGAACAATGTAGCCACGCTGGTTTTCACCCAGGTTGACAGCAATGACGGTGGAGAATATATCTGCAGGGCTGAAAATAGTGTGGGAGAAGTTTCCTCATCAACTTTCCTGACCGTTCAGGGTGAGCATGATATTTTAAAAGCAAGTATGTCTATGCTTCTTTAAAAATATTCAAAATACCCAACGAGGGCCTTCTTTAGGGAAAAGCCAAAATGCTATTTTTTGGCTTAAGAAAGTCCAGTTAGAGTTAACAACTTACCCTTTTTCCTTGGGTGACTGATTATTTTAGTTTTTCTGGGGCTCTTCTGAAACTCGCTGGCTAGGTCAGGTTGATCTCAAACTCATGGAGCATCCTCCTGCCTCTGAGATTATAGGTGTGTACTACCACATCTGGGTCCATTTTTCCTACATCCTTTGTATATAGGGGGATGACAGGATGATCAGTTGGAAAGATCATGTTACCATTTGCTTCTATAAATCGTAAAGGTGTATAGGTGACTTATATTTTTAAATTGCCTGTCTTACTCAGATAGCCAGAAGGCAGCCTCAGGAGCAGGATGTTCTTCTGAGTGGCCAGGGAGAGACCTCTAGCTAGTCAACACTTTGTTGGTTTATAAGTGCTTTGTTTTGTACCTCCTACTTCATATTTTCTCCAAAACTTCACATGCTGTCTTTCAACTCCAAATTAATTTGAAAGCCCTTAATACTCCTTCATATTTTTAAAGAATTTTTTTGTACTTTTGCAGCTATGACTCAGTTTAAAACATCCAGCTGTGTTCACTGCTTTAATTCTGTCCCTACAGAGCAAAAACTTCCACCATCATTTTCTCGACAACTCAGAGATGTGCAAGAAACTGTGGGGCTGCCTGTGGTCTTTGAATGTGCCGTAAGAGGCTCCGAGCCCATCTCCGTGGCCTGGTACAAAGATGGCAAGCCGTTGAAAGACAGCCCAAATGTACAAGCATCATTTTTAGACAACGTCGCCACTCTGAACATCTTTAAGACAGACAGGAATCTCGCAGGACAGTATTCCTGCACAGCCACAAACCCCATTGGCTCTGCTTCTTCTAGCGCCAAACTCCTCCTCACAGGTGTGTGGTTCCCTAGACGAAAAGTCTTGTAATCATATACAAAATTTACTGTTTCTTCAGCAGGCATGGCCCACGTCTGGGCTCTGAAACCTTGCCCCTGTCATCTCTCTGCAGAGGGGAAGAATCCACCCTTCTTTGACATCCCTCTGGCCCCCGTGGATGCTGTGGTGGGAGAAAGTGCTGACTTGGAGTGCCACGTCACGGGCACACAGCCCATCAAGGTCAGCTGGGCCAAGGACAACAGAGAGCTCCGCAGTGGTGGGAACTACCAGATCAGTTATCTGGAGAACAGCGCGCACCTGACCATTGTCAAGGTGGACAAAGGAGACTCTGGACAGTATACATGCTACGCCGTGAACGAAGTGGGGAAAGACTCCTGCACAGCCCAACTCAACATAAAAGGTACAGTTTGTCCCGCATGGGCTCCAAGAGAGGGCAGTCCTTTGAGAGGAGAGCCCAGCAGCCTTAACAATGGCAGGTTTCCTATGATGGGGAGATTTCTAGGAATCATCTGAAAACAAGTTAATATGCAAATGTTTACAAGGGCATAAGTTTGCATAAAGAGAAAATGAAGTCATTTAATCTGTATCTGCTAAAAGGTGACGTGTGCGCCTCAGCCCTAAGACTGAGTTTTCCTTCTTACAAATGTCCGGTTGTGTAAACGTCCCAGGAAATGTTTCCATCAGCTGTCCTGTCAGAGAGTAGCTGAGAATTGGCTATGGGAAGAGGAGTCACTGAGGAACATACATGACTTGTCTGAGAGCCTCAAAGGGACAACTTTACCTCTGCATCACTTCAGTTACCTTTTTCACTGCTTACAGAACGCCTGATCCCACCGAGTTTCACGAAAAAGCTATCCGAGACAGTAGAAGAGACAGAGGGGAACTCGTTCAGACTAGAAGGGCGAGTGGCAGGTTCCCAGCCCATCACTGTTGCTTGGTACAAAAACAATGTAGAGATCCATCCGACTTCCAACTGTGAGATCACATTCAAGAACAATGCACTGATCCTGCAGGTCAAGAGAGCCAGCATGGCCGATGCAGGCTTGTATACCTGCAAGGCAACCAATGATGCGGGCTCTGCCCTGTGCACGTCTTCCATTGTCATCAAAGGTGAGTTGTCTCCATTGCTCTGGACTGTCATGCTTTTCTTTGCACACTTCTGTGTGCGTTTCTCCTGAAATCTGGGCTCAGTGTTGAGCCACAAACAAGAATGCACATTAGTTAGTGGGTTGCCATCATTACACAGGTGTTTGCTAAGAACGTATTCAGAATTCTATTAGGTGATTCCCTAAGGTAGATTTCACTTAAGAAATAGACTCAGATTTCTAAGTCATGTCCCCAAATTCTCTCAAGTATCTAGAACCCAAACCCCTTTTTGACAAGGGTATACAAGTGACAGGTATTTTGATGAACTGCATTTATTCTGAACATTTTTAAAAACTGTCACAGCCTATTACCGTGATTTTGCTTACTCTCTGCTACAATAAGAAATATTTGTTTTTGTTTGTGAAGAATAATTGTTTAATATGTATTACTCTTATCTTTTGGGCTAAAATGGAATAGTAATACCAGACAAAATGGTAAAATTTAATCAAAAACCAGTATTTGGGTAGAAGATAATAATAATAAGATATAATAATAATAAGATATAATAATATAAAAGATACACAACGCTCTTATTTTAAGAAAGGAAGCAGCCTACATCATTTCAGATCTTCCTTACATGATTTTCTAAACATGAAACATTAAAAGTTTATAGACAGTCATAAATTATTTCACAAGGCAACTTTCTAGAAAAGCATGTAATGCTCATCACAGGTGAGCTGCTAGCCACCTCAGAGTGGACCGATGACCCACTGTCATTAATAGGTTACTATTGTGAACAGCTGTCTTGGCTACAAAGTCAAATTTTATTATTTATATGGGAAAACTGAAATTTATCTAGTTTCAGTACCTGTACTAAAATAAAAAGTATCTTTTTAGTGGTGGTTTATTCTCCCTCTGGCTTTGCCGCTGGGTAGCCACTTTCTGTGGTGCTCTGAGACTTTTTTTCTGTAGAAGTTTACTGGATGGCAGATACCAGAAGCTGTAATCAGGAATGTTGCCTTGTTTTATCCCTAGGCCTCAGGATCCCTGAGTCTCCAGAGCTATGACAGAACACTGCATCACACATGTCCATTTTGTCATGTAACTTGTAACTTCTTTGTTTCCAGTTGAACACTGAACTTCAACTCTTAGTTTCTTTGGGATAAATCTGGAATGAATATATATATATATATATATATATATATATATATATATATATATATATATATATCTGCCTTTAAAATCTAAAACTAAATACAGAAAATCTTGTTAGATTTGGGAACCTCCATAACCCTGATGATGTCTCTCTTCCACAGGAATTAGCAATCATCGCTGCTCTTCATGAGCAGAATTCCCCTTATGCCTTCAGGGGAGTTTTAAAACCTGTAGTTTTAAAAGAATCAAAATCATGCTACACTGCATAGACACTGATAGCAACGGCAACAGAGTATGTGCAGAGCTTAGTCAGGACACAGATGCTTTGTGGCTTTGTGGACAGCTTGGCAGATGTCCTTTGCTTGTTTTTAAATCTTTACTCTTTTTGAAGCCAACAAGTGTTAACAACTGCTCAAAGATGAGTAAACTCTGGCTTATAATTCCAGCCACTACTGTCTGCTGTCACCTGCTGGAGGAAGACTGTTTTGTCCTTTTTGCATCTCTTTGGGGAAACATAATGTATCCTTCACTTTATGGTCTCTGTTGTCCTCATAAAAATGCCTTTTCATTTCCAGAGCCCAAGAAACCACCTGTATTTGACCAGCACCTCACCCCAGTAACAGCCAATGAAGGTGATTTTGTGCAGCTCAGCTGCCAAGTGCAGGGATCAGAGCCCATTCGGATCCAGTGGTTGAAAGCTGGCAGAGAGATAAAGCCTTCAGACCGATGCAGCTTCAGCTTTGCTAGCGGGACAGCTGTGCTGGAACTCAAGGAGACCACTAAAGCAGATTCAGGAGATTACGTGTGTAAGGCTTCCAACATGGCCGGAAGTGACACTTCGAAGTGCAAAGTGACCATTAAAGGTACAGATACCAAGAAAGTGTGATGCACATTAAGACAGAAACTGCTCATGGTGGTGGGCTAAATATAGCTCTAATAAGAATGGAATGAGATGTGTTAGACACATGAGTTATTTGTCATTTGTGATCTGGAGTCCCCATAGTGAAAGCATCCAGTGATCTAATGGAAACAATCTCAATACAAAGTATTTAAAGTTACCCAGGGTTCACCAGCCTACTTCTTGAAACTCTCCCAGCATATCTTCAGGGATAAGTCAGTGCAGATGCTATGCTGATGTGATGTGAAATAGCTGGATGGCATAGCCAAGAGGAAACCCATACACTAAAGTCAAACCTGTAACGGCCAGATTGGATGCTATGACAGCTGGCGCTGGAATGTATGTCTAAGAAACTGCTTTGTCACTTGTAACCCACAGCTAGTGAGTCTTGGGGTACACTCCAAAGCTCTGAACATTGGTTTTACACACCACAATACCTATTAACAATTTTCAAGTTTTTGCCCTAACAAGACGTGGAATGTTTTCTGTATGTTTCAGAAAAACCAGCTGCGGCGCCAGCAGCCAAGAAAGCAGCGGTGGATGGGCGACTCTTTTTCGTCTCGGAGCCTCAGAGTATCAGAGTGGTGGAAAGTAAGTGTGCAACCTCCTCCTGCCAACTTAACTTCAGAAGCACTAACTTGGCAAGACTGGTTTCTGAATGGATTTGTTTTCATCACCCCTTAGAAACCACTGCCACGTTCATTGCAAAAGTTGGAGGTGACCCAATCCCAAATGTTAAATGGACGAAAGGCAAGTGGAGACAACTGAACCAAGGAGGCCGCATTCTGATCCACCAAAAGGGAGATGAGGCAAAGCTGGAGATTCGTGACACCACGAAAACCGACTCTGGGCTCTACCGCTGTGTTGCCTTTAACAAGCATGGGGAGATTGAGAGCAATGTCAATCTACAGGTGGACGAAAGGAAGAAGCAGGAGAAGATCGAAGGTGACCTTCGCGCGATGCTGAAAAAGTGAGTCCTGTCAGAATTGTGAAGGGGGCCTCTTACAGAGGGCCCTTCAGGAGGCGTGGACCGGCTACTGCAAGACTCAAAGAGTGTTAGAACCTGAAGGGGCTCATCAGTGAGTGACAAGCCAGTCCATCATGTTTAAGTGGAATTTAAGTGATCTGTTGAGATTTGTTTCTGGGTGATGATGGAACACAACAACAACAAAAGATATATCAAAAAGTTTTCAAACAAAAGAAAATAGCCAAATACCGTGTGTCCAAGTCTGAGAGGCTTGCTTTCACAAAGTTATTTGTTAATACTCTAGTTTTTGAGATCACTTATTTTAAACATTTCCATAATCACCAATAATTTCAGTATAATTTGTGTCTCACTGTAATTATTGAATTATCACCCACTTTTCCACAGTTCTTTTTCATGACATGATATCTAAATAAGGTTTTGCTATTTCATATAACTATCATTAACTGGGCTCCTGGTTATAAGATTAACAGACATGTTTCTATAGTCTTTCCTTTCTTCAACTCATTGATCAGATTTCAACACTGTATAACTATAGCCCAATAGTTATCCATTCCATCACCAAACTGACTTTTTTTATTGTTTTGGTCAACCTGATAAAATTAGCATGTAAAACTTATTTTAATAAAGAATTTATTTTTATTTATAAATTTATAATATAGAATCATATATTTATTTCTTAAAAATTTATTTCTTTATGAAGCACATTGAACTGTTGTACAGTGAGGGAAAACACTGAGACCGATCGTCTTTGAGTCCTGACAGATGGTTCAAACTACTAAACAGAAGACACGTGGTTGATCTTAATTTCCTTTTTTAGGACTCCAGCCCTAAAGAAAGGCTCTGGGGAAGAAGAGGAAATTGACATCATGGAGCTTCTCAAAAACGTGGATCCTAAAGAATATGAGAAATATGCACGCATGTACGGAATCACCGATTTCCGGGGCCTCCTCCAGGCCTTTGAGCTGCTGAAGCAGAGTCAGCAAGAAGAGACTCACAGACTGGTACGGCCCTTTGCTGCAGCTGCATCCTAAGAGAGGAAAAAACCGTTTCTGAGGCATCCAGCCTTTCATATCAGCAGAATGCCTCCAATTCCCAGGACACTACATTTGCTAGGAAACAATTTACTATAACCTACCTATAAACTTTACTGTAACCTAACAAACATCAAGAATAGGAATCAGAGGGCAAGAAGAGACAGCTTGGTGGTTAAGGGTGTGGGCTGCTCTTCCAGAGGCCCTAGGTTCAATTCCCAGCCCCCGCGTGGCAGCTCCTAACTGTCTCCAACTCTGGTTCCAGGGACTCTGCTGCCCTCTTTGGCTCCTGCCAGCATCACACGTGTACATACAGGCAGGCAGGCAAACCCCACATACACACAAAAGAAAAATAAATCTTTAAAAAATATATATCAGTATACATAAATAAAAATAAAATTAAAAAAACACCAATACACATAAAAATTGTACAAGTTTAAAGAATGGAAGTCAGACATAGTCATGTACCTGCTGATTTAATTTTTTGTTCCTAATGCATTATTTCCCCCCCTCAGGAAATTGAGGAGCTAGAGAAGTCAGAAAGAGACGAAAAGGAATTTGAGGAACTTGTATCATTTATTCAGCAAAGGCTGACACAGACAGAGGTAAAGTGAATTATGTTAATAATAAAAATTACAAAAAATATTAGTGGGAATTATAAGGGAAGGACTGACTAAAACGTGGTGATTCTTCTCCTAGCCTGTCACCTTGATCAAGGACATTGAAAACCAGACCGTTCTGAAAGATAATGATGCCATCTTTGAAATTGACATTAAGATTAATTATCCAGAAATCAAGCTCTCCTGGTACAAGGGCACTGAAAAACTGGAGCCAAGTGACAAATATGAAATAAGAATTGATGGGGACCGGCACACACTCAGAGTCAAAAACTGCCAGCTTAAAGATCAGGGCAACTACAGGCTGGTGTGCGGACCCCACATTGCTAGCGCCAAGCTGACTGTGATTGGTGAGTTAGACGCCGTTTTAGTTTTAAAAGCCTCGTGTGGTTGCTGTTGAGCGTGTCTGCCTGCGATGCTGAGCAGCCTGTGTCCCGTTATCAACAGAGCCCGCTTGGGAGCGCCACCTTCAGGACGTCACTCTGAAAGAAGGCCAGACTTGCACCATGACCTGTCAGTTTTCTGTACCGAACGTGAAATCCGAGTGGTTCCGAAACGGCAGAATCCTTAAACCCCAAGGCCGAGTGAAAACGGAAGTGGAGCACAAAGCCCACAAGCTGACCATCGCAGACGTCCGAGCCGAGGACCAGGGTCGTTACACCTGCAAGCACGAGGGCCTGGAAACGTCGGCAGAGCTCAGAATCGAAGGTGGGTGAGGAGCTGGGGTTGCCGGCTGAGCACGGAGCCTCGGCAAAGTCAGTCTGCCAGGCCCCTGCGGTCAGAGAGCTCCTGCGGCCCTCCTCCCAGATTCTCACGCTTGTCCTTGCCTCAAAATTCAGAATTCAAAAGGAAATTATTCAACCAGGCGTGCATTTCTGTTAGACAGAAATCAGATTTTAATCTAGACTAACACATGATTTTTTAAAAATGGTTGCTGCTTCTTAAGAAGCTTAATTTTATGATTCTCCTATCTATGGCTGTGGGTCCTAGAATAAACTCTTGGAAAAGGCAAGACGTTGTAGATATATAAATCTAAAGGACTGTGATTTGGAATTGCTACCTTGTGGAACCTATTTTGATGTTCTAGGTATGTAACTTTATAGATAAAATTAACAACTTATGTGATAAGTAATGGCTATTTTTTAAAAAAAATATTTATTTCATTTAAAAATTCTGTTCTTTCTGAATCTCTGAGGTGAAATTTCTGACTTATAGAACAATAATACTTAACTTTTTATTGTTAAGTTTTAGGTAACTAACTTTAAACTATCCAGGAATTTTTTTTTTTTACTGTATCCCATTATTTGGTACCATTTTAATTGTTAGAACAAAATTCTATTAATCGCATTTTCAGGATTTCAGGTTTCTGAATTACTTTGCAATAAATATGAGTGCCTCATCTTTTTAAAGCTCAAAGAAAGTTAAATACCTTCACATTAGACTGACATTGAAAGTGCTGATCACTTTTTAAATAAGCAAATGTTTTAAATATGCTCATGAGCGACAACACTGGCCCGAATAGCACTTTCTGCAAGGTGCGCACAATCGTGCTGTGCACGGAGCCTCAGATGCCCAGGCGGATTTGAGGGAGAGCCTGCCCACTCCAGCCTTGCTGTCCCCGGGGGTTGCTGCCTTCTTGTTTGCCTGCCTGTATTTGGAAAAGTGGGTTTCTGAACTCTGGAGAGTCCTCTGAAACTTAGAATTGCAAATTTCCTGTTGAATTTGAAATCATTCCCCTCCCCCCACCGGGGAAATCTTTATAGAAGAGAAAATTCCAGATCCTAAATAACAAAAAATAATAATTTTCTCCAGGTAAGAAAGGGATCCTCAGAGGAATTCTCAGACCGCGGGACTGCTTATGTGTTCACGTTACGAACCTTCTATTTCATGAGCAGTTTTGAAATTTAATTTGACTTTGGGTTCAAATCTCCCTTCGGCATCTCCTTCATATGAATATTTTAAGGACTTCCAGGGATTTCTTTAGAGTCCTGACTACCAGTCCTGGGGGAATGCCCTGGAGAATTGGAACAGTTTGGTTGTTAATACAAGAATGTGTCACTATTGTCCTGCATTTGGGTCTTCTATTATTTTCTATTATTTCATAAGTGAATAAAAAATAGAAGCCGAACATGGTAACACATACCTGCAGTCCTAGGAGCCTGGGGCAGGAAGTTGGCACATTTGAAGTCAGCCTGGGAATCTTAGCAAGACTTTGTCTCAAAAAAATTAAATTACTGTTTTGTGAGGCCATGGGTCCAACAGTACTATCACAAAAAAACAACCAAACAAACAAACTTACTAATTTCACTGGAGGTACCTGGCACACATGCCTACCCTAAAGACCAAGGCTGTGGACCTGCTTGAGCCACACAATGAAACCCCCATCTAGACCGCCAAGAGCATTTTAAGTATCCGAGAGAAGTCAGGGCAGCAGAGATTCCTGTCTGTGCAGTCTGACTCTGGACCCTTTGTATTTTGAACAGCCGAGCCAATTCAGTTCACAAAGCGCATACAGAACATCGTGGTGAGCGAGCATCAGTCTGCCACGTTCGAGTGTGAGGTGTCCTTCGACGACGCCATCGTGACTTGGTACAAAGGGCCGACAGAGCTGACGGAGAGCCAGAAGTACAACTTCAGGAACGACGGCCGCTGCCACTACATGACCATCCACAACGTGACCCCGGATGACGAAGGTAGCCACACGGGACGCCCTCCCAGTGAACGCGCGACCTAGTCCTCGCCCCCGCCTGTCTTTGCCATCTCTCGCTTTAACTCCTCTACGCTCCGGTGTAGACGGGCGTGAGCAGGCGCCCGATAGGTGACTAAAGGCGTGCATCAGGATGCTAACCCGCGTGATTCTCCTCTCCAGGGGTCTACTCGGTGATCGCGCGCCTGGAGCCCAGAGGCGAGGCGAGAAGCACAGCGGAGCTGTACTTAACCACGAAAGGTGAGCACCGGCTGCAGAAAGGCACGGTACAGCCCGGAAGCCAGCATCTTGCCCGGACGGTTCTACCTATTAAAACGCCCTCTGTTTCTCTTGCAGAAATAAAACTTGAGATGAAGCCTCCTGGTGAGTTGTTACTATCTTTTTTCTTCATTACTTACAGTAAGGTCAGCGCGGTTTTAGGACTACCAAAGCCCAAAGAAAATACACGAAGTGACCATTCCCCTTTCCAGTAGAATGTTATCCAGCAAAATAATGTTACACTGCGTGAGTTTAGGGGAAAATGTAGATGGTGGAGTTGCTATCAGGAGCACACAAATAGTCTGAATACACGATGAAACAAGTTCTCGTGAGCACTGAACTGTGTGCCACGGATGATTCAGGGACGGGAATACCCTTGAGTCTATGCCTGAAGGTGCTGTTGGGGGTACAGAACGATGAGTCCCCAGTCCTTACCACTACTTGTTACTTCCAGACATTCCCGATTCCAGAGTTCCCATCCCAACCATGCCCATCAGAGCCGTCCCACCTGAAGGTAAGACCCTAACCCTGGCATCTGGGCCTAAGATCCCACTTCATTGTCTCCACTGTTCCTTTGGAAACCAGGGCAAACACGCAGCTACCATTCCGAGTAGATACTGGTGTTACCTGTTCAGTTATACCCCTGAGTTAATAAACAGAATGCTCGAGATGTCTCAGAGAGCAGGGAATTAAAACATGCTGCTGATGCGTTTGTTTTTTCAGAAATCCCTCCTGCGGTTGCCCCTGGCATCCCTCTTCTGCTGCCATTACCCGAAGAGAAGAAGCCACCAGGCAAGCGTGTGGAAGGTATTTATTAGAGGACACCCAACTGAAGTGGTAAAACCACTTCGTGTGGCTTGAGCTCCCTCTTGTGGTCAACACATTGAACTGACGTCAAAATGTTATTCCCACTATAGGGTTTGAAATTCTGAGAATTATCACATGAACTAAAATGCAATGCTTTTGTTTTAAAATATCGCAAGGGAACCGATTAAATATTGATTAAATCTATATCACACTTCCCTGACGACTATGCTTAACAACTAATAGTATAATAACGAAACCAGTTTGTGGGGCAGCTTATGGAAATGCACCACATTAGTTGAGGAGGAAACTGAAAACTGTGGCTTGTCTTCTCTTCAACTGTACTTTTTGCCTACTCTTTGTAAGTCACTGCTGGCATGAAATATGGTTGACAATATCTTTGGCATGTGTGACTGAGTCTTGTTGGCTGGGGTAGCTTATGTTTTGTTTTGTTCACTTAGGAAATGGGTACCTAATAGAGGGCTCTAACCTGGGCAGCATAGTTGTATCCAGCTCAGCAGGAGAGGTAGGGTGAATTACCACAAGCTGAAGGCCCATAAGACAAACCGGATGGGGCTGCGTAGTAAGACCCCGCCTCAAAGACAAAACAAAACAGACACAAGCTCTTAAACTGACCAAGAAACTGACCATCTCAAATGCTAAATGCTTAACATCGTGAGGTACTGTTTGCACCTTGAAGCTGTACAACCCAGACAGCAGGTTGCCCGAGACTTCTCAGGCTACAAATTCAAAGTTGGTGCAAGAATACTCTCAGCGTAGCTTAAAACATCTACTGGTCAAAACAATGTTTCGCCATAGTCTGATCACTAACACTAAATAATATCACCAGAATGGCATGTGAGTCTCCTAATGCCTGCTGCAATAGATTTTAAATGGTTGAACCATTTTTCAGCTAGCTCCAAAGAAACTCAATATTTTCCAACCAATTTTGCAACTAATATACTTTCAATAAAAGGGAGAAACGTGTGTGTCAATTATATGAACATACTTAAGTATATTTCATTTACTTGTAGTACGGAAAGGAACGATCAAAATCATAAGTTAGATCCCATCATGTTTCTGTGGTCAGAAGGAATAAATTCTGTTTTTAAAAAGTGGCTTTTCCTTTAAATGGAAATGTTAATGTGGCCACTGGTATTCATTGCAAAACCTGAGAATTTAAATCAGATTTTTAAATCACAGGGTGTTCAGTGTATACAAATACTAGCAACCAAAGGCCACACGTGACTAAAAAGAACCATGACTAAAATATACCACAGGCCACATGTATGACATGAGCTGGACATTAATTTTACTCTTCCATGTGCTGCTCCTCTGACAGATTTGCTCTCCACACCTGAGGGAAACCCAGGGGAAAGCATAGCCTCTCCTCCCCCTCCTCTGCTAACTCGTATCCCTCGTATGATCAACGGACATATAAAACTGAAGTTTTCATTCTACCTCCTTCCAAAATCTCTCTTGTTCTTTTCACTTTTTAGCACAAGATTATTTCTGAAGCAAGTATCTCACAATAAACCTTATTTTATCTTGTTCTCATCCACATCTGAATAAACAAAAAATTGAAATTTCCTGAAAAGAGTTCACTTATATCTGACTTTTTTTTTTTTAGTGACCAAAAAGGCTGTGAAGAAAGACACCAAAAAAGTTGTTGCAAAGCCCAAGGAAGAGGCACCGCCACCACCAGGTATTATAATAAACTTTAAAAATCAAATTTAAAAAATGAATCAAGAGGTCGCTGTAAGATTTTCGTTGTGGATAAGTACTTAGTGTAGGAGGCAGGAAGTGCACGGGCTGCACTCGGCAGGCGGTGATGTCCCTGCAGCTCTCTCATTCTCCTCTACGTGGTCTTCCTGTGTCCAGGCCTGCCTCTGGCAACCAACGGCACAGAGAATGTTCGCTGTCTACAGCGGATGATTTGAAGGAGACCTCCCCCTTCTAGTCCCACTGCGGGCCCTTGAGTACATCTCCCAGCAGGAGTTGAGGGGTCCTTACTGCATTTTCTCATTTAACATTGGAATACATCTTGGAAGGTTTATGGAGGACATTTAGATGGCCAAAGCAAAAATAAAAAATAAAAAATAAATGCAGCTCTCACCCTCCTGGCAGGAATGGAAATCATAGCACCCTCCTCCATCACACGGACTCTCCCGGGTGGTCGTTGGGAAAGCATGGGTATTTAGTGAACTTTATAGTTAATAGCAAAAAATAAAAAAAAAAATTAAAAGGCCAAAGCATGAGTTCTCAGCACCAGGCACATTACACATTTCTTTGCTATTCTTCTGCAGTTCAGTTAAAGAATTAAACCAGCCTAAAGTGGAATGAAACTCCAGCCTCTGTTTTGTTATCCAGACCTGTCACAGCCACTCGTGTTGGCTTGGTTTGGAAATGATGGGGGCCGTATGGTGCTCCTGTAAGGGGTGCTCTAGATTGGTAAACAGTAAATAATGCACAGTCTAAACATAAACATGCACTTTGTGTTGTTTTTTTTTTTTGAAGTCCCAGAAGTCGCCAAGAAGCCCTTACCTCCTACTCCCATGATTCCAGCAAAAGGTAAGTGAAAAGGAATTGTTAAGCAGTTTATAAATTACTCCTGCATTTCTGTGTATTTCATTATTTTTGGATTCTAGGTTTCCAGGTTATTGTAAACTTTTCTGGAAACAATGGCGGTTTCCTGGTGCTTTCCCAGGGAAAGGAAGCCAGGAAGAGGGTCCTATACCTCTGCAGCCACTGGGGAGTGAGAGGTGGAAAGGAAAGAGCCCTATCTAAAGTTCACAGTGTAACTCACACAAATAATAAAGATTATAAGTAATGTTGATCCCAAAGGTATTTTAAAATCTTTTATATAAAAATGAGGAACGGCTTTGATTACATAATTTTTCACTTGTCATTATTCAACTGACTAGTGAGTCATTGTCAAAAGTAAAAAAAAAAAAAAAAAGAAAGAAAAAGAAAAAAAAATAGGTTCCAAGAGAAATGCCTCTGCAGAAAAAGAAAAGAATAACTACAGAAACATTAGCTCTAGATTTCATAATTTATCAAGTCTTAAGTATTTCATGGGGAGTTCGTAGGAACCATCCAAACACACAGAATGATGGAAGGTATAGCAATTTGAAGCTGTCCATTGAATCTATACTTTTGACCCTTGAAGAAAATTCTCCAATCAAGAGCAGAGAGCATCCTGATACTACCACATTGCCTAATTAATAAAATAGAAACCGTTTTACTGGGGAATACAAAGCAAACCATAGGAGGTTTACTCAGTCTAATTCTACGGCATCGGAGGTGTTCAGTATTGAATGAATAAATTGAATGAAACTTTCCGGTGGGTGTAATTAATATGATTTCCCCTCCTCTCCTCCCCATCCTTTCTGTCTTTCAGCTTCTGAAATTATTGACGTGTCCTCTAAGGCTGAAGAGGTAAAAATTACTACCATCACCAGAAAGAAAGAGATTCACAAAGAAAAGGAGGCTGTGTACGAGAGGGAGCAAGCCGTCTACGAGAAGAGGGTTCTCATAGAGCCTTGGGAAGAGCCCTACGAGGAGCTGGAGACGGAGCCTTACGCAGAGTACGAGGAGCCGTATTACGAAGAACCTGATGAAGACTACGAAGAGGTCCAGGTGGAAGCCAAAAAGGAAGTCCACGAGGAATGGGAGGAAGACTTCGAAGAAGGCCAAGAATACTACGAGAGGGAGGAGGGCTATGACGAAGGGGAGGAAGAGTGGGAAGAGGCTTACCGAGAAAGAGAAGTGATTCAAGTCCAGAAGGAGGTTCACGAAGGTACGCGTGAACTTTTCCCCTCCTCGTTTCCCCTCGGCTCCTTACACTTTCCATGCTGTTAACCCGATTTACAAGGAGCGTGAAAGAGAAAGTGACCGCGCTGGCCCCTCCGAGGTCACGGATCTTTAATCGCTCCATCTTTAGAATAGGCATGATCTTTAGTTGCGCTGATGTTCTCACGTCACAGGTCGGACCATTTAATCCTAGCACAAACGCTACATCTTCTTCGGCGTCCGCTGCATTGCTACTTAATTCTGTTTTGAAACGCAGCTAGAGTTAACGTTAGTCATGTGCTCCCCACCATGACAAACTCCCCACACAATAACCAAGTTATCCTTAACTTCTCTTCATTTGCAACAAACGCGACCTATTAGGATTAACTGACTTAAGCACTCCTGCTTATCTTGTGTTTTTATTAAAGAATTACACGAGAGGAAAATCCCGGCCAAAGTGCCTGAGAAGAAAGCACCACCTCCCAAAGGTATGTGATTAAAGCACTTAGATAAGCCCGAGCGTTCATGTCATTATCATGGCTTGTTTGACCAAGGGTGTTTGATTCAAGAGTTAAATCCAATAGGCACAACTTCTCTAAGCTGTATTATACCTATGAATTTTCTCTTAAGAATTTATATCTACTTGATATAATTAAAATATAAAAGTGTTACAGTAAAAATAAAATAAATATAAACAATCCAAGAAACTTGTGCTTAAAGTTGAAAACACCAAACCTGCCTGTCTCTAAAAATATCATGTAAATCTGTATACATATTTACATACATATATGTGTATGTAAGGAGCATGAGAGAGAATTTTAACAGGAATTCTAAAAGTACTGCAATTTCTTTAAAATATTTGCAGTTGTAAAGAAGCCAGTAGTTGAAAAGATTGAAAAGACATCTCGAAGAATGGAGGAAGAAAAAGTTCAAGTCACCAAAGGTATAGACACCATTTAAAGACTTTTCTGGTAACACGTACATAAATCCTCTGCTCTCTGATATATGTTTACGTGTTATTTATATAGTTGCCCAAACTGACATTTTTTTAAAATTTTGTGCTACGAAATATCCTTCACAATACAAATATATTTGTACATATTTTTTAAAGTACCTGAAGTTTCCAAGAAGATTGTTCCACAAAAACCTTCCCGGACTCCAGTACAGGAGGAAATAATTGAAGTGAAAGGTATACATCTTCATTTTTAAGCTACAAGCTCCAATTATTGCAGTCTATGCATATGGATATCTAAACATGCATTGCTAAATAATTCAGAAGCGCTACGAATACTGCACATTTTATACAGTACACATTTTATGTTGGGTTATACCTATGTATAATTCAATAACTATTTTTGCTTTTGGTCTTGCATAGAAATTACATTTTGTTAATTTAAGGAAGGTTTTGTGTTTAATGAGTAATCTTCTAACTATCCCACACAGTATGTTGCATTGCATATAATATTTCCCATCCTCTAATTTATGTGAATTGATCCTAATCGATTTGGGAAAGTAGCACATTTTTTTGTGTGAAGAAGTTGTGTCTATTTGATTCTCATTTATTAGTATTTGCTACAAGTCTGCATGGGTCGTTTGTCCAGACAGATCAAAACATGATTTGTTTTCTTCTTGAAACTGATTTTGTTCTTCATCTGCCATACTAACCCCTTCAATCTGTGTCTTGAGATTTACATATGGTATGCCTCTGTGTTTTGTCTGATGTCCTGTCCTAGAAGGAAAACTAACATGGCAATACTCTTTTTAAAGTGCCAGCTGTGCACACAAAGAAGATGGTTATCTCTGAAGAAAAGATGTTCTTTGCTTCCCACACGGAGGAGGAGGTGACCGTCACAGGTATATGGCACTTTTGAATTTGAGAGCTCGAGACAGAGTTGCAGGTGCCCTTGACTAAGATATGATGCCCTGGGCATTTCTGTATCCTTGCATTTCTCTGCTATCTTTTTTGCTTTCGTGTCTGTCACCTTTAATTATTTTTGTTTTGGTATTCTTAGTAAATTACAATTGCCATCCACAATACGATCTGTCAGTAATTAAGATGTGTGTTTTTTTCAAGTCCCTGAAGTACAAAAGAAAACTGTCACCGAAGAGAAAGTTCATGTTGCAGTTTCCAAAAAGATTGAACCACCACCCAAAGGTATCAGCAATTCACTCTACGATTAAAATGTTTCCAGGCAAAAGTCACAGTAAATGTCTAACTGCTCTGACACTTAAGTATCAGAATTAGCCACACAGTTACCAGACCTAAAGCCTGGGTGGGCAGGAACTCACTGGGGAGAGAAAAGAAAGACCTGGAGGAAGCACAGGAGTGATACACAAGGCTCCCTTTCCTGTCTCCGGACATTTACAGTCTAGTGACATTTTTATTTGGAGATAAAGTATGATGAAGCCCCCCTCACATCAGCTTACCAAAGGCTTTTCAAAATGTTAAAAAACAAAACAACTTCTATTAGGAGTTTAATATGCCAGAAGTATTAAAAACTAAGTTTTGTGAATTTATAAGTTAAGTAAATTGTATTGGAAATTCCTTAATACTTAGAAAGTACAGCTTCCCCCTTTTCTGCATTTTACTACTCTCTGTGTCTCGGGGGTTGTTGGCACCTGCTGTTTGTGCAGCCAGCATGCAATATGGCGGCTGCCTCCTGGCCAGTTCCTTCTAACTCAGAACTGTACAGCACTAGTTACACCAGGAGCCAGGGTGTCAGTCCTTACCCTACCACCGAAAGCAAAAGATACAGGACCCCCTGGGCAGGGTAGTGTCCATCTTTAACCCCGGGACTCAGGAGGCAGAGACAGGCAATCTCTGCGAGTTTGAGGACAGCCTGGTCTACATACCAAGTTCCATGCCAGCTGGGGCTACATAGTAAGACGCTGTATGGAAGGAAGGAAGGGAGGGAGGGAGGGAGGGAGGGAGGGAGGGGAAACTTTCTAGTCTCTACACCAAGGTTACATCCTCTTTCCCTAGACAAATTTAAGATATAAAAACATTTAATATCACCTAATGCAATTGTTCTTATGCAACTGACTTTAAACAAAACAAGAGTTCTCCCACTGTTTCTGAGAAAGTAGAAATTCATGCCATTAAGGTAATGAATACAGGTCTGGAGAGATGGCTCAGAGGTTAAGAGCACTGGCTACTCTTCCAAAGGTCCTGAGTTCAATTCCCAGCAACCACATGGTGGCTTACAAATATCTATAATGAGATCTGGTGCTCTCTTCTGTCCTGCAGGTATACATACAGGCATTAAGAAATAAATATAGATATTAAGAAATAATACATCCTTAAAAAAAAAAAGATGATGAATACATTTGGCCCATTTCTACTTAGCCATTCAGCCATGAATCTTGGATCCTAAACCATGATTTTGTTGCACCCAACTGGCATAAAGGGGGATATCTACTCTTTACTTCTTTCTTATAAGAATATATGTCTTATCAAGATGAGCAGCTTCTCAAACACAGTACACTTCTTTTTAAAGTCCCTGAACCACCTAAAAAGCCCATTCCAGAAGAAGTGGTCCCTGTTCCCATTCCTAAGAAGGTGGAACCCCCAGCACCCAAAGGTAGAACAGTACTTCTTGGGTTCTGTCTTCTTGGATCTTTAGTGTGTGTGACCTGTGTGTTAACACAATGTTATCAGTTAAGCAGTCTTTCATGTATTTAATTCTATGGGTTTTATTGATTTGTGGTAACACATGTTAATTACTGTCTTAGATGCCAGACCATTCTAAATGGGTGTTTGTCCCATCATGTCATATGTGTGATGTCTACCTGGTATCAGTGTACTAAGCATTCCATTTTGCTATAAGTAGAGCAGACTAAATTACTTTCTAATTCTTAAGCTCTTAATGAGGCTTTGCACTTTCCTGTAATCTTAAGTGTCTCAGAAGGAGACTGTAAACATTCAACCCTGTTTCAACAATGTTATCTTTAAAGTTCCTGAGGCTCCCAAGAAACCTGTGCCAGAGGAGAAAAAGCCAGTTCCTCTTCCCAAGAAGAAAGAGCCAGCAGCTCCTCCTAAAGGTATCCAGGACTGCTGATGGAGCTGGCCACTGGCCCAGGAGCCAGCACAGTCTTCCTCTGTCCTGTGTTGCCCTTGTCTCTTTGGCATGTTGCACGTGTTTAAAGCGTGTGTCACTGCTGGGGACATACTCTTGTTATATATTACTTACAATTCTGAACATCCCTAAGGTAGAGTTTAAAAGTGTTATTAAAAGAAGCAGCTGTGTCAAATTGCTGCCTTAAGTTTTTGAGGAGAATTTGTGGAACATCTTTACACATGTCTATAGAAGCAAACATCTCTTCTGCACTCTCACACATGTGTCTTCCTCATTAAGACATTGTCATGTGTCCATTATGGGGAGACTGAGGGAGACTGTGCCACTTGGAAGACCTGAATGTTGCTCAGTTACAGACGAACCCAATGGGCTTACATGGGTTTTCTGCCTAAAAGCCCATGTCGGCGAGTTGTCAGTGAAGGAGGACAGATTTTTGACATCTTTTTTTCCCCTCTATGTCTTGAAGTTCATTAAATTGACTGTAAACATTTGGAAGTATATTCTAAATGACATTATTTCTTATAGAAAAACACCTGCATGTAATGCACAGCATTTTGTGACACACAAGTCCCCAAATGCATTGGCACACAGCCCTACTGAGGAATCTGTTCCAGAGGGTATCCTGCGTCTTGATTGTAGTTTAACTGGAAACAGAAACTCGGGATGTGTTTGGCAGGGGAAGGCTACCTGGGTGTGACTGTTGTACAGAGTTATAGTTCAGAAAGGCCACAAAGTGTCATTATTTATTCCACTTTTAAAGCAATGTATCAAGATTTGTTTTTTTTTTCTATGCACTCTACCCACACTCTACATTATTGGTTTAATTCATGACTGATCTGTTTACATCAGATCATGCCAATGGGGGCAAAAAAATGCTGGCCTTAACCATGGCCAGTATTCAGAACTCACGTACCTATGCTTAAAATAAAATAAATAAAAAGCCATGGTGGAATACCTGTGTAATCCCAGAACAGAGAGAAAATCATCCTTCTTGGGGCTCACCAGTCAGTGAGCCTAGTCTACTTGGCAAGGTCCAGGACAGTGAGGGGACCCTGTCTTAAAGGAAAAACAATGAGCACATAGCACACTTGAGAAATAACACACAAGGTTATTTCTATTCTCCCAAAACACAAACATACACACACACAAATCATACTAACATATAGGAATGAATGCTATATAAGTTTCTGTTATATAACATATTTTAATCTTTTTAAGTGCTTCCAAAACATTGGGTAAGTTACTATAGTGTGAATTTAAAGCAGAATCTTTCTGCATTGTACTGACGAGCAGTCTATAACATTAATGCATTAATGTCGCTTTGGAGATGTGCCTTTGTCCGCTCACAGAAATGAAACATGCCCGCACTGACCTGCTACTTTAAAACCTTTAAGTCCCAGAGGCTCCAAAGAAACCTGCTCCTGAAGAGAAGATTCCTGTTCCTGTGACAAAGAAGGAAGTGCCTCCAGCTAAAGGTAGGCCTAAGCCCCATTTTTTATGTCTCGAGTGCAAAATATTTTGTGTTTATCTGTTAACTAGTTTGTTGAATTCGAAGTGAATGTGTTCTGGTCAGTGACAGTGCAACCAAAGTTTCTGTCTACTTGTCTAGCCTCTTTCACAGTAGTTAGATATTTGATACTTTGAGGAATATAAACCCAGTTCTACAAATGTCTTTTCAAGTTCCTGAAGTGCAGAAGAAAGTTGTCACAGAGGAAAAAATAACCATCATTACTCAAAGAGAGGAGTCCCCACCCCCCACAGGTACCCCTGCCGTCGCCATAAAATAAGCGTGTCTTTCCTCCACGCTTCTTTAATTGCATGTCTTCCTTTTCGGGCTTGCCTGTTCTGTGTTCGTCTGCCTGTAAGATTTAAAAATACATATTCTTCTTCAAGTGCCAGAAATATCAAAGAAGAAAGTTCCCGAAGAAAGACGACCTGTTCCTCAGAAAGAGGAAGCCCCTCCACCAAAAGGTACCGTCAGGCCATCGTACAAAAGCTCTTTTACAGTATTGTGCTTCAAGGCAAGGATGTGTTGTGAGCTGTGTGGTGGGAGAGTGGCGTGGGAGGGCACATTCTGTGCTGGGCTTCGGTTGGGAAAGCGTCAGACGTCTAAATGTGCATAATGTTTCTGAAGTACCAGCTCCGCCACCTAAGAAAGCTGTCCCTGAGGAGATTGTCCCAGTTCCCATCCCTAAGAAAGCTCCTCCCCGAGGTATGATTGGTCTCGGTCTTCTTGTCGTGTTGGTCAAGTCTGTTCTCATACTGCCCCTCCTTGTCTGGCTCCTGAGAGACTTTCGTGTTCATGTCCTTGGGGTGTGTAATTCCTTTGTCCACTTTGCTAATGAAAATGGCGCACTGTGACACTTCCCCAAACTATAGGGACAAGGGGAATTGGCATAATTCTTGATATTTAAGCTTCAACACTGATTCTTTCTTGAAGCTGAAGTTTCTAAGAAAACTGTTGTCGAAGAGAAAAGATTTGCTGCTGAAGAAAAACTGTCGGTGGCTGTTCCCCAGAGAGTGGAAGTCATACGGCATGAAGGTACATCGCCAGACAGGAGGAGAGTGTTGTCTGTGAGCTCCCTCGGAGCACCCTCTTCCTTAGGATGTATATGTTTTCATCAGAGCCTGTCTTTGTTTTGTGTTGGTGTCGGACTACATCTGCCTCCTCAGCCTCCTGGAACCATCTTTTGTGTTATCTTGATCTTGAGTCATTCTTAGGAAGCGAATAAGGTGTTGGAAAGGAAGTCATTTTGAATTTGGACACTCTGGGGCACAGTTCAAGTATTTCTTTCAGTCTTGGACTTCAGTCCCCTCTTGTCTTATGTCTCTCTACCTCTTGTAGTTAAGAAAGTGCCATACCTAATGCAGAGAGAAGAATCTTCGTCTATCTGTAGTGAACACATGGCCACTGGGTATATTCTGGCCCACTGAGTTTAAATCAAATCTTATCTTTTAACCCATCTGCAGAGGAGGAATGGGCTTACTCTGAAGAGGAAGAAAGAGTGTCTATTTCGGTATACAGGGAAGAGGAAAGAGAGGAGGAGGAAGCAGAGATCACAGAATATGAAGGTAAATGACAGTCATAAGTTGAGGGGTCATTGCTACAGGACTAATAATAAAAGTCATCCAAAGGAAGTGGCACAAAGTCATCTCTTGGCCTTAGCATAGGTACCTTTTTAATTAAAACACAAGATTCAAGAGCATTCGTGACACAGGAGGACACACCTGCTGACGTTCTTTCCTACCTCTTCTTTGGCTATCCAGAGGAAACAGTAGCTGTAGAGGACAGGCACCCTCATGACTACCTCCTTTATGAGGCAAGACTCGGCTTCAGTGTGGGAGGCTGGTAGACACTTCCCTTGGCTATCTGGTATATACATGGTGTTTCTCAAACCATGTGTTCAACAACACACAAACGGGAATATCATCCTGTGCACATGCACATATGTGCACACATCCACATCTGACATAAAAGTCCTGTTAAATATTATCCTGTGAAATATGATCTACCTTGATGGTTTTGATTTTTGTTTTAGTCTATTAATTTAAAAAGTCAAGTGATGATCCATTTAATAGACTGCCCAGTTCCTAATTCATTCTTATCCATTCTTTAAAAAGACCAGGAAAATATTTAACACGTTACCTTCCAGAAGTCAAAGGTACATCCGTCAAAAACACTGGACTCAAGGAACTTTCCTCTAGTCCACATATAGAAAAACAAACTAGTATCTGCAGCCAGGCAGACTTGTCCAGATATTCCAACTCTTAATGCTTTTAATAATTGAAAGAGTAAACTCCATTTTGTTGTGATTTCCTTTCAGTGAAACAGAGCACTACTAAGCTTCCTACTGAAATCCCACTCTCTAGCTAATGCAATGTATCCAAAGGAACATTCCTAAGTAGGAACAAGTGTAGCTCGTCAAGGAAAATGGGTGTGTTCACTAGCAACATGGCTCCCTCCCTCACATACATTTCTGGCTGACAAGAAGTGAGTCTTCACACCCCATTTCTTCTCTTGGAAGAAAACTCCACATGAAATCCAATGGTTACAAACTGAGTAGAATGGTTTAGAATGCAAGAGGGTGGGCCTTGATTCCCAGACAAACCCACCCAGTCAGCTGCTTTTCCTAGAATAGGCCACAGAAGCAGGCACAGTAAGGACTCAGGTGGGTTTGAAAACTCACTTCTTCCTAGAAATGTGCTGGGAATCAAACAAAACATATACATGGAACATCTGGTCTCGCATAATGGGACAATTTCAGTTTTTGACACAATATGCTATAGGACCTTCTTTCAGTGTTCTAAATTCGTAGTATGGACAGCAAGACACTCTGGGAAGCCTGTGTCAGCTCTAAGCTGAAAGATGGATGGGCCCTTGGGCTTCTTTTCACTTTAGGCAGCACATGTGCCTTTAATTAGCCCTTTCTATGATACTTCTATTATAAACTTCATACACACAGGCTCAAAAGATCATGTGATGTCTCTTGTCTCTTCTACTATAGTTACCCCACAAAACTGGGGCATTGGGGGCATGAACTGTCTAGCCCTTAAGTCTATGTTTCTGCCTTTCTGCCTTCAAACCTGGAGTGTTAGGGGTTTTTTTGTTTGTTTGTTTGTTTGTTTGTTTGTTTGTTTGTGTGTGTGTTTGAAACCTGGCATCAAATCCTGCGCCCCTGTTCCTTTAGTCACTGGAACTGCCTTTGTCATGCTCATGTCCTATCTTCCCTGTGGACCTGAGCCTCATTGTCTTCGGAGCACACATTAGCTGAGTGAAGTCAATACTCTTTATCAGGGTGTTTGCTCCAAATAGCCATCTTAAATGGAAACCGTCAGGGGTTCAGCAAATGCTAACATTTGGCAACGCTGATTACTCTTTTGAAATGATATAGTTAGAATAAAAATGAAAAAAAAGGTCTACAATTATTCTTCTTTGAAATTAATGTCCTTAAAGTGATGGAAGAGCCTGAGGAATATGTCGTGGAAGAGAAGATGCACTTTATCTCTAAGAAGGTGGAAGTTGAACCCGCCAAAGGTACACCAGCTCTTAAATATTTCATTCCTATATTGCTAGTCTCCTTTAAGATCTTATATCTAATTTACCATCCACATTACAAACATCAATGAATAGCATAACTAAAAAAAAGGTTCCTTGAATATTTATTTTCAAAATCTGTATGTTTTCTACAAGTGTATCTTATAATCTTTTCAAGTGCCTGAGAAGCATGAAAAGAAAATTATACCAAAACCAAAAGTTCCAGCTAAGATTGAGGAGCCACCACCTGCTAAAGGTACGGTTTCCCTCACAGAAGTGCGATTCTGTCTGCCTGGACACGTGTGACAATGTTTGTATGCCTCCACACGTCACTGAGGTCTTCTCAGAGTCTGTGTATAAACACTTTGTCAGTACAGTCGCTGATGTTGGTGTATGTGTGTGATCTTTCCAAAGAGGGTTTTGTGGTCCCCGAATAATGATACTTCCTAACAGAGTGCAAACTAATATTCTTAATATTTCCAAAGTTCCTGAACCACCGAAGAAAATTGTACCAGAGAAAAAAGTTCCCGCGCCAGCGCCTAAGAAAGAAAAGGTGCCACCGGCCAAAGGTATATTGGGGTTCACTTTACTCTCATGTGTCACCTCACTCCCTGTCTTGATATTGAATCGATGCATTCTTCAGATCTTTATTGCATTGTGTAAGTTTGGCACTCTTTGTACCATGTTTGATCACATTTCCTGATGTTTTCAAAGCACCTGAAGAGCCAAAGAAACCAGTTCCAGAAAGGAGAGTTCCTGCAGAAGTAGTTGAGATAGAAGAACCCCTCCCAACCAAAGGTAAACAACATCCCCAAAGGAAAAAAATAAAAACATAGAGTCTTATCTTCTTTTCTTCCTCTGGCTAACATCCACTGGGTTGTAATTTTTCTACACAGATTGTTAGTTAGTGTCTGTGTGTGATGGTGGCATGTTAAGGCTTTGTGTAGTATTATTTATAGTGGTGTTTAGTTGTATGTGCCTTATAAATTCTTCTATTCTAAAGTCACAGTACTTTCTGGCTAATGTATATGTATGTGCATGAATATGAGTGTGAGTGTGTGTATATGCATGTATGTGTGTGTGTGTTTGTTTGTACGTACTCCACTCTAAATGTTATAGAATGCTAATCCTAAAATTATCCTCCAAGTGACCGAGAGGCACATGAAAGTTACCCAGGAAGAAAAAATTCTTGTGGCTGTAACTAAAAAAGAAGAGCCTTCAAGAGCGAGAGGTATGCCAGCTTTTCCGTATGTCAGTGTTGCATGGCCTTGCCTTGCTGCCTTTAAGTACACAGCTCATGAGGCACAGAGGGAAGCGTTGTAGGGTGTCTGACGTCCAGGCAGTGACAGGTCTTTCATGTTTGTGTCACTGCTACCTGGCTTGTACTTCTTGTGGTCTGAATGAAGAAAAAAAAACAATTCTTTAAACAATTTTCTAAAGTGAAATCTATCTTTAAAGTGCCAGAGGAACCTAAGAAAGTTGTCCCTGAAGAAAAATTTCCCAAACTCAAACCTCGAAGAGAGGCGGAACCACCAGCTAAAGGTATATAATGACTCTTTAAAGGACTAGAAATAAGCTTTCAGACATTGAACTGAGTGGGGTGGAACCGGCTTTCTTGTGGAAAGTGATCTAAGTGCATATCGAAAGTGAAATGAGTAAGCTGTTCCACATCACTCCAAAACTAAGCAGGCTAGTTCTAGAGAGCACCTTTTTTCTACTCCACCCCCAAATATGCATAGTTCCCATTAAAATGTAATTGTCGTCTAATGTGTCTGTCTGGTCCATATTAAACTCATCTGTCTTGATGTTTGTCATAAGTGGTAATCTTTGGTGAAAGGTTTGATTTCTTTAAATCCTCAGTATTCTTCATTGTCCCAGAGGAGTAGGGATGGAGGGATTAGACTTACGGGGAAGGTGCTGTTTGTGCAATTCAAGTTTCTTTCTAAGGTTGTGCTTCGTTTTGTAGTCATTGTTGTAGCTTGTCTCTCTTAATTCTCTCACAAATCCCACCTGATCGTTCAGCATCTCTGAGCCATTAAATAGCCTGGAAAAAGTCTCCTCAGGTGTATGAAATGGTGTGGGCTTTCAGTGATTTTTCTTTTTTTTTTTCTTTTTCTTTTGCAATTTTAGTAGTGCAAGTTTACAGGAGCATATCATGTTTGGTTTTTGTTCTTGGATTTGTGTGTGTGTGTGTGTGTGTGTGTGTGTGTGTGTGTGTGCAAAAGTTCTCTTAACACAATTTCTTCCAGATTCTTGCAATTTACTTTTAATAATTACTCTCTTAAAGTGACTGAAGTCAGGAAAAGAGCTGTTAAGGAAGAAAAGGTATCCATTGAAGTTCCAAAGAGAGAACCACGACCCACTAAAGGTACATTGCACTTTGATTCAGTCATACAAAGCATAAAGCCATGTGTGTTCTTGCCTGCCAGTTGCTAATTTAACCCTTGCTTCCTGCTGACCCGAGTCAAGCACTTGAACCCTTGACATCCTGATTAGCCAGTGTGCATCTTGTGATACTTTTACCGTCAAAAGATAATTGTCACCTGTAGCCAGTGTGGGAGAATGTCATAAGGGAACGAAATCAGAACACATTGTCATTAAATGGGCCTCAAATAAAATGCTGCCCGGTGTCGGTATTATTCTAGAAGTGACTGTGACAGAAGAGAAGAAATGGGCCTACACCCGAGAAGAGGAAACCATCTCTGAGCACCGGGAGGAGGAGTATGAGGATTATGAAGACTATGAGGAGTATAAGGAATATGAGGAGTATGAGCCTGCAGAAGAATATGACCAATATGATGAATACGCAGAGCGTGAACAGTACGAGGAACGTGAAGAGCGTGAAGAATATGTCCCAGGTACGACAGAACCGCAGACCACATTACGACTCAGAGATCCTGTTAGGATAGGATGACAGTCGAGGCAAAAGACCTCAGTATCATGTAGTAAATTCAGTATTTTCCATCACTTCTGGAGGGGAAAAGAGCTCTATAAACCTTAAGTTTGTCATTAGGTCTCACTACCCACAGAGCTCCCAGCATCAAAAATTTGACACTACTTTTCCAGGGAGAGAGAGCGGTTTTTAGCCTAATAAAGATAATGTGTGTGCTTATGTGGCTCTGACTTTGGACACTGTCTCTACTGTAAAATAAATGATAACTACATACCAATAAGCCCCGGCTAGAAATCTGAAGTGAATCTGTATCCGTTCACTCCTTCAGGTTTTTGTTGGTTTCTTTGAGAAGAGTCTGCACAGTTTCACTGATGCCCTTAAACACCAGTGTCCAAGACAGAAAACTTTGAGTCACATGTTGCCTATCTGAAATTGAAAAGAGCATTTGTGAGCATTCTTGTGTCCTAATGACATAAGCTTGCCTAGGGCTCTCAGAACCTATTCTACGTCGACATCTAACTCTTATTCTAGAGATTGTGGTTGCACTGTGAGCATAGACGATCAATTACTTTAATGAGTTATTTTGACTTGTGCCCTCCATGCTAACATTAATCACTTTGTATATGCTTTTAAAGAACCCAAGAAGACTATTCCAGCAAAACCCACCCAAGAACCAGTGCCTGCCAAACCCAAGGCCCCCCCACCAAAAGGTAGAGTGAGAACATTATCAGATACAAGAACCTTTTTTTTTCCCTCTGTCTGTCCCGCTCTGGATATGTGTTGAAGTGGATGTGTCTTAATTGTGTGTTTGGGACTGTTATATTGTATGCTATATTTCTTAACATTTTATCCTTGCCCTGGAGAGTCTAGTTCAGGTTTGTAAACCTCTTACTGTTGGTCTTTTCAAGTGCTGAAGAAAGCTGTCCCTGAAGAAAAAGCACCTCTTCTCATTCAAAAGAAACTCAAACCTCTACCACCCAAAGGTACGCGATAGAGTAGTGACTGTCCTAAACTGGAGTGTCACCTCTTCTGTAACCATGTCAACCTTGACTCCTGCCATGTCAGCTACCCCCTGTTGTTACTGAGTACACTGTCTGGTTTCGTTTCCACGTGCCAGGTCTTTGTGCCTTGTGATTGTTTATTCTATGATATTCATGGGACCCAACTGTGATATTCTTCCCTAATTAATATCTTTAAAGCTCCTGAAGAACCAAAGAAAGTTGTTGAAGAAAAAATACAAATTTCAATTACCAAACGTGAAAAGCAGCAGGTGACTGAGCCAGCTGCCAAAGGTATAACCGCCTCCTCCCAGGATGCCACGTTTTGCCTGACCCCTTCGCTACCTGTCTCCAGTGTTAGCTTTAACATTACTTCAAAACATTTCTGCAGCCTTGTGTGCAATGGCTGTGCATTGCCCCCTCACTATGGAATTGTCGACTGGAATATTTTTGTTTGAATGTAGTGACCATTTAGCATATTCCTGGAATAGTTAAATTAATACAATGGTATGTTGTTGTTCACTGAAAATTGGTAACTATTTATTCTAACATCTGTTTGAAGAACTTAAAAAAAAAAAAAACTAATTCCGCACCCGGGGTTTTCTTATTTTATCTTAAGCAACTTCCTTGTAGTTTTAGTAAGCATGTTGATGTAGAATTGAATTTGGACTTTTTAGGATGTCTCTGTATGCAGCAGTATATGAGGAAACCACTGTTTCCAGCTTGGCTCTGCTATTGCAAACGTGGTTGAATACCTCACACTTGCTCCAGTCCTTCTATGGGTTTACTTTGCTGTGAGATTCAGAAGCCTTCCCATGGAAAACAAAATTTTCTCACAGAGAAAGTTGTATATTGTATTAGAGACATCTACAAAATTATTCTACTTAAAGTACAAGAAAGCTAGAAATGGTTAGATGGCCTGTTTCTGATTCTAAAATTCCCTGTACTTAATATTTCAAGTGCCTATGAAGCTCAAGAGAGTTGTCCCAGAGGCAAAAGTACCTGCCCCTAAAGCAGAAGTGCCGGCACCTAGCAGAGGTACTTCCCATTGCTTGTGTTGCTCGTCTTCTTTGCTGTTGAATTCATGCTCAGCTCCATGTGTAAAGTCATGTTGTGGGAAATGTGAAACCTGTTCTCTCTTCTGTTGTGAGTTTGTCTGTGCTCATAAAATGTCTTCATTTCACTGAGGAATTGGAAAATATCCAACTTAAAGATAATCTCTTTAAAGTGCCAGGGGTGCCTAAAAAGCGAGAAGTGGAAGAGGTTGTTTCCTTCAAAGAGGAGGTAGAAACCCACGAAGAAGAATACATTGTAGAGGAAGAGGAGGAGTACGTCCATGAAGAATACGTCCATGAAGAGGAATACATCCACGAAGAAGAATACATCCATGAAGAAGAATATGTTCATGAAGAAGAATATGTCCATGAAGAGGAAGAATACATTCGTGAAGAGGAAGAGGTCATCGCTCAGGAAGAAGTGGTGCCAGTCAAAGGTAGATGATGGCTCTTGCACACGAAAAGGAAGCAGCAGCTCCAAGTTTGGGTGTCTGGCTTGGTCAAATTCTGGGGGTTGTTGGCACAGATGCCTAAGACCTTTTTAGATGCTGAAGTGTGATGCCGGTGTGTGCTTTTCATGGTTTATGTCTTCTACAAGGTTTTCAAATTTTATTGCTATCTTTAAAGTGCCTGAGGTACCCAAGAAACCTGTTCCAGAAGAGAAAAAACCTGTTCCTGTTCCTAAAAAGAAGGAATTGCCACCAGCAAAAGGTATACAGCACTCACACAATACTCCTGACATAGAAGACTTGGTCTGCCTTCAATGGCTAGTTCTTTTCTGGCTACAATCTGTGTGTGCTGCCGTGTGCTGCTAGAACATTAGATGTGCTTTCTGTGGGTGTTGTTCCTCGGGGTCAGGACTTAACTATAAATAATGTCTTTAAAGCGCCTGAGATTCCCAAGAAACCAGAGGAAAAAGTTCCTGTGCCTATTCCTAAAAAGGAGAAGGCCCCACCCGCCAAAGGTACTTCTCTCCCTGCAGCCATTTGCCCATGGGCCCCCTGCCCCCGGCAGTGTTAGTAACATTAACAGCGGAACAAGAACCACTCAGCTGGTCGCAGACGCCAGTTGCCGTGTGTCCATCTCCGAATACGGCCACTGAAGCATGCCTCTGCTTAATACTCAATGTCTTCTTCTGTGGAGAATTCTTAGTGAAAAATAAATCCACGCTGTCAAAGTGGCCAAAACCGATTACCAAGCTTTTCATGCCGTCCTTGCTCCGTTCCGTGTTTATTTGGTGGCTTTTATTGTAACTCTCCTGCATGTCTAGTACCCTGTTTGTGGCTATTATTAGTTTCTGTCTTACAGTGAAATTGTCCCTAAATCACTAGAATCCTCTGGGATGGGGAAAACTGACAGTGACCTTATTTACTATCTTTCAAGTTCCTGAAGTGCCCAAGAAGCCTGTACCAGAAGAAAAGGCACCAGCACCTGTTCCCAAAAAGGTGGAAACCCCTCCAGCGAAAGGTATATAACCTTGCAGGGGCTCACAATTTAATTCAGATTTATATGAGAATAAAATAGACAATTGGATCAAGAAGCTATTCTTTATGTACTCCACTTTAATATTGTCTTCTTTATGAAAACAGATTCTGTTTTTAAAATGAAATGCTGCTTTGGGGTTTTTCCTCGCCGTGACTCTATTGCCTTATCATAGTTTTCCAGACTATCCTTGGACTCGGTGTTTTACGTGTTATATAAAACTTTTCCTAAATTATTTCTTTGAAGTGCCAGAGGTGCCCAAGAAACCTGTGCCTGAGAAGAAGGTGCCAGTTCCCGCTCCCAAGAAAGCAGAGGCTCCGCCTGCAAAAGGTATTTCATCACTTATACATAAAGGGTGGGAGGGGGGATCTCACATTAGCGTTCACTCATGTGAAAACGTCCCTGTGCTAAGTACACTGCTGTGAAAATGTTTTGTTAAAAATGTCTTCCATATTCCATATTGTGTGATCCTTCATCAATATCTATAGCTGTTTAAAATAAACATTGAAGGACACATTCTTTTTTTAATTTTTATATTAATCACAGGTTATGTACTTTGTATCTCAGCCATAGCCCCTCCCTCATTCCCTCCCTATCTATCCTCCCCAACCCTCATCTCCTCCCTGCCCCTTTCCAAGTCCACTGATAGGAGAGGACCTCCTCCCTTTCCATCTAACCGTAGCTTATCAGGTCTCTTCAGGGCTGGCTGCAATGTCCTCTTCTGTGGCCTAGCAAGGCTGCTCCTCCCTTGGGGCAGGGGTGGCGGGGTCGAGAAGGACACATTCTTAAAGACAAATGATATCTTTAAGTGCCGGAGGCACCCAAGAAGCTCATTCCAGAAGAAAAGAAACCAGCACCTGTTCTGAAAAAAATGGAAGCTCCACCACCCAAAGGTACACGATCTCAGGCAGAACCAGGGCACAAGGGAATGTCATGGGTGTGTACACGCTCACTAGTTAGGCTTGCTTGATTCTGCGTGTGTTGGTGTTAATTGTGACCAAAGAATAGTTGCCTTTCATGTTGTCTGGCTATCGTGAATATTTCACACAAACATAGAATTTTTATAAATTGAATAAATATCTTTAAAGTGCCAAAGAAACGGGAAGTAGTCTCAGTTCCTGTGGCTCTTCCTCAAGAAGAAGAAGAAGAAGAAGAAGAAGAAGCAGCTCCATTTGAGGAAGTCATTGTTCCTGAAGAGGAACTGCCACCTGAGGAAGAAGAAGTTCTACCTGAGGAGGAGGAAGTTCCACCTGAGGAAGAGGAAGTTCCTGTAGAGGAAGAAGAAGCTCTTCCTGAGGAAGAGGAAGTTCCACCTGAGGAAGAGGAAGCTCTTCCAGAAATTAAACCTAAGGAGCCAAGACCTGCACCAGGTACAGCAGTTCTCGGAATCAAGATCTTTTTATGTTGGCTTCTGCCTTCCTATCTTTTTTTATTCACCTCTTATGTTACATGATACTTTACTATGTCGTCAGCAAAGCCTTGTCTTGTCAAATGCTTGCCCTCTTACCTACCACACCTGCTCTCTGTGTCGGTCCATTGTAATTTATCCATGTCTTCAAATTCTCTTCCATGTTTGATTGTTTGTGGGCCTGCCCTTGGCTACATTTTGTTACAGACATGACGTTATACGTGGTTCTTAATGTCTTTAAATGAAATGTTTTTAAGTGCCAAAGAAAACTGTACCTGAGAAGAAAGTCCCAGTTCCTGTTCCTAAAAAAGTGGAGCCTCCACCGCCTCCCAAAGGTATACTCCCCAGAGTGAGCAGAAAGCTGACGGCCTTATCAGATGGGCACCAGAGAAAAAATACACCTATAAAAGGGACAGCCAAATTTTACTTCTGAAGCTGAGCAGAACACTCAGCCATTACTTTCTATTAGATGCTTTTCATGCAGTGTTGTGGGTTTTTTTGCATAAAAGGTTAAAGCAAGTATTATCATAAAACTACTACAAAATGTCTGCTCAACTTGCCATAATTTTATTAAATCGTGTAATGTTTCATGTAGATTCTCTGAACATCTAAATTATCTATGGAAAAGTTTTTTACCTAAAAATACATAAATCTTATCCTTCATTCATTTGTTATAAGTGCATTTATGACTCCAGTGTGAAAAGAAAAAAATTATACAATTATCAAAACAATGAGTAATAGTTTATATAATTCAAAGAGCATATATGTAAGTGGAAGTATAACAAGTTTTGATTTAACCTGGACTTTGAACTTTGCTGTTCTGCTCTGTGAGCCCAGTAGCCAATCTGAGCCTTAGTTTGCTCCTTCATAAAATAGTGATGCTAACAAATCTCAGTGGGTTCTAATATTATTGTGAAGATAAAAGATAAGGTATATCATTACATCACTGAATGAAGAGAATCCATATTTAACATCATAGATAAGGTCATGGTACCGTATCTAAGAGGTTTATTCATACCTTAAACTTCAATAATATTTTCCAAAAAGCCATGTTGGTGACATTTTAAATAAGTGTAACGTTTCTACCAGTTATTAACCTAGTTATTAGTGAAATTTAAGTCAATGAAAAGTAAAGCCTCTGGCCTCAGAAAAACAGCCACTTGCTGATCCCTTGCCCTGAAAATCCCAGCCAAATGTGGTTGGGCTATGGCCCACATCCCCTCCCTCTTCTGAGTAAATGTTGCATGGTGGTCTTCCTGTGTGTGTAGACTTCTTGCTTTCTCTCTTGCTCTTCAAAATACATTCTTACCATGAAATGATGTCTTTAAAGTGCCTGAGATCAAGAAGAAAGTGCCAGAGAAGAAAGTAGTTGTTCCCAAGAAAGAGGAGGCTCCTCCCACCAAAGGTATATTGTCTCTAATGTCTTGCATCCCAAGCACTTAAGACATATTCCTTCCTTAACCCATCAAGTCCACATGCCCTGTTCAGTATTTGTGAGCGTGACTTCTTGATTGTTGTGTACATTGTCCTTGTGTTGGTGAGACTGAAATTTCAAAATATCTTTAAAGTTCCTGTGGTTCCTAAGAAACCTGAACCAGAAAAGAAAGTGCCTCCCCCTGGTCTTAAGAAAGCCGTGGCTCCTCCTGCCAAAGGTACATGATACTGGCTGCGCCATTGTTGACCTCAAAGGGTCCTCTTCCTAGGCTGTTCAGCATACAGGCTTCCATTGTGTGGTCAGTCGCTGACATTTGTCACTGTGCCTCTGTGGTACCCATGCTGGTGTTCTATTCGTTTCCCACTTGGTGTGGGTGTTTTGTTGTTGTTGTTTGCCTTGATTCTCCTCTGTATGTCATTTCTGAAAATTAAAGTGATAGATGTTATATATCTTTAAAAGAGCCAGAAGTGACCGAGTACATGTTCCTCTTCCTGAAAAAAAGAAGTGACTCGTGCTACAAAGCATAGTCTTGTGATGTGCCCACAGCATCTTCATTTGCTCCTTAATTGTGACACGTCAGTGTTGCGTCTCCTTCTATGTGCTGTGCTATTTACTCTTGGGTTGAGGATGTGAAGTTTGATCTTTAAGTATTCTTCCACGGCTCCTGAGTTTTAAGGGCCTAAAGCAATCAATGTCTTTTAAGTTCCTGAGGTGCCTAAGAAGGTGGAGGAAAGACGGATCATCCCCCCTAGAGAAGAGGAAGTGCCACCAGCTGAAGGTAGATGAGTTCCGAGTCATCCTTGTCTTCTCACTGTCTCGCTTGTAAAGGAGAAGATGCATATTTCACTTTAGAAATAAACGGACCGTTTAGTTCTAACAGAAAGTAGTGCTTGCCTAGAAGGAGCTGGGCAGGCCAGTTCATTCTGTTTGACTCTCACTCTTGCATGTTTAGCCTGTGTATGACATATTTCAGTGAAAAACTGAAATGGACCCACTAACCTCTTTATTCTTGTTTCACTCTCCAATTCTGTGAAATCAATGTTTTGTCTTTTATATGTAATGCCGTGGGGAATTCTCACCCTATGCCTATACTAGTCATGGTAGAATAACCTTTTCCCATAATTATCTCAGACAAACCTGAGCAACTAGTGCAGAAAATCTGGCTTTAATTCCTAAATACTTGCTTGGCTCCAAAAAGTCTTTCTACCTTCACTAAAATAATAATAATTCCTATTAAGTTCTCTGAGGTCCCTTCCAGTTCCAACATTGGAAAGAACCTAACATATTTTAAAGGCTCGGCAGATTTTTTTTTTCCAGATGCTCATGAGCATTTAGAAGCCCATGTGGTCTTTCAAGATGATATAATTTTGAATCTAACATAGTTAACATTCAAAGGATATTTTAAAAATAATTTACAAAATAATCTGTTTCAAGTGTATGAGGAAGCTGAAGAACCCACTCCTGAAGAGATCCCAGAAGAAACACCTAGCGTAGAGGAGGAGGAAGAGGAGGTAGTGGAGGAAGAAGAGGAGGAGGTGGTGCTTCCTAAAGGTACAGCATGTTCATGGGTTGGACATTCCAAAACCTTGGTGCTTCATGACTCAGAGCTGTGTAAACCTAGTCATCAGCCATATACTTTTCTTGTGTCACTCCTGGTAGCGGAAGTTTTGTGGCCCTTTCCTTTTTCCTAACATTTCCTCCTTCACCTTCAGTCTAACTATAAATGTTATTACACCTGAATCCTTCCTCCTTGATTACAAGCCTCAATTTTGCTTTCAGTTTAAATGCTGGAGAATGATCTATTTGTGTGGTGAAAGCATTTGCTTCTGAGAGTAATTCTTAAACCATTTATCCCTGAAGACTTTGAGGTCCTTGCGAAGTTGCTAATCATGTTCATTCTTGGAATTTCTAAAAGTCCTGACGTTTGGGTGCTACTATCATTGAGGTTGCTAATATCTTCCTAAAATAAATCAATGTTTTGTGTTGTTTTGTTTATATTTTGATAGTTGGGTGGTGTTTTGTTCATTGCACGTGATTTTTTTTTCAATGTGTCTATAAAATGTCTTTTAAGCACCTGAAGTGGTTAAGAAAGCAGCGCCTGCCACTCCTATCCCCAAGAAAGAGGAGCCGCCCCCCACAAAAGGTACAGCCAACCCTGTGAATTCCTTAACCCCTCAGGGATTTTCTTTCTAGAAAGTGCTGTGTCATCTTTCACTTCTTCCTTAGAGTAACTACCTCAGCAAACTGACAGATGACAATTAAAAATATCATTTATTCTGTTTCCTTGGACAGCCTACAATATCACTGGGCAAATAATGGGTCCACATGTGTATACAATGTGGATTGTTTTACGAGTCTCTTGCTTTAAATAGCTGGATATTTTGATGCCTCATCATTTCTCTATATTGAAGAAATAAGTGATCTTTCTACCCTCATTTTATTCCTAGGCTCTATTCTATTATGTAACTAAATTTTCATTATGCTTTACAATAGTTTTCACTACACGTACTATTCTATACAGATAAAAAGTGTTCTGATAGTTGGATAATAACTTTAAAGATCCTCATGCCCTTTTTACCATAATTAACCTGGGATTTCAAGGTTATAAAATTTCACTTTCTTGTTGCTTCTTAGTTCAATTAATGCTCCAGACAACATCTTCAACAACTATGGTATAATGCCACTACCCCATCAGTCTCCCAGCATATAAAAACCATGCCCAACAGTTTCTGAGGCCTAGGTCAGGGTCCAAACACTGTAAGATGATAAAAGGTCAAAAAACAATTCTTCATCAAATTAAAAATAGTGAAATTAGTTCCAGTGTTGGTCACATCTGCTGCTTTAAAATAGTGAAGCTTCTTTGAGGGCATATGTTGGCTTCTAAGAATACAGATAGCACAAGTGAGGTCTAGGAATGTATCCCTACTACCTGTAAAATAGCTCTCCAACAGTACCGATTGACTTCCTAGAGGCATTGAGGATGCTGCTTATTTCTGATGTTTCTGTTCATGTGTATTATTGAGCACTGTCATCTGACTAAGGCGCCTAATGTCTTTAAAGTGCCAAAGAAAATTCCTGAGGAAAAAGTTCCTGTTCCTGTCCTGAAAAAAGAGGTTCCACCGGCCAAAGGTACACTTTCTCTTTTAAACCCAGACTCCTTTAACTGTTCTTCATTAAGCTGTGTATATTTTGTGTCCATGTGTCTTATTTTTGATGTCCAATGTCCAAGCTTACTCTCTGTGGTTATAAATATTAAAACTATATCTTTAAAGTGCCTGAAGTACCAAAGAAAGTTCCAGAAAAGAAAGTTCCAGAAAAGAAAGTTCCAGAAAAGAAAGTTCTAGAAAAGAAAGTTCCAGAAAAGAAAATTCCAGAAGTTCCAGAAAAGAAAGTCCCCGTGCCCAAAAAGGAAGTTGTTCCCCCTGCTAAAGGTATCTTGGGAAAATTCTTTCATCTTCTTGTCCTTTCATGGACATCTTCTTTTAGTTGTTTTTCTTACATTTTGAATTGACATCTGTTTCATCTTATGATTTAAAAAAAAAAAAAAGGCAATTCTCTTAAAGTCAATGCTCTTTCAGGGAAAGCTGTTTTTGAAGAAAAAATATCAGTTTCTTACCAGCAAGAGGAAATAGTCCAAGAAAGAAGAGAGTTAGAACTTGTGGAAGCAGAGGTAGAAGAGGCTTTCGAGGAGGAAGAGTTCCATGAGGTGCAGGAGTACTTCGAGGAGGAAGAGTTCCACGAGGTGCAGGAGTTCATCAGGGTAGAAGAACGCAGGTTCCAGGAGGAGCACAGAGCTGAACAAGTCCACAGAGTCATTGAGTTTTTAGAGGCTGAAGAAGTGGAAGCTTATGAGAAACCCAAAATCCCACCTAAAAAAGGTATAGGGGACCCTGCAGATATTACAGTTTGTTTTATCTTGCTCTTACCAACTTTGTTTTCAAAGTACCTTGCAGGTTCAGGTCAGGATTTTAGCCCCATAAAGTCACTTTAAGCATGAGTTTAAGTTGTTTAACGAAGAAAGTGACATGGTGTAGAGACTAACCACACTGAGTTGTTAATGAACAGACATAAGAATTATTTGTGATGCTGACTTAGCCCCAGGCTCCATGTATCGCTGCATGGCTGTGTGGATTCTTGTTATACTCCAGCAAGAACTGCATGATTAGCGCAAGGACCAGCATAACAAGTGTTGCTCCTTCAGTGACACACTTGTCAATTTACTGAGGGATTTATACTTTCAGCAAAGCACCCATTGCACTGTTCATATCTGAGTCACCTGCGCACTAACCAATAATCACATATTGAAGGTATTTGCCATTTTATGGTTATCTTCATCAGAGAAAGAATGAAGTAAATGAAGCATTGGTCATGGTACCCAAATTCTAGTAAATTCTATGGACTAGCTACAGTGTACATATATAGTCTATAGGACTATCAGGGGCCATGCCTAAATGAATGCCTAAAATAATGGAATATGTATATTTCACATAGCAATGCATTGTAGAAATAACAAAATCATGGTTTTCATGAAGCAGGCATAGTCTAAATTCAAACAATATAAGCCCTTTTATGAGTGCTCTTTGGACAATTTTAATATATTAATGCTTCGTGGTATTTTATGAGTCTATTCTGAACCAAAACACTAATATTTTTGAAGGACCTGAGGTATCTGAGAAAGTCATTCCTCCAAAAAAGCCACCCACTAAAGTCGTTCCTCGAAAAGAGCCACCAGCTAAAGGTATTTTATGGCAAAACGATACTCATAACTGTGTTCCTTGGTTGCTTCACAAGTCTGTGTTCAACTTGGTGTTTTATTCTGTGTTTTGTGTTAGGGGAATGTCAAAATAATTAATAACTTTAGAGCGACCAAAAGCAAGTCTACAAACACAGATGTCACTGCTGTTATCCTAAAACAGCCAAACCCAAACTCCTACGGACCAAAGTGTGAACGTGGGTAGCCTTTGGTTCCATTGATTGTGTATTCACGGATACCCTTACTGATACACTTGTTGCCCTGTTCTTGTTGGTAGATAGTATTAAGCTGCTTGTTAGAAATATGTGGTAGTGCCCCTCCTTTATTCATTTTCATCAGCCTCTTTAACACATATTTTGAGGTTATATCTTTAAAGCCAATGAGTAAATACAAAAGCTACCACAGAAGAAGCCATTGCAGTTATCCTGCTAAAACAAGCAGAAAGAGCACCAGGGTGAGGTGTGCTGTCCATTGTCCATGTCAAGTTTTTGTTGGTCTGACTTGGAGCGGTCCATGGACTTTTGTGGTCACGTTTGTTGTCAAGAGTCGACGCTGTAAGTCTTGCATGTGTCAAAGCAATGTCTCTGTTTTTTAATGTGATACTGTTCTGCTTTCATTATCCATCTCTTACATTCTGCCTGATAAGAGCTTTCTGAGTGTATAAAAGTAAAGGAAATTATCCCTGCTGTCTTTAAAGTACCTGAGGTGACCAAGAAAATGGTGGCTGAAGAAAAAGTTTGTGTTCCTGAAGAACCCAAGGCTCCACCACCTAAAGGTACCTAACCCCGCTCATTTCCATCAGCAGTAAATCCTTTTGAATCACTCTCTACAAAGGAGAGAATGACCACACTCTTCTCAGGACCACAAGATGGCTGCAAAGGACAGAAACTGACATTTATATTCTGTCCTGCAATCTCCCCTTTTTGACTCTCCTCTAGCTTCACGAGCCTAACGGTCGTTCTTATTTTGGCCATCTTCTTATGCAGTCATTAGCACTGCTCCCTCAGCTTTTCTTCCCTATGGAGTCGTCACCGAAATCTCTGTCTGATGGCACTAGAAACAAGTTCTAAATAGCAACAGAAAATGCTCTAATATGAATCAACAAGGCAATTGAGAGACATAGAATGTACTCACTAACATTTTGGCCATCCTACTTAATAGATCCCCTTTTACTCTTGATACTTTATGCCTAATTGTGACATTCTTGAAAGTAAGACAAATACGTATCTTTAAAGCACCTGAAGTACCTAAGAAAATCACTCCAGAAGAAAAAGTCCGTGAATCTGTTCCTAAAAAGCCTGAAGTTCCACCACCTAAAGGTACACACTCGTGCTACCCTCAATGTGAAATGACTCTGTGGTTGTGTTTTTATTGTGTAGAGTGAACAAGAGTCCCATCAAATCTTTGTGGACTAAAACTTTATATTCTTAATATCCTATATCTGTATTAATAGTAATTAACTAGTATACTAATATCTTTAAAGTTCCTGAGGTGCCTAAGAAAATTATTGAAGAAGAAAAATTACCCATTGTTCTTCCTGAAGACACAGAGATATACAGTGAGTGCGAGGAAGCTGATGGTTCTTGTTTCCCCTGTGTTCTGATCCACTGTCTGTCTACATAGTATTAAAATGCAAATATACTAATATCTTTATAAAATCCATGCATGTCAAAAATGTTGGTTAAAGTCAATTCATCTGAACATCCATTAGACTTAAAGAAGTTACTTTTCTTCATCAATTTAAAAACTAAGTTGTCCTACACTTATAACATTATCCCAGCTTAGAAAAGTCATTTGTCTTATTAAATTATCTGTTCTGTTACAAACATCTCTTCACTTTGAAGCAATTTACGTTTATTAGACCATGAAGTAACTCACTTTGACTCCATAATAATATTGTTATTAGAGTTTGCAAAATCAAAATGCCCTAGTGTTGTTTTTACTCTTCACAGTAATAATTACTCAAATGATCATACATTTAAAAGACTACTAACTCCCAAGAAGAATTAGCAATGTTTTTTTCTTCCCTGAAAAATTATAAAATAATTTAAATAGTAAGATAACCTAAAGAGTGAAATATTCCAAGTAGACTCAATGTTCTAAATGGTAAACATGCTGACATTGAACATAATCCTCCATTTCCCTTTTCAGTCTAGAATATTCCTGATTAAAATTGATCAAGTAGTGGTTTGGGATTAACCTATATATTTACCTCCTCCCACTGTTCTATCCTTAATGCTGGTTATTGTAATCAGACAAGGTTTCTTTCTAAAAGCTGGAGAAATCATTTCTTGTTTTCATATACTTTTCCCCCCATATATTTCATCACTTTAATTCTCCTGCAAGCATCTTCCACTGACCTGTAGTTTCCTCTCTTTTCTTTCTGGCTTCTGATCTCAAAGTTGTTTCCACATTTATATCACACTATGAAGCTATAAATTAAATTTGATATTAAGATATAGATGAGTGTGTGTTCAGAAATGCAAAGGACAACATGATTCCAGGATGTCAAATATAGAAGGTGGATTTTTCATACTTAAATTACCCTATTTTTAATCCACACATTAAAATAACATCAATATGACTTTACCAATAGCTTCCCTAAGATAAAATGAGAAAAAAAATTACATGGTCCCTGTGTGGTAAATTCCTCTATTTTGTTAGCATAATCATAAACCATTTCTGAGCATCCTTCATATTAAAACTGGGAATGAAGCTTGTTCCTGCTTGTCACTAATTTGTGTCCATGTTTCACTGTGAATTTGGGTGATGAACATGTACAACGTGTCATGTATTTCTTAATACTAAGCTCCATCTGTCTTGAAACACCTGTAGTTACACATACACTAATATCTTTAAAGTTTATGAAGCATCTGAAGAAACAGTCATAGAAGAAGAACACGTGACTCCTCCTCAGAAGGCAAGATTCAAAGTGGCAAAAGGTACCTGGCACCATTCACTCCATCCCAGTGGAATTGACTTGGGGGCTCTCTTTAGAATCGTAATCTTTTTAACATTCATAATACAATTGTACTCGTATCTTTTAAGCGCCTGCACCACCTCAGACAGTGGTTACAGAAGAGAAAACATTTGTGACCATTCGTAAAAAGAGGGAAACCCTGGCACTCAAAGGTATATTTCAGCTGCTTCAAATACAGATGGTTATCTTTAACTTTAAGATCCCCAAACTACATGGTGTATAATTCACTAGGCTGTTGTTGCTGTTTATGATTTCTAAGCGTAAACCTACTAATATCTTTAAAGAGTCTGAAACAACCCGGGAAATGTTTCCAGAGCTGAAGTCGTATGAAGCTGCTCCTGAAATTCCTGAACCTCCCCGGGCTGAAGGTACAAACTCTTGTCACAAGACTGTAGATGAGAAAACCTTTCATCTTGTGTTTGTCAGATGTCTGGTGTTTTGTATATTGTCCCCCACTTTTAAAATACTAATATCTTTAAAGCATCTCTGAGAAATGTCCAAGACTCAGAACTATCCATGACTTCCCCAAACAAGTCAAGACCCATCTGTACAGTGTACAAAGACTCTTAGAGAGAAGATAAACATTCTAGTTTAGAGTCTGTCTACTCACCCAGATAGCTTAGTAGTTCATGTCATTGCTTTTGTTTCTCAATTATATATTTAAAAAAACTAATATCTTTAAAGACCTTGAAATCATCAAAGATGTGCTTCCAGAGAAACAACCTCCTACAACCAAAAGAAGAAAAACCCTGCTTCCAACAGGTACAAGCCAGGAGAACATCAAGTTTCTTATCTCGGTTGTATTGTGGCTAACATGTGTGAGCATACTAATCTCTTCAAAACCCTAGTGGTTGCCAAAGAAATGGATCCCCAAAGAATAAGAAGGAAACCTTAACCTCACTCATGAAAGAACTTACAGTTTATAAGAGCTTTAGAGAAAGGTTTGATGTCAAATATGACTCAGATAGGTTCTTTAATAGAAAAATGGCTATTACCTAATAAGGAAATAAATAAAAGCCAGACTAGCTGAAAACAATCAAAATAAAAGCTTTGTGACGTATAACTCTACAGCTAGATTAAACTGCCTTAACTCCCGTGCCTCTAAAGCAGGAACTGATGACATCAGTTAACAAAGTTTCTGTCACACAACAGTAATTCAACCTTCCATAGTGTTAAAAGTCCAGTATATATTATTAAACATGCTGTCTATTGTCAGAATTGCTTTTCTACTAAACTCATGGCCCAAAACAAGCATGAACATACAATTGACTTCAAGTAAGACTTGAATGTCATAGAAATAGCTTCATATAAAAATCATGATTTGCTGTGGAGTTGATTTACCTGTAATGTTATCCTAGAACCAAAGCCATGTAATTTCAGTTGCCTGGCCTATATTTTTCAAAGCAAACTTTTTTTTTCACTCTAAATATTTTAAGATAAATAAAAAATTTGGACATTTCAAAAGCTTTCAGGATCACAACGTCTTCATGTTATACATAGTATTCTATAATTTTAAAAATATTCATAATTTGCCTTTTTTTCTCTATCTGGAATCGTTTGTTTGTCCTCTCTCGAAGTCCTTTTAGGGGAGGTGCTAGGTAGCTGGAGGAATAAACAGAAGGAATGAGACTTGATTCCTCTCCTTAGGAGTCCATACTCCCCAAATCCTTGTAGGATCCCAGTAACAACAGAAATCACTATGGTACACTTTATGGGATTAACATCTCTGTTGACCCTTTTAATCTCTGACTCTAATACTAATATCTTCAAAGCACCAGAAGCTGTGAAGGAAGTACCTCCTGAAATGAGCACCTTTGAAGATATTCCTGTAGAGCCGGAAATGCCACTGATCCAAGGTGCACATTTGCCTCCTAACAGATAGGAAAGAGGAATTTACCTGCCTTCAACTCTTAAAACTGCTTTACCTAGTACTCTGCCTAACAGCTATATGTAAATACACTAATATCTTTAAGTCACCTGACATTCCAGTATGTTCCATCTAGAAAGCACTCTGCCAAATCAAAAGTCCTACCACAAGCATTCACCCAATAGAGACCAGAATTCCAGGATGCCCCTTACTCCACACTGATGCCAAAATCAGTGGGCACTCAAGCTCCTTATATAAAAGCAGATCAAATTTGCATATAACCAAAGTTACATTAGCATTTCAAGCACCTTCAAATCACTTACACCCTAATAGAATGTAGACAGTATATAGATAGTCTCATTATGCACTGTTTGGGAACCAGTGACAAAGTAGTAATGTAAACTTGAGTGCACATAATTTTTACATCTGTTGTTGAATGCAGGAGGCAGAAAGATGGCTGTTATTTATAATGACTATGTGGGAGAAATGCAATCTCCCCCTTTCTTAAGGATCCCATAAATTCCTGCATATTAGTTTATTGGTGGATGGAGGGGGAGCAGGGAAAGGAAGAGAAGCAATTTCTGGAAAGCTACGTCACTGTGGCTACTATGTCCATTAATCATTTTCACTCTGAAACATGAAATACTAATCTCTTTTAAGAACCCGAAGCTCCCCCTGAAGTTGATGATTCACAGAGAACCCCTTCAAAGCCCAGAGGAGCTCCCTCACTTACAGGTACAAGCTGCTGAGCCTGCAGTAGTTTTTGAACATATCTTCCTCACCCTGGTGACTTTCATAACACTAAATGTAAAAACAACAATTTCTTGAAGTGCTGGACACTTACCAAGAAGCCACCCTTGAAAAGAAAACACTTCGGATTTCTCGAAAAAAGCCTGCGCTTCCTTCCGAAGAAGGTACATCTCCCTGGAAGTGTGAAAGGAAATGTCTTCTGCTGTCTACATGTATTTTCTGTTTGTACTGATTCTTTCAGCTCCTAAATGTCAAAATATTAATATCTTTAAAGTGCCAGAGGCTCCCAGAGATGTTGTGGCCAAAAAGAAAGTGCATCCTCCACAAGTGCCAGAAGTTGTACCTGTCAAAGGTACATGCTTGACTGCCCCTCTCCACGGGAGGGCAAAGGGGGAAGAGAGGAAGGCTTGACACTCCTGTGATGTGTAAATGTAGCTTCCGTATATGTGTGTGCTGCTTTGACTCAGTGTAAATTTACTAATGTCCTCAAAGACCTGAATTTCCTAAGGAAGTGGTCCCTACCAAAAGAAGTCACTAGAGCAAAGCCCTAAGTAATACCATCACAGGTATCTGTTAACCCCAATGAGGTTCAAGAGAGAACAATGAAAGTTTGTTTGGGCTTAAATACTGTTCCCGTGTGGCTACTGATCTTCGTACTTTCTACCTGTAAAACATACTAATCTCTTTGAAGTGCCAGGGACTCCTAAAGAGGTTTTCTCTGAAAGGAAAGTGCTATGGAACCGCCGGACTAGCCAGAAGCCTCACTTGACACAGCTGCTCACACAGAGGCTTCATAAGACCTGCATATTCTGTTCTTGAAAATACTTCATTCTAATGGTCTTCATAACCCTTACTCGTAATCTCCCTGATCTCTTTGAAGTGCCTGAGGAGCCCAAAGAGGTCATCCCTGAAAAGAGAGTGTCTGTGGTGCCTCCTAAAAAACCCACAGCCCCACCTGTCACAGGTACTTGTCCCTGGCCTGAGGTGTCACCATAGCTAGCTCTTGTTCTCCATCCTCCTTGTCACAAATCCTAACATAGTCTCACTAATCTCTTTAAGTGCCAGAGGCACCCAAACGGGTCCTCCCTGAAGAGGTCCTCCCTGAAGAGGTCCTCCCTGAAGAGGTCCTCCCTGAAGAGGTCCTCCCTGAAGAGACGATGTCTCCGGTGCCCCCTAAAAAGCCAGCACCCCTGCCTGCCAAAGGTATTCCTCACACACTTTAGGGCTCATGAGACCTAAAACTCTTGCTCTTGAGAATATTTCTGCCTGCTACTCTTCTAAGCCTGAAGTGGACTCTTACTGATCTCTTTGAAGTGCCTGAGGCCCCCAGAGAAGCTGTCCCTGAAAAGAAAGTGTCCATGGTGCCTCCGAAAAAGCCAGAGGCCCCGCCTGCCAAAGGTACTAGTCACTGGCCAAGGCTTCTTTAGACAAAGCTCTTCTACTCTAGAGAACACTTCATGCTGGTGTTGTCATGAGTCCTAAATGTACTCACTAATCTCTTTCAAGTGCCAGAGGCACCTAAGGAAGTGGTCCCTGAGAAGAAAGTGCCAGCAGCACCTAAGAAAAAGCCAGAGGCCCCACCTGTGAAAGGTATTTGCTCTTGGCTTTAGGCATCACAGCATGCAAGTCTTCCTAGCTTGAGAAATCCATTCTGGTGGCCATCACTGGTCCCAAGGATGATTTCACTCTCTCTTTCAAGTGCCAGAGGCACCCAAGGAAGTGGTCCCTGAGAAGAAAGTGCCAGCAGCACCTCCGAAAAAGCCAGAAGCCCCACCACCTGCTGAAGGTAGTCACCCAGTGTTGCTGAGCTTGGTGGTGTCCGCTTGTGTTTACTCTGTCTAATCATGAAAATACTAATATCTTTAAAGTGCCTGAGGTGCCAAAGGCAGCTGTTCCCCAAGGGAAGATTCCTGAAGCCATTCCCCCCAAAGCAGAAAGCCCTCCCCCTAAAGGTACAGTCAAAACTACACTAACAGGGAAATAAGTAATTATTTTAACCAAAATGTTACACATGTTTATATGTAAATGTGTATACAGAATATGCTATATGATATGTTAATACATAAAGGTAACATTAATAGAAAATGCCAGTGGCTATCCAAAATGTCTTCTATAATTATGTGCTACAGACAGACACCAGTTGATTTTGTCTTTTCTAAACACGAATTACAAATTATCTTTGAAGTGCCTGAAGTGCCTCCGAAGGAAGTCACCCCGGAGAAGAAAGTTCCAGTGGCCCCTCCCAAGAAGCCAGAGGTTCTGCCTGCCAAAGGTATGTGTCCTTACATGATGCTGGCCACCTGCATCAGGGGCTGGGCAGAGTGTGCTCATGTGTCTGTCCACCAGTTCCGTTCAGTGTGTCAGCTTGAATGACTAATATTGCTAGAGTGCCCTCTACGGTTCTAGCAAAAAACCACTAACATCTTCAAAGTTCCTAAAGTGTCTAAAGAAGTTGTGCCTGAACAGAAGGTGTGTGTGCCCCAAACCCGGCAGGTCCCACATGCAAAAGGTATTTTACTATCCCCTCCTACCCTCAGAAAAATCCTGATAACCCTGATAGTCTCGCAAAATATGCCTTCATAATTTATGAAACTACTAATGTCTTTCAAGTGCCTGAAGCCCCCCAAGAAGCTGTCCCAGAAGAGAAAATCCCCAAGGCACTCCCCAAAAAGGCAGAAACCACACCTATCCCAGGTACAGCAGAACTAGCCTTCAGAGAACTCTCCCTCCATGCTTGAAATTCACTGTGGACCGTAGTGTCCACTAACCTGAATTGTAACTCTACTAATATCTTTTAAGTGCCCGAAGTCCAAGAAATTGTCCCTGAAAAGAAAAGGCCAGCTGCACATCCTAAAAAGCCGGAAGCCACGCCCATCCCAGGTACCTCTTCGGAAGAAATCTCTCTTTAGTGCTTGAAAACACAGGCCATTGTCTTCACTAACCTAAATGATAAACTACTAATATCTTTTAAGTGCCCGAAGTCCAAGAGATTGTCCCTGAAAAGAAAAGGCCAGCTGCCCATCCTAAAAAGCCGGAAGCCACGCCCATGCCAGGTACCTGTCAGCTAAATGAGGCTTCAGAAGAAATCTCTATCCCTTAAATCAAACATAGTTCATTGCTCTTTATTAACCAAGTGTAAAACTACTAATATCTTTTAAGTGCCCAAAGCCCAAGAAATTGTCCCTGAAAAGACAAGACCGGTGGTGCCGCCAAAAGAGCCGGAAGCCACGCCCACCCCAGGTACCTGTCAGCTAAATGAGACTTCAGAAGAAATCTCTCTTCTATTCTTGAAAACAGATGTGTGCATTGCTGTTCATTCGCTAAATACAAAACTACTAATATCTTTTAAGTGCCTGAAGTACAAGATATTCTCCCTAAAAAGACAAGACCAGCGGCGCCTCCTAAAAAGCTGGAACCCACACCCGTTCCAGGTACATGTCATCTGAACTAATCTTCAAAAGAAATTTCTCTCTCATTCATGAAAGCGAATGTGCGCATTGCCATTCATTCACTAAATATAAAACTACTAATATCTTTTAAGTGCCCGAAGTCCAAAAGATTGTCCCTGAAAAGAAAAGGCCAGCTGCCCATCCTAAAAAGCCGGAAGCCACGCCCACGCCAGGTACCTGTCAGCTAAATGAGACTTCAGAAGAAATCTCCATTCCTTAAATCAAACATAGTTCATTGCTCTTTATTAACCAAGTGTAAAACTACTAATATCTTTTAAGTGCCCAAAGCCCAAGAAATTGTCCCTGAAAAGGCAAGACCTGCAGCACCTCCTAAAGAGCCGGAAGCCACGCCCACCCCAGGTACTTGTCACCCAGACTTTCTTCAGAAGAAATACCTTATCTGCTCTTGAAAAGCTTTAGTCCATTGCCCCTTCCTAACTTCAATGTATGACTACTATTTTCCAAGTGCCTGAAGCTCATCAAGCAGTTGTCCCAGAAAAGAAAGCTCCCCTGACCCCACCCAAAAAATTTGAAGCCCCACCTGTCACAGGTATTTGTAAGTCCTCTTCATAGTCTTCAGAATGAATGCTTTCAGTTATTGAAAGCATTCCTAATCCCTTCACCGCAGGGCCCTAAATAAAAGAACACTACTAATCTCTTTTAAGTGCCAGACACTGTCCCTGAAAACACAGCAGTGGCGCCTCCCAGGAAGGCAGAAGCCCCAGCTGACGCAGGTATTTGTCAGTGGTGACCCAAGGCTTCAGGAGCTATAATTCTGCTTCTCCTAAAAAATGGTGTAGTCCGTGGTCTCCATGAGAACTAAATATTATCTCCCTGATCTCTTTGAAGTGCCTGAGGAGCCCAAAGAGGTCATCCCTGAAAAGAGAGTGTCTGTGGTGCCTCCTAAAAAACCCACAGCCCCACCTGTCACAGGTACTTGTCCCTGGCCTGAGGTATCACTAGCTCTTGTTCTCCATCCTCCTTGTCACAAATCCTAACATAGTCTCACTAATCTCTTTAAGTGCCAGAGGCACCCGAAGAGGTCCTCCCTGAAGAGGTCCTCCCTGAAGAGGTCCTCCCTGAAGAGACGGAGTCCCCGGTGCCCCCTAAAAAGCCAGCACCCCTGCCTGCCAAAGGTATTCCTCACACACTTTAGGGCTCATGAGACCTAAAACTCTTGCTCTTGAGAATATTTCTGCCTGCTACTCTTCTAAGCCTGAAGTGGACTCTTACTGATCTCTTTGAAGTGCCTGAGGCCCCCAGAGAAGCTGTCCCTGAAAAGAAAGTGTCCATGGTGCCTCCGAAAAAGCCAGAGGCCCCGCCTGCCAAAGGTACTAGTCACTGGCCAAGGCTTCTTTAGACAAAGCTCTTCTACTCTAGAGAACACTTCATGCTGGTGTTGTCATGAGTCCTAAATGTACTCACTAATCTCTTTCAAGTGCCAGAGGCACCTAAGGAAGTGGTCCCTGAGAAGAAAGTGCCAGCAGCACCTAAGAAAAAGCCAGAGGCCCCACCTGTGAAAGGTATTTGCTCTTGGCTTTAGGCATCACAGCATGCAAGTCTTCCTAGCTTGAGAAATCCATTCTGGTGGCCATCACTGGTCCCAAGGATGATTTCACTCTCTCTTTCAAGTGCCAGAGGCACCTAAGGAAGTGGTCCCTGAGAAGAAAGTGCCAGCAGCACCTAAGAAAAAGCCAGAAGCCCCACCACCTGCTGAAGGTAGTCACCCCGGTGTTGCTGAGCTTGGTGGTGTCCGCTTGTGTTTACTCTGTCTAATCATGAAAATACTAATATCTTTAAAGTGCCTGAGGTGCCAAAGGCAGCTGTTCCCCAAAAGAAGATTCCTGAAGCCATTCCCCCCAAAGCAGAAAGCCCTCCCCCTGAAGGTAATAATGAAACATTCAAATGGTTATCTTTACAAAGATGAGATGTCTCTGTGAGGTGAAAAATCTTTTTTGCTAAATGTGTCCTACGTGTCAGTCAAGTTTGTCACTAACAAGGGCTACTGTCTTTAAAGTGTATGAGGAACCTCCAGAGGAGATTGCCCTAGAAGAACCTGAGGAGGAGGCTGTGGAAGAGCCAGTGCCGGCTCCACCTCCAAAAGGTACTTGGCAAGCCTGCTGGAGTGTCTCCAACTTGTCTTTATCCTCTGGTCCTCACCACGTGGGGTTGAGCTCTTTCTTCACCTTGTCGTTGCTGCTTCTAAAGCATAAACTCTCGTACCTTTAGTGGCGGCACCACCTCAGAAGCCTGTCCCTGAGAAGAAAGTGCCCCCAGCTGCTGCCAAGAAACCTGAACCTCCACCAGCAGTGAAAGGTATTCTCACTGCTGCTGACTTCCTGCAGTCTGATGCCTGTCTCTGAAATGTCATATTCCAATGCTGTTCTTAATGATCATTGAAACTACTAATATCTTTTAAAGTACCTGAGGTGCCCAAGGAAGCTGTCCCTGAAAAGAAAGTGCCTCCCGGGGTCCCCAAAAAGCCAGAAGCGCCGCCTGCTAAAGGTACAGGCTAAGGTGGATTACTTGGATGGAGTTGGGAACGGTCTCCGGTTCTTAAACAGTGGTGTGTTTTGTCGGAGAATGGTGGGTGGCCAGTGCTGGGTTGCTCGTAATATTAAAATACTAATATCTTTAAAGTGCCAGAAGCTCCGAAAGAAGTTGTCCCAGAAAAGAAAGTGGCTGTCCCCAAAAAGCCAGAAGCCGCACCTGCCAAAGGTACATGTCAGTCAGTAATCAGACATTTCAGAAAAATACTCCATCTTGGTCCCCAGTGTCCATCAGTGTCATACTCTGCTTGTCAGTCTTCTCATATTCGTAGCTGTGAAAGTGTTTCTGGGAGTTTTGGGTTTACAGAATATTTTTCAAACATTGCCACTTTAAAATGAAAAAGATGGACGCCTTTGCTCACCACGCTGAAGGTTTTTACTATCATTTTGTAATAGCCCTCACTTTGCTCCACTCTAGATGAAGATTCCCGGACAGGTACTGACCTTGCCAATTTTCTTCTTGGATCTACCTGTCCCTGGGTTATTTGAGTACAATATGACATTGGAATGACATAAATGTCTTATACTTTTCAACTACCCCAAAGTAAAACTAACTAATATCTTTAAAGTGCCAGAAATGCCAAAGAAACCTGTCATTGAAGAGAAACCAGCCATTCCTGTTCCCAAGAAAGTGGAGTCTCCTCCCCCGGAAGGTATATAGAGGCCACTGATAAGCCTGCCATTTGTGACCTTATAATTCAGGCTTTACTTATCTTCTTTTCTTGATCCTCTCACTCTGTTTCTATCCCTTGGTTATTACTGTTCTTATTATCTAAATCAGCTCTGACCTCAAATTGCCAGTCAGTAATGAGTACACAGGTCATAGGTCACAGTCACTGTGATCTGTAGTCTGCAGAGCTTCTCTGATGTACATAAGAAATAAGATGGAAACTTTAATGGGTGTGAATGACATCTTAAACCAGGAGCTTTTCCAGGCACTCAGATCACTATACACAGAAGTCAGGCAACTGGGATAGATTTCATCTTAATTAGAATTCAAAGGAAGGGAGAAATCAAGATTGCTTGTTTGGGTATTTTGTGCATCTTAGAATTTTGCCTCACACACTAAAATGCAATTGACTAATATCTTTAAAGTGTATGAAGAACCTGAAGAAGTGGCTGCTGAGGAGGAGGAGGAACCAGTCCCTGTGGTCGAAGAGGAAGAACATGAAGCTCCACCTCTGCCTGAACCAGGTATCAGTAAGGGTCTGCTGTATAGACAGGAACATACAGTCACTACACACCAAAAGGCAATATCCATCTTCTACCTTCTTATGTGAAATTTGCCACATGGAATATGACTAGCAAAACCAAACCAAACAAACAGAAAACACATTTTTGACTTATAAAACTTACAGAATGTTAAACTGTATCTACATACCCAAATGTCTGGTTTTTTTTTTTTAATGGATTTATCGCTTGATTTGTGCTTGCAAATACCTGATTCTAAAAGCATTCCCTGTTCTTCAAGTGCCTGAGGAGCCGAAGAAGGTTGTCCCAGAGAAGAAATTTCCTGTCATCAAAAAACCAGAAGCTCCACCTCCTAAAGGTACTTATGTTAAAATAAATGTTTACATTACTTCTGTGCTGTCTAAAATCCATTTTCTTTGTTGTGTGTTAATGCTGTTCTGCGTCTGTTGACTGTCATCTATATGTTATGATGATTTACAGACTTACAGAGCTAATGTGAATATCTTATACCTTTATATTAAATGCTACTAATATCTTTAAAGTACCTGAGGTGCCCAAGAAAGTTGTACCAGTGAAGAAGGTTCCAGTGGTGAAGAAGCCGGAACCGCCAGAAGCTGAAGGTATTAACATCAGCACCTGACAATTTCACTCTTAAAAGTGGAGTCTAAAAGCAAAATCCAATAGGTCCCTCCTACTTATGACAACTAGGGACAAAATGACTCTCATTTGACTCATTCTAACACTGCTCCACTATTAGAGATATTTTTACTCTCTCAAAATATTCTTAAATTGTCTCTCTAAAACAAAACTAATATCTTCAAAGTCCCTGAGGTACCGAAGAAACTTGTTCCAGTCAAGAAAGAACCTGTGCCTGTTGCCAAAAAGCCAGAAGTCCTGCCAGAAAAAGGTATCTGCCGGGAAGAACCGTACTTCTCCAACTCCTAAGCATTTGATAATAATTCTTGGAGCAAAAAAAGATGGAACTTATGTAAAAGTGCATTTCATAGAGAAAAATGGGAAGTGATTATTGCAGTGAGCAAAACGAGACAGAGAAACTGACCTGTTTGTTGATGTAGTCTGTGGTTACCGGGGGTAGAACAAGCATCAACTGCTCAATTCACTGTGTTTGGTTGAATATTACTATCAAGAAGATACTTTTTTACAACATGTAAAACATGCTCCCCTCTTCTAGCAACTTAAATATGGCAGGAAAACAGAAAGCTTGGTCAGCCTTGTAGATGGTGGTAATAACATCCCAAACAGTAGAGTGAGTGACAGAAACACAGACCAAGCAAAGATTCAGGTAGACACACCATAGAAAGCTTTAAGGAAGCAGCAGTTTTTATTTTGATAGAATTTTTTTAATATTCAGAAATTAAGAAAAGCAGGGGGGGATATTGAAAGGTCCAAAAGCATAAGGGGTATAAATGTTCAGGAACTCTGATAAAAGTGAAATTTGGGTGTGGATTTGTAGAACATCTTGAAAGGTAACACTAGATATAGAGAGGGTTATTTTTCCAGGAGTAAGGTTTTTTCATTCTGTAGGCATCTCCAGCAGGAAGCTTCAAGGGTTTTGAAGAATAGAAATGATTAGATTTGGACTATAGGAGGATAACTGCCCATAAAACTAAGAAAACAAGATCATTGTAGTTAAGTGGCCACAGAATACCTGATTGGGTTCCAGGCTGTTGTTAGAAAGAAATAGTGAATGTATTCTTAATTTTTCAGGTATGGAAGTTAGAAATGTGCTTTAGGAGCTCAGGGCCAAGGTTACCAATGGTAATCCTGAGGTCATCTTGCATTTAAAAAGAGTTGCAGTTGCAGGACTAGTTACCCAGACAAGATAAAGCAATTATTTTCTCATGTACCAAGTCAGTCTAGTGAGGAACACGTACATGTGAAATTATAAGATGATGCAAGCAAACAAGGAAGGCTGAGAGTACAGCCTCAGAGGACATCTTCTAAGGTGGAGGAGGTCCCGGCTCTCTGCAGGGTTCTCTGCCAGCCTTTTGAAGACTCTTGATCATCTTCTAAGTTCTTAATGGTAAAGAAAACTAATGTCTTTCAAGTGCCTGAAGCACCCAAGAAAGTTATCCCAGAAAAGAGAGAGCCCGAAGCACCCAAGATAGTTACCCCAGAAAAGAAAGAGCCTGTTCCTGTGCCGGAAGAGCCTGAAGCACCACCTGCCCCAGGTACTCACTGCTCTTTACATCTTGGGAAGATGACACCGGCTTCACCACTTTGCCTTAGTTACTGGTGGATCTTATGTATTTATCTGTTGTCTGTCAAGTGTGTTAACACTATTGGTGTCTTGAGATAGCCAAATGATGTGCTACAGGTGTGACTTAGCAGTTTCAGGGTTCTATTCTGAATACACTCTACTGTTTTTAAGTTGAAGAGGCTCCTGAAGAGACTATCTATGAAGAGAGAGCAACCATTACCATTGGTAGAAAAGAGACGCCCCCCGTTGAAGGTATACCTGGAAACTTTTCTTAGTGATGCAACGGCACTTGAGGGTGACATTCCTGCTTACGTTAAATACAGGAGTGTCCCTTGTGTTTGTCTACCTTTTTTTTTTTCAAACAGTTATGCTTCTTTTGAATTAGAATCTTTCATTTGCTTAGTCCCAATGATAATTAACGATTCTGAAAGGTACTGTTTACTGATACAGAGTTGGAATAATTACATTGGATTCCCAAGTGATTTCCAGTAGTGGGTTTCAAATCAGCTCATCAATATGGTAATAGGCTGGTCACTAATAGAAGGTTCATGTGTAAGAAAATTAACATCTCGAGACCAGGATGTGGCTCAGTGGGAAGAATGCTTTCCTACCATAAGTAAACCCCTAGGCGTGGCCAGGCATTTAATCCCAGCTCTCAAAAGGTGAATGCAGGTGAATCTGTTAGTGTGAGGTCAGCCTGGTCTCCTTAGTAAGACCTCATCTTAAAAAAGAAAAAGAGAAAAAAGAAAGAAAGAAGAGGAAAAGGAAGGAGGCAGACACTAATCTCAATTCCCAACACCACAAACAGAAAAAGGAAATGGAGATCTCCCCTTTTTACCAACAGACACCTTTCATGGCTTGTATGTTTTTTTGTTTTGTGACTCTTTGCATGTATGCTAAACTTTTGTGTGTCTATGTGAACACCTTTATGTTACAATCTTACATTCTTCATTGACATTCTTTAAAGAACGGGAAATTGAAAAGTTTATTCAACCTGAAGAACCCGAACCTGAACCACAGCCAGAAGAAACCCCAGTACAAGGTATCTAGATAGATGCTCTTAACTCTTCATCATCTTCTTCATCTTGATCTGTGTATGTTTGTGCTGCCCTGTGTGTGTGGTAGGTCCTGCCATCTGTATGTAAGAAATCCTTTAAGGGTGCATCTATTCTTCTATTCTTCTGTCCTGTGTTTGTGCTCTTTGTTCATCTGGATGTTCCTTTCATTTAATTCCTTTATACATGTCATCCCCTGTGTGCATAATGTTGATATTTTATGTTTTATGTTAAAATCGTTTTTGCTTCATACATACATACATTTCTACCACATCTACTGTTTATACACATTCTATTTATCATTTGCCTGTACTAACGTGCCTGAAATACTCTTTCAAGAACCTGAGCCTGAAAAGAAGGTGATTGAGAAACCAAAGCTCAAACCAAGGCCCCCAGCACCTGCTCCTTCTCCACCTAAGGAAGATGTGAAGGAGAAAATATTCCAACTTAAAGGTACAAAATGCCGCTTCCAGTGCCTTGTTAAAATTGCGCCAAACGTCTATGGGAACGTTGCTTTCAAGAAATGCATTGCTGGGCTGGAAAGATGGCTCACAACCACAAGTCTAAGAGACGCAGTGGTGCTGGAGCGCTTCCGTTCAAACATGGCCATGCTGTGAAAACTGCAGAGGGGTGTGTGTTTCCACTGCCCCAGCGCTCTTGGGTTGTGCTCTACTGCCCTGCCTGCTGCCCCAAATGTTGGAGAGTTCAGTGAGCTGCATACTTGGCCTCTGAATGCATGGGTTACCCAACTAACTTTCCATGTGGGATGGGGAGGAAGTCTCTTTACTTCAAAACCTGATTGCCCTGCATATCCTGTTGCAAGCATGTGGAATGTCTAAGAGGTCTTTGGAACATATTTTTAACATTGCAGTCATTAAATTTATGTAGAAGTCAAAACTTTGTTCTTAAATAACTGCATGATCTTTTACATATTAGCGGCATAGTTGTGGTGTCCAATAGCTGGGGTGTGTCCACTTATCATGAAAAAGGTGCGTGAACAACTCATCACTGCTGCCTTTCCACTTTTTGTTTTTATCTTTTAGCCTAATAAAAAACCCAGTTGTGGTCTATATGGTTCTCTGTGTAGCTGGGAAGTGTGGTTCTTAATATATTTTGTATCTAACACCTCTTTATCAAAGTTCCTTTATTCTTTGTGTTTTTTTCCCTTTGAATTGATACAGTATTATTTATTTTCTTGAATCTCATAGGCACTTTTCTGATCATATGTTTTATATGATAAGCGTACATAAAATGGTTTTTTTTTCATTTAAAAAAAGCTATCTTGTTTGCATTTAGGTATAATCTTACATAGGGATACTCTCATTCATGTTTATATGTGCATCAAGCAAGACTCTTCTCAAGTTGCTTTTGGTGATTCTTGCCCTGAGCAAACCTTCTTGGGATTTAGATGACAGAGAAGCAGGCTTCTCTGAATGTGACCCATCTAACAATTGCTGTATTGTGGGGACACATATTTGAGTACAGTTCTCTTGATGTACAAATGTCCTCTTGTGAAGAACAGAAATTCTCTTCTTTCCTGACTGGTCGTTAGATACAACCCAGCCATGGAGCAAGCTGCACTTTGTTCTCCTGGCTTCCAGGCTTCTTTCTGATGGTTCTTTGGTGGCTGTTCTTGGCTGTTACTAATGCTTTCTGGTTATAAGAGACGCTTGGTTTTGATTCTTGTGGTTAAAAAAAATAGTCATTTGCTTCAGATTACGTACACAAATAATAACAAATGCTTTGCAATTCTTTAAAGCTGTTTCAAAGAAGAAAGTCCCTGAAAAACCCGAGGTTGTGGAAAAAGTGGAACCGGCACCACTGAAAGGTATCGCTCAGGCTAGCCAAGCCGCACGCTCCGCCACTGCCCCACCTGACTCCACGCGCTCTTTGTGTTGGCACAGAGTGCTCTTCCAGAGCCATCTTTTTCTTCATGATGAAAGAAGTAGAATAGTTCCATTCATTTCTTGTACTTTTGTGGCTCTTGTGGTCCTAGCTCATGAGTGTTGGGTGCTTCCTATGTCTTCCATCAATTTCATACATCATATGGATCCATTTTGTTTATCTGTGCCTTACATTTCCATATGTCTACTCGCATTTGTAAAGCTAAATGATATCAGACTTCACTAGTTAGGTGAAATTGATACCAGGAGGCATTTTAGGTCAAAATGCTAAACAGTAAGCTTTTGGGGTTTTTCCTGGACATCAGCATTTCAACCTGTGTGAAAAGCACTGCAGACCATGTCATCACATCCTCTTGGCACACTATTGGACAATCCCTAGGGATTTCCGTTGCCTCTGACTCCCCCCCACCGCTTCCTTCTCACTGACTTGAGACATTGTTCCAGGTGCACAGTGTTTTAGGGAAATCCCATCATCACTGCAGGTTATTTTCCAAGTGATTTTTCCTTTGGATAGTCCTCTCCCTATCTAATTAACCCGTAGTGACAAGTAAAATCATATAAGTCTAGAAAATACCAATTAAAACTAAACCATGTCTCTTATAAGTTTAGTGAGTATCAGAGTCCCATCAGAATGATCAACACGTCCTGACCCAGAAATCAAATCTGTTCTTGACCATGCTGGACTTTTAGAATAATCACCTATATAAGCGTACATTTCCTGATTTGTAAAATGGAGCTTCTAAATAATTTTGGTCAATTAAATTATCAAATTATTAAATTTATAAATTATTAAAGATTAAATTAGTCTGTAGTAACAGATGGATCATTTAGGAGCAATAGCAAAATGATAGTGTATGAGTTTCAAACATCAACATCTTAAAAATAAACTAAAAAAACAGTATGGAAAAACAAACTCATTATATGCATTGTATATAGAGAGAAATGGCTATTTTTTGTTTTATCTTACATTATTATATAGGTTCAATCAATAAAAATAGTTCTGTATTAAAAAACAGATAGTTCAGAAATACTAATGAAGATCAGCCTAATTTAATACTTAAAAATTTTAATGTTCAGCTGAAAATTTTACTTCAAGAGGTTGGCATTATCAAACATGATTATTTCAAATGAAATATATATTTGACTCTTTCGTGCTTACCTCTTTGAAGTAAAATTTAAGCAAGATGATCTTTATCACGTTAAAAGAAAATCGATGAACTGCTTAAGCGTACCAAACAGGAAGTTTTATAGAACTATCTAAGAAACTCAAATTTATTGTGATTGAACAAAGCTGGGCATCAAAAGCACCAGCTTTAAAGTGGTTCTGCGGTCATTGAGTTCTGTTTTGGTTTTGTCTTTGTATCTAAATCCATACAGTAGAGCAGCGATAAAATGTGCTATACAATACAGCACCCTCCCTCTACTTGGTGTTCACTGTGGAAACAAGAAGGCCCTTGTATTCCCTTGCTCATTTACGTTCAGAAAGACCGTCTTATCATGAAACATGTAGCTTCTAACACTAGCTTTGAAATTCTATAATTTCTGTTTCATTTTTTTAAGAGACTTATTAGAAGTAAACTTTGTTCAGAAAGTGAAATACGATCTTTCCTCAGCATCAAGGTTCACAGCACATTCTTTAGTTTTCTGTTCCCATCAATGGAAAAGATGAAGCAATGGCAGTAACCTGGGCCTGCGTCACGCTGTGTGTATCAGTCAGGGCAACACCAGTGTGGACATGGGCAACTAAAACAGCCACAGATTGAAGCGAGGATGATGTGAAGAACCCTTGCATTTTGATGAAAGATTCGTAAAGCCATTATAAACCAACAGATTTTATACTCGCTAAACTAGATTTACCATCAGTGTGATTGAACTCTCAGAAGATTCAATAAATGTTTGTAGAACGAAGAACTTCAGGTCTAGCATCTGCTTTTAAGTCCTGTAAATTCTGTGTGTGCAACAGAATTGGTTCCTTGACACACTCTAGGTTTGAGTAATTTTTTTGTTGAAATCCGTTTTTATATGAATTCATACCAAATTTGAAATCATATCCTTTTAAGTGCCTACAGCTGAAAAGAAAGTTCGCAAATTACTTCCTGAACCTAAGCCTCAGCCAAAGGAGGAGGTGGTGCTGAAAAGCGGTATAGTACTTCTCTACCGGATGTCAGTTTTCAACAGCGTGAAAAATGGACTCACCTGAAAGCTCACAAAATACTTCTGCCCCTTGAGATTATTCTAGTTAGATTCTCCAACAAAATTTGAATGTAGTTCCATTAAAATTAAAGATTAACATTTTTTAATCTTTTTAAAGAGAAAGGAGATATTTTGTGAGCATTCATAGTATTTTAAAATTTATAATGTTAACAGATACAACTAAACTGATAATATTCTAACAACGGTGATCTTGGGTGCATTTTTCATAACCAAATTGTGAAATAAAATATACTCAACTTTTAAAATACTGTATACACAACTACTTAAAGCTAAAAGTATTTAATTTCAGTATGACACAAAATCACTACAACCAATAACACTTTTTATAAAACTAAACATCTTTCATACTAAATATGAAAAAAAATTAGATGAAAGATACTCATGAAAAATAAAATTCTAACAGTTATTGATGTCTAAACTACATTACTGTAGATTTCTGCACTTAAGCTTTTTTATTTAGTTGTCATTAAAGTATTTAATTATTAGAATTTATTGCTATTCAAGTAATTTATTTGTTTAATTTAAGCTGGGTTTTTTGTTTTTTGCCTCATAGTTGTCTCTGGGCATAGTATCTAGAGAGATATGAAGAGCTCTAAGTCTGATATGAATTAACATAAATTTTGTTTGGGGGACTGTGGGAAATAAAAGCATTTTTTCACGTATATGCTTGATCTCCCACTGTGCTCGCCTGCATGCCTTCCATTGTCATTGCTTTGTCCATTATCTGTGTTCATCAAGCTTACTCAGCATCTTCATTCACTCATCTTGGTTTACATATAAACCTTTTTGTCTTTTAAGTTCTAAGAAAGAGACCTGAAGAAGAAGAACCTAAAGTAGAACCTAAAAAAGTAGAAAAAGTTAAAAAACCAGAAGGTACGAATCATTTTCCTAAACGGCAATTTATGAAAGTCTCCTTCAACAAAGGGTAGACTTAACAAAAGGTTTATTTTGTAAATGTACATGAAGTTTAACATAAACATAGCTTCATATTTCATCTGTCTGTAATGTATGTGTTCCATTGTCTGCTTTCTGTTTTAATATTTTTTCAGTAATTCCCAAATACAAACATTCTGTGGCCTTTTAGCTAGGAACAAGAATAGAGTCTGTTCTTATCAGTATTAATAATTTCCAGATCCATTTTCCCACATATAATAATAATTATTATTATTACTTTGCCTATAAGCTCTCTTCGTGGGAATGGCTGGAATCATCTAATTGCCTATGGATATATTCATAACAGAGTGTTAACAGTGCTTCCTAAATCTGAGAACTCTTAAGTGAATTGACGACCATTTGTCTTTCGTCAAAGAGAGTGACTACTAAGACTTTGATATAACTGGTTTAGAACGGAAGAGATACCAGATGTTGAAACCAAGTAGATGGAATGAAAGAGTACAAAAATAAATAAATAAATGAAAGCACAATCATGAGAAGAAAATAGAAACCAATTTATAAAACATGATTTGTTTGAGAGCCATCACTAGAATTTTTGGGAAGTGATATTTTTAATGTGAGTTTTCAGGTAATGTGCTCTCAGAATTGACACTAGACAATGACCTTCTTTCCTTAAAGAGCCACAACCACCTCCAAAAGCTGTTGAAGCTGAAGCTCCTCCAGAGCCTAAACCAAAGGAAAGGAAAGTTCCAGAACCAACCAAAGGTATGATTCTCCTGACACATGCTCCGTTGTCTGTAAGGATGCATCCACATAGCATCACAATATCATGATACTGACATTGTGACCAGACATCAAGAGCATCCTGAGTTCTTCACCACCCCTGTGCAACCTGCTAATAATTGCCTACTTCTTAAATAAGTTACACGGGATGAGTAACAAGCTGAGAAACAACTTCAAGTCCAACCAAATTCTTGCTATATGTTTTTTAGTGTTCTGTTGAACATGAGAAAAATTTAGATCAAATTCTTGATTTGAAAACTCTATAAATCTTAATATCCTCATGTACATTAAATTTGCTTAGATATAATTTTGACCTTGTGAAAAACTTACAAAGCATTGTGATAACCTATTTTTGTGAATGATTTCAGTTCCTGAAATTAAGCCAGCAATACCTCTCCCTGGACCTGAACCAAAGCCAAAGCCTGAGCCAGGTGAGCAAGCTTACCCTCAAGGTGCGTGTGTCTTTAAGCTCCTCACACACCACATGTAGCAAATGAAAAAAAAAAGATATTTATTTTTTTAAGATTATATAAATAAAAACATAAAAATCATTGTGCATCGGATGATTTCTGATATCTCAATGTGCTTATTGAGTGCTTCTGAGATAGTGGTCTCAGAAAAACTAGCTACTTGAAGATTTCAGCACTGTATCATGAGAGGCAAACAGGCCACCCAGTTTGGTTCTCATAGGCGGTGACAAGCGGAGGCATTAATACAGTGGGCATCTTCTCTCCACAGAGGTGAAAACCATGAAAGCACCACCCTTAGAGCCGGCGCCCACGCCCATCGCCGCCCCCGTGACAGCGCCTGTGGTCGGAAAGAAAGCAGGTATGGACCTGTGGTTCTCTTTTTGCTAACATGTATGGTGGCTTCACACTGGGTTGATGCTCGAGTCTCCTGTCAAGCCCCCGGGGTGGATGGTGCACTTCACCCGACACACTCCACTTACTGCGTCACCCAGGAGACACAATACTGTTTTTAAAGTGTGCTGTGCAGCCCTGCAAGGCATCATTTCCCTCGCATTCCTTCGAGATCAGCTGATGGATGTTTGGTGGTGATGAAACTTAATGAGGCAGACTCCTGCACAGAACACAAATGGGAATCCCACGGAACAATTCATATTCTTGTGCCCTGTGGCAGCATTTCTCACCTTTAAAAAAGAGCCAAGTATTGAAAAGATGCAAGTTTAACAAATAAATACTGACCGTTTCACAACTTTGTGAGTGTATTTAACGGAACTAAATTCAAACTTAAGATACTTACCGCTCATGTTTGAACTTGTTAGTAGGTTGTCACTCAGGTGATAATTTTCAAACCAAAACTAACTAGTTGTGTGATTACTATCATACACATCCAAAATGGTTGACCTCCAGCAAGTTGCTGAGTCATTTTAAATTTCATTTTAAGTTATCTACGATTACTTGGACTTTGATTGTGTTTGATGGGGGAAATGTGGGCTATTCTTTTAAATATATTTTAATTACTAATATTTATGCTATGTCATATCACCAGAACTTATGATTTGATCATTATTCAGAAAAAAGTAATGACTCTCCATGGGCTAATTCCCTTAATGATGTCTGGATTTATTTGTCTACTCAATTTCTATACTAAATAATTTTAAAAGGCTTTTAGTAATTTCAGTTTCTTTGGTTCATATAACCAACACATAAAATACCATGTAAAGTACTTTGTATAACTAAGCAAGGGCAAAACCCTTTCTTACAGATCAGTAGTGAGCCTTCCAGATACAGAAAGAGAATAACGATACTTGTCGACTTGTTTTGTTCTTATTAATTATAATTCTTGAACTCAAGGCCTTGCACATGCTCCCAGGTCTTCCACCAGTGATCTTGACCCCACCCCCTAAAAACAAAGATTTTTTTTTTCAAGACAGGGTTTCTCTGTGTAGCCTTGGCTGTCCCAGACTCACTATGTAGATCAGGCTGCCCTCAAACTCTCAGAAATCTGCCTGCCTCTGCCTTCCCGAGTTCTGGGAAGGAAGAAGAACTTCTTTAATACTAAATTTGTTGGCAGCTTATGCTGGTCACATTGATGTCACAATGTGCTTCTTGGAAATGCCAGTGCATCCTCCCTAGAAGCCGTGGAAATGAAGCTGGCTTCGCTTTATGCGTTAGTGTTTGTAACAAAGAATGTGGCACATCCCAGTTGGTTTACTGATAAATATAAATATTGCATAAATGCCAATCTTTTTCATTTCAGAAGCCAAACCTAAGGATGAAGCAACCAAGCCAAAAGGTCCCATCAAAGGTGAGTTTCATGTCCCTCAGCTCTGTGGTAACATTTTACCTTATGAATTCCCAGACTTTACCCCCAAGGAGAAATTTTTTCAAGTTTTATAATAATCTTTCTGACATGGATTGTAGTATTATTCAAGTAGATATTATAAAAAAGACTTTACCATGATGAATTTGTGTCTTGATTTTTCATTTATACATACATACACACACACACACACACACATATTTATATATATTCGTAACAAGTAAAATAACTGTACATTAATCTGGATATTTTACTCAAAGGACTGAAACTTGAGAAAATGAAGTGTCCTCTTATTTCTTGGGCGTTTTCATCTTCATGTCTGACTTTGCAAATGTCAAGTCTCTATTTCTCCCTTCCTGTCTCCTCATCACTTTACATGTACTTTGTGATGCATATGGAGATGCCCAATTAACCTTCCACTTTGCTGTGAATTAGGTGTAGCCAAGAAGACTCCTTCACCAATAGAAGCTGAAAGGAAAAAGCTCAGGCCGGGAAGCGGTGGAGAGAAACCTCCCGATGAAGCCCCCTTCACCTACCAGCTGAAGGCTGTGCCCCTGAAGTTCGTGAAAGAAATCAAAGACATCGTCTTGACAGAAGCAGAGTCCGTGGGCTCCTCTGCCATCTTTGAGTGTTTGGTCTCCCCATCCACCGCCATCACAACCTGGATGAAGGATGGCAGCAACATCCGGGAGAGCCCAAAGCACAGGTTCATCGCGGATGGCAAAGACAGGAAGCTGCACATCATTGACGTTCAGCTTTCTGACGCTGGCGAATACACGTGCGTGCTGCGCTTGGGAAATAAAGAAAAGACCTCCACAGCCAAGCTCATCGTAGAAGGTAACTTTCGCTTCTGCCTGTGAAAGAGGCCTCGGTGACAATGCTCACAGGGCTTTCAGACCAAACCTCTGGGTTCCGTGTCATTGAAAACTTTAAACTTGATTGAAATTCCCCACAGAGCTTCCCGTGCGGTTCGTGAAGACGCTGGAGGAGGAGGTCACCGTGGTCAAGGGGCAGCCGCTCTACCTGAGCTGTGAGCTGAACAAAGAACGAGACGTGGTCTGGAGGAAGGATGGCAAGATCGTGGTGGAGAAACCTGGCAGGATCGTGCCAGGAGTCATCGGCTTGATGCGGGCCCTGACCATCAACGACGCAGACGACACAGACGCTGGGACATACACCGTGACGGTGGAAAATGCCAACAACCTGGAATGCTCCTCCTGCGTCAAAGTGGTTGGTGAGTGCATGGGAGGCAGAGCTGAGAGGGTTGCTCGAGAGCGTGAATTTGAGACCAGTTGTAGGCAACAAAATGAGACTTGCGTCTAATACATATATTATAGCATATATGTATATATACAAGTGAGTTCTTTGCTAGAAAATTGTTACTCTTATGCTAAGCAAACAGAGTAACTGTTTCACAATGTCTGAATACCAGAAATCTCATTGATAACTTTTTTTTAAAGGAGGAATATCAGCATATCATAGGCAAGCTGCATCCAGGTTCATCAATTTTCATATTTCTGAAATTCCCCCAAAGAACTTATTTATTCCCTCTCGCTTTGTCTCCAACAGAAATCATTAGGGAGTGGCTGGTGAAACCTATCCGAGACCAGCATGTGAAGCCCAAGGGGACGGCTGTTTTCACCTGTGACATAGCCAAGGACACACCAAACATTAAGTGGTTCAAAGGATATGATGAGATCCCCTTGGAACCAAACGACAAGACAGAGATACTGAAAGAGGGAAACCATCTCATTCTCAAGGTTAAGAATGCTATGCCAGAGGACATTGATGAGTATGCAGTGGAGATTGAAGGGAAAAGATACCCTGCAAAGCTGACGCTCGGAGGTACGAGAATCTTACCTGTTACTTGGGAAGCTAAATCTCATGTGTGCATGAAGCAAAATAGCACATCACAAACACAAAAATTAACTAGCAGATGAACCTGTACCCAGACACACAGAGGTAGCGCTAGGTAGACTCAGTAATTTTGTTTGTTATCTTTTAAAGAGTGTTCATAGGGTGTTTGGGGCGGGGAGGTAAGAGAAGAGCTAAAGGAGGGGATTGGGGTGGATTTGATCAAAACACATTATGTGCATCTATGATATCTGTAGTTTAGAAAAGCGATGCATGGCTAACTGTCTAACGCACGTGCCGCTTCCTGTCTGGCCTATGCAGAGCGTGAGGTTGAGCTGCTGAAGCCCATAGAGGACGTCACGGTGTACGAGAAGGAGAGTGCCAGCTTCGACGCTGAGATTTCCGAGGCAGATATTCCCGGAGAGTGGAAGCTGAAGGGAGAGCTCCTAAGGCCCTCGCCCGTGAGTACCACCGGGTCTCTAACACTCCGGGGAGGGAGTTATCTAATGCGTTCATTGTAGACAGCTGGGATAAAATTTGGTGAACTCTTCTGATGCCCGTGCTCTGCCTGTGTGTTCACTAGTGTGTTGTGTGATGCCCCACAAACCCCTGGATCAGATACATTCTCTGGGGAGTTCATCCCATGCATGGGCTCATCAAAGTTGCCTCTTTGTTTCAGACCTGCGAAATCAAAGCTGAAGGTGGCAAACGCTTCTTAACCTTGCACAAGGTGAAGCTGGATCAGGCTGGCGAGGTCCTCTACCAGGCATGCAACGCGGTCACAACGGCCATTCTGACGGTCAAAGGTACAGGGTTTCAGAGCTCAAGGAGTGGCCGCGGGCCCTGTTTCCCCTCCCTCTGCCTCGGAGACAGCTCATTTCTCCACCCTTGCTGCTTGTTTCAGAAATCGAGCTTGACTTTGCGGTACCCCTGAAGGACGTGACTGTCCCGGAGAAGCGACAGGCCCGCTTTGAGTGTGTCCTCACGAGAGAGGCAAACGTCATCTGGTCTAAAGGGCCCGACATCATCAAGGCATCTGACAAGTTCGACATCATCGCTGACGGAAAGAAACACATGCTCGTCATCAACGATTCTCAGTTCGATGACGAAGGCGTCTACACTGCCGAGGTAGAGGGCAAGAAGACGTCAGCACAGCTGTTTGTGACAGGTAACCACCAGGCGATGAGCCCTCAGGGCTGTCTCCAGCTTCATCTTCTGATTGGTGTAAAGGACGCCAAGTTCTAAGCTAGCAATTAGTGGCGAGTATCAGTGCTACTTTACTTTCATGGTGGTACAGAAGAGAAGTGCACACACACACCAACCCACCCTCCTCCACTCCTCCCAAAAAACCCTACAACTTTTTAAATGAACAAAAAGAACAAAGCAATGCCTCCCGAGGTAGCTGCCACACAGTGCAGAGCAGGTGACCTGTGTTCCTGAGCCTGTCCCGTGTTTGCCCTGTAGGCATACGACTGAAGTTCATCTCGCCTCTGGAAGACCAAACAGTAAAGGAGGGCGAGACAGCGACCTTTGTCTGCGAGCTGTCCCACGAGAAAATGCACGTGGTCTGGTTCAAAAACGACGTCAAGCTGCACACGACCAGGACAGTGCTCATGTCCTCCGAGGGAAAGACGTACAAGCTGGAGATGAGAGAGGTGACCCTGGACGACATCTCCCAGATCAGAGCCCAAGTGAAGAACCTCAGCTCCACGGCCAATCTGAAGGTCTTAGGTAAGGGAGGCCAGCTTCCCAGCGGGCGGCAGCTCCGAGTGTGCACCTCCAGGGTACCCGTTGGGGGGGCCTCGGTGTGCACACTTTTCTCATGGTGTGCTTGGTGTCTCTGCAGAGGCCGATCCCTATTTCACCGTGAAGCTGCATGACAAGACGGGCGTGGAGAAGGACGAGATCATCCTCAAGTGCGAAGTGAGCAAGGACGTGCCTGTGAAGTGGTTCAAAGACGGTGAGGAGATCATGCCCTCGCCCAAGCACTCGGTCAAGACCGACGGCCTGCGCCACATCTTAAAGATCAAGAAGGCGGAGCTCAAAGACAAGGGCGAATACGTGTGCGACTGTGGCACGGACACCACCAAGGCCAACGTCACCGTGGAGGGTGAGTGGGCCCAGCGTGTGGGTCTTCCCGCCTTGGAGCCAGCCCAGTCTCTCTGGCTCGCTCCCACTCACGGAGCATTGTGTGCTTTCAGCTCGTCTCATCAAGGTGGAGAAACCTCTGTATGGCGTGGAAGTGTTCGTGGGCGAAACAGCACGCTTCGAAATCGAACTGTCCGAGCCGGATGTGCACGGCCAGTGGAAGCTAAAGGGGGAGCCCCTGACCGCGTCTCCTGTGAGTGACAGCAGGAGAGGGGATCAGAGAGGAGGGGGCTGCTCGTTTCTTGAAGGGGAGGGGGGCCTCCCCTAAAAATGCAGTTCCTTGGTGACCAGCAGGAAGGCCCACATATGTAAATACTGTGTGTGCTTACTCTTCACAGGACTGTGAAATCATTGAGGATGGGAAGAAGCACGTCTTGGTTCTTTATAACTGTCAGCTGGATATGACCGGGGAGATTTCCTTCCAGGCTGCCAACGCCAAGTCGGCAGCCAACCTGAAAGTGAAAGGTATGCTGGACACCAAGGCGCCTTTGAGTGTGTTCTGTGCAAAGCCCTTTCCTAAGATCCAGAGTTGACCAGAATGGGGGGAGGGGGAGCATGTAAGCAAGCACGCTCTGACGTGGCCGGCCCTGCCTCTCTTCCAGAATTGCCACTCATTTTCATCACACCTCTCAGCGACGTCAAAGTCTTTGAGAAAGACGAGGCTAAATTTGAGTGCGAAGTGTCCAGGGAGCCAAAAACGTTCCGTTGGCTGAAAGGCACCCAGGAGCTGGCAGGGGATGACAGGTTTGAGCTCATCAAGGATGGTACCAGGCATGCGCTGGTCATCAAGTCCGCCGCTTTCGAGGATGAAGCCAAGTACATGTTCGAGGCGGAGGACAAGCGCACGAGCGCCAAGCTGATCATCGAAGGTGAGGCGGGACTGCCGTCACCACGTGGGCTGCCTGCGGGGCTGCATATTTTTGCGTTCAATTTCACACGTCTGTGTTAAAGTGAGGAAATAATGAGCTGGGCTTCCTTTGACAGGCATCCGGCTCAAATTCCTAACCCCCCTGAAGGATGTGACTGCCAAAGAGAGGGAAGACGCGGTGTTTACCGTAGAGCTGTCCCATGACAACATCCCAGTGAGCTGGTTCAAGAATGACCAGCGCCTGCACACCAGCAAGCGGGTCTCCATGCACGACGAAGGGAAAACGCACTCCATCACTTTCAAAGACCTGTCTATCGATGACACCTCCCAGATCAAGGTGGAGGCGATGGGGATAAGTTCAGAAGCCAAACTCACCGTGCTGGGTAGGTTCACCTGTTTATTAAAACGGGATCACATTCTGATTTCAGCAGAGAACTGTGGGGTGTGTGTGTGTGTGTGTGTGTGAGTGAGTACGATATGAAATAGTCTTCAGAGTATAATTCTGCATGGAAATGTGCCAGAGAAACCGTCACATGCATGGTTTAGTGTGTTTCCGAGATACATTTGCCCAAAACTATGGAGAGGTAATGTGACCATCATCATCACCTTAGGCCCACAGAGCAGCCAAAACCAGACCCAAACTGGCTCGTTGTGTAAAATACGAATGCATAAATACTTTCTCCTTCCTTTATCAAAATTATTTCAGAGTAGTAGGCTTTGGCTTTCCACAGAGAGAGACTAAAAGAATTTAGTAAGTTTCATATTCTCCCTGGTCCTTCCTATAAGAATATCCATAATATATAGAGACACTCATGGCAAACTACAGGTAGGTTGGGGGAAATTACGCAAATCTGAAGCTTCAACCCCTAATAGGAGTGAATAAGAACTTGGGAAATGGGACAAATGGCAAAGGGACACGCACAACACCCCAACTGCATGGTGTCCTTTAAGTTATTGCTGATTTTTTAACGGTGAAAGCACTGCAGATGAGTTTGAATCGCTAAGTCCTATGCACTGCTTCTCTTTCCAGCATTTAGAAACTGGGGATGCTAAATGAGGAACAGTTTAGTACCATGCTAAAGCATACCAGGAACTCCCTGAGACTCCATTAACCCCCGCCCCAGGGGTCCCCAGCCCTCAGCTCTAAGACTCTTCTCCATTTGCCTTTGTCTGCAGAGGGAGATCCCTACTTCACGGGGAAGCTTCAGGATTACACAGGCGTGGAAAAGGATGAAGTGGTGCTTCAGTGCGAGATCAGCAAAGCAGATGCGCCTGTGAAGTGGTTTAAGGACGGGAAGGAGATAAAGCCGTCTAAAAACGTGGTTATTAAGGCCGACGGCAAGAAGCGAATGCTGATCCTCAAGAAAGCCTTGAAATCTGACATTGGCCAGTATACCTGTGACTGTGGGACAGACCAGACTTCCGGAAAGCTCGATATTGAAGGTGAGGAAATTTCCACAAGCCGAGATGCCACAGGAGTCATTTCTGCCAGAGACCTACGGCACATGCTGACCCTTCGTTTTTTCCAGATCGGGAAATTAAGCTGGTGCGGCCCCTCTACAGTGTTGAGGTGATGGAGACCGAGACGGCACGCTTTGAAACCGAAATCTCCGAGGACGATATCCATGCCAACTGGAAACTCAAGGGAGAGGCGCTGCTCCAAACACCTGTACGGCTATTTCTGAGCCTGTCAGCACTTAAGAGGGATAGCGTGAAGTGGAAAAGGACAGGCGAAAAGTCAGAGTGCATGCAGGGCATTTTAAACACGGTGTCGGGTTCTGTGGGGGACCTGTAGCAAGAGAGCGGTGTCTCAATCTATGAATGGACTCAGAAGGTCACCTCTGCATCGATTCTTGTCCACCAGCACAGCATATGTAGTCTATAACGCTTCTAGTTCAGAATCACATAGCTGGGAGGAATAGTTTTCCTGATAGTTCACGGGAGCTGTATTTCATACATAAAGTGTGTGTGTCACCACTCATTTGTTAGCATCCTTTTATAAATTATATCATTCTATGCCTATGAAAAGAAGGTCTCAAAATTCTAATTGTGAAACATTTCTTTCTTCTCTGGCTCAGGAATGTGAAATTAAAGAAGAAGGCAAGATCCATGTTCTTATCTTACACAACTGTCAACTGGATCAGACTGGTGGTGTAGATTTCCAAGCTGCCAATGTCAAAACCAGTGCCCACCTCCGAGTTAAGCGTAAGTATTATGTATTTCTGATAAAAAAAACAATAACTCTGTATTTTCATAGAAAATGAATACATGTGAGATTAATTGGTATTGGAAAATACTATTCTTGTATAAAAACTGGCTTTCTTTGTATTTACTTTTTGACCTCCTGATATAAAAGTCCTTTAGGCTCTGAAGTCTTCAGTAACTTGGTCATTTGAACAACAATAACATTTAAGCAAGTCAGCTTTTCCTGATCTAGCAATCCTTTTATTCAAAATAGATAAATATACAGTAAAAACTGAGAATTAAAACTTCTTTAAAAAAAAAACCGAAAACCGTTTTGATAGCTCGGATGACCATCTAACTATAGCCCCATGGAGAAGACCTATGCTGTGTGAGCATTTTCAATCAAGGAAGGGAGGCAGAAAAGTTAGGTGCCCATTTTTGGAAGGTGCAAAGTGGTTGATGGACACGCACAGGCTGTGGGGCCAAGGACCCCTTGCCTCTCCCAATCAGAGCCTTAGTTATTTTGGAGGTCACATATCTTCTGTACCAAGAGGAACTTGACGCCTGGCAGAGAGACAGATGCAGCGCAGATTTCCTGCTGACCGTGTAGATCCTGAAGAAGGGGCTCCTACAAATACCAGCGATTTGGCTGTTAACTCTCCCCCTCTCGGCACCATGGGGCCACGTACACACGGGAGTTAGAGCAGCAGCCATTCCCGCGGCTCTGTCCTTCTTGAAGAAAACAACCATGGAAATGAAGAACTAAATCTCTTTATTCTTGGGGAATTACAGAATGAGTAATGCAAGGCGTTTTCTTTCCTCTCACAAAGCGCGGGTCATTGGTCTTCTGAGGCCTCTAAAGGATGTCACAGTGACCGCAGGGGAGACGGCCACCTTCGACTGCGAGCTCTCTTATGAGGACATCCCGGTGGAATGGTACCTCAAAGGGAAGAAACTGGAGCCTGACGAAAAGGTAAAGAGCAGACGCACGGGTTGTTGGTTGGCCTTTCCCTTGGGGTCACTTTCATTGTCTTTTGCTTTGTTCTTCCTAATGTTCCCTACACAGCCTCTAACTTGCTTTCTGCCGAAACTATAAGGTGTAGTTTTCAAATTTACATTAGGTTTAACCTGATGATAGTTCTTACTGAAATAGAAATAACAGTCTTAAATATAATCAAATTGTGGTTTTTCTGGACAGCGGAGTAGGGAGACGGAGGCTAATTAGCCATCGAGGCTAGCTTGTAGCAGTGGTAGAGAGAGACTGGGCTCGTGGCGGCAGCGCTCTGCCATGAGTGGTCAGATTCCTCCCCCACTATCTAGACTTCTACATACAGGCCGACTAAGAGGAGATGGAACTCCATTTCAGGCAGTTGATAGAGTCGTAGAGATAACTTCTGAGCAGATTTTCCCTTCTAGCATTTCTCCAAGGCTATTTTTAACACTCAAGTGCTTTGAGCCGTGCAAATTCTGGAATGTAAGAGGACTATTTAAAGTGCAGCTGTAGAACAGGGGAGAAAGAACAGTGCTGAGACCCCTATGTGTAAATGAATAAACTTTTGAGAAGTTTGGATAAACTACCTTAGCTTTTACTAACATTCCTGAGGCTCAGTGCTCAACCCAAAAGTGAAAGCTGAGCCATTTTATTCAGATAGAGCCAAAATGCAATTTCCTTAAATTGACTCATGTATTCTGTACTCTTGGGATTCTATCTGGATCAGGAAATTAAACTTATGTGACCCTGTACAGGGTAGAGGTGATACTCAAATTAGCTTGCTAATTCACCATGCATTTTGAATTCTTACAATAAAACAAAAATACAGGATATTTCATTGTTTTGTGGCTTTTGTACTGCCCAATATTAAAAAAAAAATACTGACTATATGTAAAACTTCTATACAAATGAAATTTTGAAGGCTCAAAAACAACAAAAAAAATCACTGCAGGGTATTTAGTTTCACAAAGGGGCTGAAGTATTAGAGGACATTCCCTTCATGTAGATGTTTGAAAACAGATTTTAAAACTTAGCATTCCACTAAATGGCTAACTCATAACTCAGAAACAGCCATGTCATTGGTAAGGACCATGACCTTTCGGTTCCACTGTTACCAATTAGAAAAGGCAGCAGGACATCTGAACTGCAGCATGAGAATTAATGTGTACACCAGAAAGACTTTCCCTCACAGCAAAGTCTTCCAAAGACTGAACTGGGTGCTGGGCTCACCACATCTGTTTCCCTGTTCAGTGGAGTGTGGCTAATTTCCTATTTGGAGGTCAAACTAGGTTTTGTTTTGTTTTGTTTTGTTACTAGAAAAGAAAGATGACTCTCCATCTTAATGTAAAAACTCTACTATTTTGACTTAATATGTAGATAGCTAAAAATCTTACATTTGTTTTTCCCTAAGGGGAAAACATCATTACTATTAACATCATTACTTTTTTTCCTGGGGCTAGAAAGGATAGAGACCCTGAAGCCAGAGGGCTGCCTGATGTGTCCCCAGCAGAGGAATGTTAATCCTCTACAGCCTCCCAAAATAGTGATCCATCTAAGAACTTGATCTTGTCCCTCTTAAATGGCTCTTTTTGTTAAGGAATTTGAGTATGAACAGAACTGCAAAGTAATATGTTCACTTATTACGTTTTATAGGTTTTGTTTAAATTAAGTCTATTAGCACAAACTTGTTCTTGTCAGTTTAATTCAGTTGGGTTTTTTGTTTGTTGGTTGGTTGGTTGTTTTGGTTTTTTTTTTTTTTTTTTTTTTTTTTGTAAAATCTTTAACCTTTACACCAACAGTCAAATAGACAAAACAGCATATAGACATGGAAAACTTGAAGACAGCATTTTAGAAATAAGCTATAATTTTCTTTTACTTTTGGTTTTTATTCCTTTTGGGCAAGTAAAGACTGCTAAATTCTCAGTGGCTTTTAGTAATTTTGTATTTAAATTTTAACAGATTGGTGGTGACTTCTGTGTTCCACCAGTAGGCCCCATTATAAATTAGTATTTTAATGGATAATTATTAGTATTATCATTACATGTTCTACCAAAAATATTTAGCATTCATTTTGTTGATTTGTTTTATCTATTATATTTCCTTTTTTGTTTGCTTTTTATTTGACTACATTGACTATACTCTATGTAAGCCATTTATTGAAATCCTGCTATATTCTAGGCAACATATCAGTGACAGAAACTATATTCTATAGATGTCTTCAGAATAATTCATATGGCAAATCAATGCATTAAGAGATATATATCTGTGCATGTGTTAGAAATTGAAGTTCCCTTTAAATAGTCATAAGTCAAATTCAGAATTCAAAATCAGACATTTTTTTAAAGTCCCATTCAGACCCTACCTTGTCAGGTCGGTAGCAGCTCTGTACCTATGATGACTCTTAGTTACTGTCTCTAGTTGTGTATCATTCTTTATTGTGGTCTTAGCTGTGTTCAGTTCCAAGACCGTATGAATAACTGTGCCACGATCTTGTTTGAGGAAAAAGTTCTTTTCAGTGAAACTGTATTCCTGATTCTTTCTTCTACCACTAGCAAAATAAATAGAAATCGTTTCACCAGAAAACAGGCGACATAATTCTAAAGTGTCTAAATGGACACTTAAGCAGTATAAAACTACTCTCAAGGACAGAGCAGAGCTTTCGAGGATTCTTAGATTCTAGAACTAGACATACCCTACTCATCTCATTACTTCCAGAATGATTCGCCCTGTAACAGCACCAGTAGAATCTGATTTTCCCATTACTGATGCTCAAACATAGGAAAAGGGAAGAATCAACATCGAAGAAATTTGACAGCAAAATTGCACAATTTTCTTTAATCATGAATCACATTCATTTGCAAAATAAATTCAATTGCTAAAATAAACAGGAGGAAGAGCTTTAGCTTGTATTTACATAATTATCTTTGTTTTAGAGCATACAATTTACTTTAAAAATAAAATCTTTCCGCTTACAGTGGCCAATCATTTTCTCCTTTCATTTTTAGCCTTTCTAAATTTTTCCTGCACACTAACTCTGAAGCAAAACAGAAATATATACATACTTATAATTGCATGTATTTTTCACAAGATCAGAAATATATACAGAAATTGGCCTGTGCAAATGCAACTTAAAAGGTCACCTCCTACTTTCATAATGAAAACCTAAAATGTTCCTAAAAGTTTTGATACTATTGGTTGAAGTCACTTAAAATGTGTGTATATGTGTGTGTGCACATGCTACATATGTGATTATAAAACAGTGTGGGTAACTCTCTTACATTGTTTACCTAGCTAGATTAAGGAGCCTGCATTCTAGGTGGCGGTTTCATTTATTCTTCACTTGCACTTCTTTAAAACACAACTAGGTGGTGACCCGTTCAGAAGGGAGGGTCCACACACTCACCCTGAGGGATGTGAAGCTAGAAGATGCTGGCGAAGTCCAACTAACAGCGAAGGATTTCAAAACCCAGGCCAACCTCTTTGTGAAAGGTAACCAGAAAGCTTATTCCTAAACACACAGATAATAAAGAGAACCATAGATAATGCAACCTCTTAATTGTTTTTGTGCAAGAGTACCACACATCATTAAAACAGAGCATCCAAAAGTCTAATTTTACATTTTGGTGTAACAAAATATAGGTTGTGTTGTGTTTTTTTGTTTGTTTGTTTTCTGTTTTCCTCTCCTGATATTGGGGCAGAGATGGTACACGCTTTTAATCCCAGCAGAGACAGGTGGATCCCTGAGTTCAAGGCCAGCCTGGTCTACAAAGTGAGTTCCAGGACAGCCAGGGCTACACAGAGAAACCCTGTCTCAGAAAAATAAAAAATCAAAACTAACATGTTTTTACATACTCTTTCTGTCCCTGTCTTATTAATTATATTGTTTTTACTAACTCCAAAAACAACTGATGAAATACTATCAGCTCATTTTATGAATCAGTGTTGGCCATTATTTCCTTTAAGTTTCATAATTATTTTTCTTGTAAGCCTAACACTCAAGAGGCAGAGGACTGTCACAAGTTTGAAACCAGCCTGGTCTACATAGTGACTTTCCAGGATAGCCAGGGAGAGGGGGGAAAGAATAGACAGGTTTTTTTTTTTCTGCATATATAAATAATGATAAAGCATCATTATTGAAGGAAAACATCTAAGTGAAAAATAGCTTCACAAACAAGCAAACTTAGAACAAAAGCAGCCCTGGCAATGCCAGAGGGAATTAGAGAAGGCCCCAGAACTATTGGAGAAGGGAAGCAGCTAATAAGTATGATTCTTTCAGAACCCCCAGTTGAGTTCACTAAGCCTCTTGAGGACCAGACGGTCGAAGAGGAGGCCACTGCTGTACTGGAGTGTGAAGTATCCAGAGAAAATGCTAAGGTGAAATGGTTCAAAAATGGGACAGAAATCCTCAAGAGCAAGAAGTATGAAATCGTCGCTGATGGCAGGGTCAGGAAGCTCATTATTCATGGTTGTACCCCAGAGGATATCAAAACGTACACTTGTGATGCTAAGGATTTTAAGACCTCCTGTAACCTGAACGTTGTTCGTAAGTATCCCTCCACAGGACTTAGCATTTGCAACTCTTTGCAGCCCCCCGCCCCCCCCCAAAAAAACCAAAAAACAAAAAACCCAATACACTTTATGCATGCCCTTCTTGGCTTAATCATAATTCTTGGTAACTCAGAGAATGGATGCTAACCTAACCCCATACTTCACACGTTTCTTTACAAACATCCTTGTGCTCTGCCTGGCCTTGGAAAAGACACCAACCACTTTCCACACTATACCGCTGTGCTCTTTGTCTGTGTGTGGCTATGCCCACTGTATGAATATCCTGCTAGAGATGAATACAAACTGAGTCACTAAGAGAAGCACAGAACCCTGCTTCCACGGAAGGAAGATAAGTTTCAGGCCTGGAAAATAAGAATGAAAGTTATTTGAATAGGAAAATACTTGAAAACAACAGTGATACGGATAACTCCCAGTCACGTGATTCAGTCTGAGAATGAGGATGGAGGAGGAGCTGAGTGAGGCCCAGGTTCTTTGTTTCCTGGATTCTCTGAGTGGAGGACTTGATTGTTTTTACTGTTGCTTCTTCCCCTGGTGGGGAGATAACCCCTCCTCTCAGTATGCCAGCTGCTAGCTAGCTCATTTGCCGTGTTTATTCATTTGTCCAACCAAACATTTTCGTGGCACATGTTTGTGCGGTGTTTGTTTAGTATGTTGCTTCTCATCTGCCAACAACTAAAACCTTGTGGCTTCCAGCTGCCTGTGCTGTGTCACTCTTCCCATGCTTTGGTTCCTCTACCTTATCTTACTTCAGAGTAGCCCCTGGGCATGGGGGCGGGGGGTTCTTCCCCTTTCCATCCACTTCCTCTTGGAGAAGGCTCAGCTATGGTGGCTTGTCTTCCAAACTACCAAATAGCCTTGGTCTGAGAACATCCATGATCAAGAAGGGTCAACTTGGAAAGGCTTCTTAAGGAGCTCTGGAAGATGGAAGGGTGAGGAGGCAGCTTCTCCATCCTGCACAGCAGCAGATAAATTTCCGGAAATGCATGAACCAACATCAGCACCAGATCAGCATCGCACACAGAACAGTGTTTGTCACACTAATACCTGTCTGACTTGCATGTGAAATCTTTAAAGCTGAGTTTAAAAATGAAAAGCCGGACATAACGCAATTACAATTAGACTCATGCCTTGTCGCCAATACACAAAGCTGATTGCAGTACTTCAGACTCTTTTGTCTTTGAATTCTGCTGGGTTCACAATGATGTTTCTTTGTGTACTAATGTTTCCTTTGGCAAATATACTTCAACTGTGGTATAGTACCAAAAGAAAGAAGACATTTCCTTCAGTAATCATTCAAAAGAACTGAGGTGGGTCTCAGTTTGAAAAAACTAAGTTGGCAGCACAGTAAGGTAGTTTGTGTGAACTAAAGAGGTCAAGAGCAAAGCGTCATTCCCAGTGGAAGCTTCAAGTGAATTTAAAGTCAGTCACAAACCATTAAGACTGAAGTGGTGGAGCACGCCTTTAAGCCCACCACTCAGGAGGCAAAGGCAGGCAGATCTCTTAAGTTCGAGGCCAGCCTGATCTACAGAGTGAGTTCTAGGCCAGCCAGGGCTACTCAGAGCTCTTTTTCTCAATGTGTGCCAGAGAAATATCAGGACAATATTTGCAGAAGCCTCGATAGAATTCCAATGCCATCTGTTCTCTTTCAGCTCCTCATGTGGAATTCTTAAGACCACTCACGGACCTTCAAGTTAAAGAAAAAGAAACAGCTCGGTTTGAGTGTGAAATTTCCAAGGAAAATGCCAAGGTCTGTGGGCACATAAGTGTTATCTATGATTATCAAGTCGCTTTGTTTATTTTGGGCCATAATGGAAGGAAGGAAGAAAATAGCTAAGCCTTTTCACTGACTTCTGTTTAACATGAAAGATAAGTTTAATATGAAAGATGAACTTGATTTAATTGTTCTCCTTGGTGTCACTCAATTATTCTCATGTGAAAAACCCTGGGCTTATAACATATTATTTTGAGTCATATGGAATTGCCGTTTTCTTAGATCAAAAAAAAATTACATAGCAGTAATTCCATGTCTCAACTATGTATTTCTGGTTGCCATGAACTATTAATACTGCCAAACAGACTTTCAGTCTGTTTCCACATCAGTGGAGCTGGTTTGTGTGATATCTAAGGCCTCATACGAATCAAAACTTGTACAATCCCATTTTTTCATAAATGCTAACATCATAGCAGGTCAACAGTACTTACTAACTTTGTTCTTATTTTCTTATTTTTAATTATTTCATGTCTTTATACATACCATAATACTTATGGTACTCTTTTTATATCTACTGTACTGTCTTACGGTTGATTTAAAAAAGAACCCTCAGGATCCTAGTTCATGTTAGGGATACCATGTGAAGGACAACATGGAAACTTACTTTAAAAATTATTTGTCTTAAAATATAGGTTCAGTGGTTTAAAGATGGTGCTGAAATTAAGAAGGGCAAAAAATACGATATCATTTCTAAGGGAGCAGTACGAATTCTTGTCGTCAACAAATGTCTGCTGAATGATGAAGCAGAGTATTCCTGTGAAGTAAGGACAGCGCGGACTTCTGGCATGCTGACAGTCCTAGGTAAGCATGAAGACTTTCTTTGCCCAAGTGCATTTAGGGTCAGGAAACCCAACTTCCAGTTTTACCGACTTTTGTCTGGGTTCTTTTCTGCAGAGGAAGAGGCTGTCTTCACAAAAAATCTTGCCAACCTTGAAGTTAGTGAAGGAGACACCATCAAACTGGTATGCGAAGTCTCCAAGCCTGGGGCAGAAGTGATTTGGTACAAAGGGGATGAGGAGATCATCGAAACAGGAAGATTTGAGATACTTACTGATGGAAGGAAGAGAATCCTGGTCATTCAGAACGCACAGCTCGGGGATGCTGGTGCCTACAACTGCAGACTCCCAAGTTCTCGAACAGACAGCAAAGTCAAAGTTCATGGTATGAAAATCTCCGCAAAGGGTGTTTTATTTCTCGTCACTCATTCTTGCCATACTTAGGGTATGAATGCCTGTGTTTTCCATGTCTTCCAACTTCTTTCCAGAACTTGCTGCTGAATTCATCTCAAAGCCGCAGAACCTTGAAATTCTTGAAGGAGAAAAGGCTGAGTTTGTCTGCACCATCTCAAAGGAGAGCTTCGAAGTTCAGTGGAAGAGGGATGATCAGACGCTGGAATCTGGAGATAAATATGACGTCATTGCTGATGGCAAAAAAAGAGTCCTGGTTGTGAAGGATGCCACACTGCAAGACATGGGCACTTACGTAGTCATGGTTGGGGCTGCCAGAGCTGCAGCTCACCTGACAGTCATTGGTAAGTGTGTATTCGCTTAACTGGATTGTTATGTTTGTACTTTCGGTCCTTCATCATCCTACAAAGTCTTATTGATCCTCTACAGAGAAACTCAAGATCATAGTTCCTCTTAAGGACACCAAGGTGAAGGAGCAACAAGAGGTTGTCTTCAACTGCGAAGTCAATACTGAAGGTGCCAAAGCCAAGTGGTTCAGAAATGAAGAAGCCATATTTGATAGTTCAAAGTATATCATTCTGCAAAAAGACCTGGTTTACACCCTCAGAATCAGAGATGCGCGGTTAGATGACCAAGCCAACTACAGTGTGTCTTTGACCAATCACAGAGGTGAAAATGTGAAAAGCGCAGCCAATCTAATAGTGGAAGGTACGTGACCTGGTTGATACTAGAGAATTTTTTTCCCCCGGAAATTTGTATTATGCAAACGACTAAATTCAACATCCTTGTTCTCTATTACTACAGAGGAAGATCTTAGGATTATTGAACCCCTGAAAGATATTGAAACAATGGAGAAGAAGTCGGTCACATTCTGGTGCAAGGTGAATCGTCTCAACGTGACCCTGAAGTGGACCAAAAATGGAGAAGAAGTGGCCTTCGACAACCGTGTATCATACCGAATTGATAAGTACAAGCACTCTCTAATCATCAAGGACTGCGGCTTTCCAGATGAAGGCGAATACATCGTCACTGCCGGACAAGACCAGTCCGTGGCAGAGCTGCTTATCATAGAAGCCCCGACAGAGTTCGTGGAGCACCTCGAAGACCAGACGGTCACAGAGTTTGATGACGCCGTCTTCTCCTGCCAGCTCTCCAGAGAGAAAGCAAACGTGAAATGGTACAGAAACGGAAGAGAAATCAAGGAAGGCAAAAAGTACGCAAAAGGCGTCTGCTGTTCTGTGTGCTGTCTGACACTCTCATGGGCGTGCTGCAAGCGAACTAATCATTCATCCTCTTCTTTAGATACAAATTTGAAAAAGACGGGAGCATACATAGACTCATCATAAAAGACTGCAGGCTGGAGGACGAGTGTGAGTACGCTTGTGGCGTGGAGGACAGGAAGTCCCGGGCAAGGCTGTTTGTAGAAGGTGCGTACTGGTTTCAAGAATGATTCTAGCTGAAATGACTTTGTTTTTTGTTTTTTGTTTTTTTGGATAAAAATACAAGCATGCCTGTGTTTATTTTTATGTTTTCTTTCCAGAAATCCCTGTTGAGATTATCAGGCCTCCTCAAGACATTCTGGAAGCACCTGGTGCAGATGTTATCTTTTTGGCTGAGCTCAACAAAGATAAAGTGGAGGTCCAATGGCTGAGAAACAACATGATTGTTGTGCAGGGCGACAAGCACCAGATGATGAGCGAAGGGAAGATTCACAGGCTACAGATTTGTGATATTAAGCCACGTGACCAGGGTGAATACAGATTTATTGCCAAAGATAAAGAAGCCAGGGCTAAACTTGAACTAGCAGGTAAGTCACTTCCTTTCGCTTCTTTCCAGTGTCCTCATGATACCACAGATCTGATAGAGATTTCAGATTTTACAGTTACAGGCAAACACTCCTTGTGAAAGCCTACGGTTTGAATTCCTTTTCTCACGTTAGCTGTCGCACTTTCTCCTACTACAAAGAGGAAGTTGATAGCTTTCATCTTTACATTCCTGGCACATGGCAGCTGCTCTCGGAGACATATAGAGTTGCCAACAGCCCCTCATGCTACTGCTGTATACCTCCTGTGCGCCCTTGAGATATGTTCTCATCCTAGCCCAAGATACCTGCACAGGTTGCTCCAAAAACCCCACTGATGTTTCTTGTACACAAGAAAACTTGGCTGATTTTTCCTGAACTAAGTATGTCAGACTTTATCCAAAACATATTTTATGAAAATAGTTTCAACAACAAAAGCAAAACCTGTTTCACTGTATTCTAGGTCCTCTGTTATTATTTATATAATTATAAGTTAATAGAATGAAGACTGGGTGTTACTGATTGCATGCCATCTTTAACCCTCTCTTTCTAAAGGCTGATAGTTTGGAGTCAGGTGAAGTTACTGTGGCATACTTCCAAGGCTATGATGATGTTAACAAATATATAGTTTAAAAAAAAAAAACAGTACCATGGTGTGACTACAGTATATAATTCTAACGTGTGTGTGTGTTCTTTTTCTCACCAGCTGCACCTAAAATCAAGACAGCTGATCAAGATCTCGTGGTTGATGCTGGCCAGCCTCTGACCATGGTGGTGCCCTACGATGCCTACCCCAAAGCAGAAGCTGAGTGGTTTAAAGAGAATGAACCTCTGTCCACAAAAACTGTCGATACCACAGCCGAGCAGACCTCTTTCAGAATCACAGAAGCCAGGAAAGAAGACAAGGGGAGGTATAAAATCGTGCTTCAGAACAAGCACGGAAAAGCAGAAGGCTTCATCAACTTACAAGTTATTGGTAAGCCGCCAAATTACTCAAATGAGACTGGCCCAGCCCAGCTTAAAGACATTCCATCACTAAAAAGTCTGTGACCTGTAAATTGCAGATGTTCCTGGGCCAGTTCGGAACTTAGAAGTGACAGAAACATTCGATGGTGAAGTCAGCCTTGCTTGGGAAGAGCCGTTAACAGATGGTGGGAGCAAAATCATAGGTTACGTCGTCGAAAGGCGTGACATCAAGAGGAAGACCTGGGTTCTGGTCACTGACCGAGCAGACAGCTGTGAGTTCACGGTCACTGGCCTACAGAAAGGGGGAGTGGAGTACCTTTTCCGTGTGAGCGCGAGGAACAGAGTTGGCACTGGAGAACCAGTGGAAACCGACAGTCCTGTGGAAGCCAGGAGTAAATATGGTAAGAAGTGTGTAAGTCACCTGCCAACCAGCTTAGCTTTGTGTTTATCCCCAACACACAATCTCATGCGAGCTTCTTCTGTGGTGACATCCAGATGTTCCAGGCCCGCCTTTGAATGTAGCCATCACGGACGTGAATCGGTTTGGCGTCTCGCTGACCTGGGAGCCGCCAGAGTATGACGGAGGTGCCGAAATCACAAACTATGTGATTGAACTGAGGGACAAGACTTCTATCAGATGGGACACTGCCATGACCGTGAGAGCTGAAGACCTGTCGGCCACTGTCACTGACGTGGTGGAAGGACAGGAGTACAGTTTCCGTGTCAGAGCCCAGAACCGAATCGGAGTCGGGAAACCCAGTGCAGCCACACCCTTCGTCAAAGTGGCTGATCCAATTGGTATGTTCATTTAACAATGAAAAGGACATAAACATGCCATGCAACCAAAGAACCGAATCTATTGATTCAAGTCATTCTAATCTAATAAAAGATAGAGCATCAAAAAATGAAATAAAAACTTAGAACAAAATTGTAAATGCCAAGGCCACGCCCACATAGCCTGTAAACTTGTTCTGATGAGGTTGCAAGTTTCACTCCATGTCTTAATAAAATTGCATTGTCCCAAATCTTTGTGCCATTCTAGAGAGACCAAGTCCTCCTGTGAACCTAAGTGCCTCAGATCAGACACAGTCATCTGTTCAGCTCACTTGGGAGCCCCCGCTGAAAGACGGAGGCAGCCCCATATTGGGCTATATAATTGAAAGATGCGAAGAGGGGAAAGATAATTGGATTCGCTGCAATATGAAACCTGTCCCTGAGCTGACCTACAAGGTAAGGCGTTTGCTTCTAAAAAACTGTCATGTACGTGTGTGTGTGTATGTAGATTTGTAGATTGAAGTGTATATGCTCTTAACAAATATTACCTTGTAATTTTAGGTCACTGGATTGAAGAAAGGAAACAAATATTTATATAGAGTATCTGCAGAAAATGCAGCTGGTGTTTCAGACCCATCTGAGATCCTTGGCCCGCTCACTGCTGATGATGCCTTTGGTAAATAGAAAACTTCACTTCTTAGATTAAGGAAGCGAATACCTTCTCAGGTGTACCAGGGCATGGATATAATGCTAGAAATTCACTGCTTTTTCTTTCTCGGTAGTTGAACCAACAATGGATTTAAGTGCATTTAAAGATGGTCTGGAAGTCATAGTCCCCAATCCCATCAAGATCCTGGTCCCAAGCACAGGCTATCCAAGACCAAAAGCAACCTGGACGTTTGGAGACCAAGTACTTGAAGAGGGGGAGCGTGTGAAGATTAAGACCATATCAGCCTACGCCGAACTTGTCGTTTCTCCAAGTGAACGGACCGACAAGGGCATTTACACGCTCACATTAGAAAATCCGGTGAAGTCAATTTCTGGAGAAATTGATGTCAACGTAATCGGTAAGGAATTAAGTTCTTGCTCTCTAATGTGGCCTGGCTGTATTAACAGCTGTACTAATAGGCTCGGGTCATATTGACTTTCACTGCCCTTTTTTTTTTATTAGCTCCCCCAAGCGCACCCAAAGAGCTGAAATTCAGTGACGTAACAAAGGATTCCGTACATTTGACTTGGGAACCTCCAGATGATGATGGAGGAAGTCCGCTAACTGGATATGTTGTTGAAAAGAGAGACATGAGCCGGAAAACATGGACCAAAGTGAGTGTTACATCGCCAGGCAGCCATTTTAGAAAGGAGAGTGGGGTTGACCTCAGGAGGCAGTTGGGAGACCTTACTGATGGGCCGAGTGCCACACGTTATTTTACCCTTGTCTCATGAAAAAGTACCCCAAACCTTTTAGTTAATTAATTCTAATTCTTTATTGGGTAATTTATCCAGGCTTTGGCTTAATTGCCCCTTTTATTTTCTAGTTAGGCTTATTTAACACGTAAAAGAAAGCTTCCCTACATACTTTTGTCTAATGAGTACCCAAAGTGCACATGTTGAGCTATAAGCCATTTCAAAGGAACTATTTATTGTCCCAGTCATCATGTTTTTTGTTGTTTTTTTTCTGTTTTAGTTGCGCTGGATTCACCTTAGTTGACCTGATCTGCCATTATTTTTTCCATTTATGCTGGTTATTATTAAATACACACACATATATATATTTATAATTTTCCCAAACTTAAAAATAAAAGAAAATGTTTTGACTTGAAGAAATACTTAGAAAAATAGTCAATGAGCTATTTCTTTATCCCAGGTTATGGACTTTGTGACTGATCTAGAATTCACAGTTCCTGATCTTGTTCAAGGAAAGGAATATCTATTCAAAGTCTGTGCTCGAAACAAGTGTGGCCCTGGTGCCCCTGCGTATACTGATGAACCTGTAAATATGTCCGCTCCTGCAAGTAAGTGCATGCCCTGTGGGCTTGTGCCTGGTCTGTGTTCTGCGCTCTTGTCTTCAGACCCAGAGCAGAAGCTTAGGGAAAGCACTGGTTGATAGCTTGGAGGTAACTGGAGAGCAGCCTATTAGGAGACACCCCCCCCCAACACACGGTAGGGGTTCCCTTTCAGATGAGGCACAAACCACACCCAAACACCTGTTTCCACAGGGAGACCTGTTATTAAGCAGGGAAGAAAAGTTAACACTGTCTGCTTTCTGGCTCAGGCAGAAAAGCAAATGGCCTTGCAAGGTGTCACTTTTAAGAAGAGAAAAGGGGGGGGGGTGTCTGTGATGGAATGCACTAAGATGTGTTGTCGTATTTTGATGGGGCATGTTAATTAGGTGAACCAAAGACTTTGGTAGTCAGCAGGCTGTATAAGGAAATAGACCTTGGAGGCTAGCTTTAGGAATGTAATCTAAGGGCCAGGCCTGCCAGAGCCACACTCCCCACAATCAAGCTAGCCAGAGTCCCCTCACAGCCTTTCTAAAATTACCTCCCTCTTGTATTATAGCGGTACCTGACCCACCCGAGAATGTTAAATGGAGAGATAGGACTGCCCAGAGCATCTTCCTAACATGGGATCCTCCTAAAAATGATGGTGGCTCACGCATCAAAGGATACATAGTTGAAAAATGTCCACGTGGTTCTGATAGATGGGTTGCCTGTGGAGAGCCGGTTGCAGATACAAAGTAAGTCTTTGTTTTTGCTTTTTCAATTGGACACATGAATAATTCTGCCCTAGTAGGTGAAGCTGGGCAATGTTGAAGGTTCGTTTTCTCCACCAGAGATCCCCCTAGTAAAGCTGTGTGGTTTTACAAAGTACAACTGAGCATCGCCTTGTTCAAGTTCTTCATTAGTTATGATAATGCAAAGTCCAGTTAGGAGCCAAGCACAGCTTGGCCCTGGAAACCTCACTGGGGCAAACACAGGAATGAAGAAATGGAAAACACAACAAATATGCACAGAAAATCTGAGATGCAGTGAGGTGTGCCCTCTGTAATGGAGGGCACCTACTATGCACCCACAGCAAAAAGAGGAGGGGTTGGGTGTCTCAGTAGGAGGGCTCAGGAGGGGGCCTGTAAACCTCCAGGAGGAAGAAGCTATGGTTGATAGTTAAGTATACACTAGTCTTCCCTAAAGGTCAGATTTTGTCAACACTGGCACTTAGACCAAGGAAGGCTTGGTCATTTCCACGGTCTGAGGACATGGTTGTGCTCATGTCAACAACACAGTTCATCAGGACTTCATCTATTCCTGACACACTGTCAGTGCTTCGTCCACACCCCACAGTACTGGAACTTAATTTAAAAGCCAGTACTATGTTAGTGGAGTGAATTTTAGAAAAATAACTATACTGTATATGATGTATATTTACACATATGTTGCATGCATATGTATTACACAAGTGTAACAGATTATCTATGTGACAATAAAGCTCCTGGTTTTTTCTGACAGAATGGAGGTGACAGGTCTTGAAGAAGGCAAATGGTATGCCTACCGCGTGAAGGCCTTGAACAGGCAAGGTGCCAGCAAGCCAAGCAAACCCACCGAAGAAATCCAGGCGGTGGACACACAGGGTATCTATTTTATCATCCCTTGTTCTCTTGTCAGTCAGGCCTCTGGCCTTGTCTTCGAACCTGCTGACGGCATAAATAATCTTGTCTAATTCAGAGGCTCCTGAGATCTTCCTGGATGTGAAGCTCCTTGCCGGTATCACTGTAAAAGCCGGAACAAAGATTGAACTTCCTGCCACCGTGACTGGGAAACCTGAACCTAAAGTCACCTGGACGAAAGCCGACACCCTTCTGAAGCCAGACCAGAGAATCACCATCGAAAACGTTCCTAGGAAATCTACCGTAACGATCACAGACAGCAAGAGAAGTGATACAGGCACATATATCATAGAGGCCGTGAACGCCTGTGGCCGGGCCACTGCAGTGGTGGAAGTGAATGTCCTGGGTAAGGGAGGCTCTTATTTTTAAAACTCACTGTGGCTGCTTTCTTGAACAAAACGCAGTTTAAAACATAGTTGGTTGGTTTGTTTTCACGTGCTACCACCTACAGATAAACCTGGACCGCCAGCTGCTTTTGACATCACAGACATAACCAACGAGTCGTGTCTTCTGACATGGAACCCACCGAGAGATGACGGTGGGTCGAAGATCACAAACTATGTTGTGGAGAGGAGAGCCACAGACAGCGACGTGTGGCATAAGCTCTCATCGACCGTTAAGGACACAAACTTCAAGGCCACCAAGTTAACGCCCAACAAAGAGTACATCTTCCGAGTGGCCGCAGAAAACATGTATGGCGTCGGTGAACCGGTCCAAGCTGCTCCGATAGTAGCCAAATATCAGTTTGGTAAGATTCTCAATCTGCTACCTGATAAAAACAAAAAGGGTGCTGATGCCGGCTTGCATCTAGGTGTTGGGTAGAGAACGTGTGACTTTATATATCCTTATCCTGTCTACAGATCCACCCGGACCTCCAACTCGCCTCGAACCCTCCGACATCACTAAAGATGCCGTGACTCTCACCTGGTGTGAGCCGGATGATGATGGGGGCAGCCCCATCACTGGGTACTGGGTTGAAAGGTTAGATCCTGACACGGATAAATGGGTTCGATGCAATAAGATGCCAGTGAAGGACACAACATACAGGTAAGCCCCTCCCCCTGACATCCCCATCGCGTTTTGTAATGGCAGCATACGCAGTTGTTGGCATTCTAGTATTCCTTTTGATAATGTGAAAAAATTTTAACCACTTTTAGATTAATTGCGTATTGTCTTGTTAAGTTTTAAATGGCATGAATCCCATCCAATGGCACATATCTACTATCTATAAAATATTAACTTTCTAGGAGTTTCAAAGTGCGTCTCACAATGCATTATAGTAACTGACGATTATGGATATAATTAGAGCAATATATGTGGTCTAATATAAAGAATGTGACAATTGAAAAACAATTTTAAATTTATGTTGAAGTATTCTTAGTTAAATTTACAAATTGATTCTCACTGTTTAAATAAACTCACCTCTTCTCTGTATAATACATAGATTACTGCTTCTTACCATGGTGTTCCCTTGTCCCTGTTCCAGAGTGAAAGGTCTTACCAATAAGAAAAAGTACAGATTCCGTGTGCTGGCTGAAAATTTGGCAGGACCGGGAAAGCCAAGTAGATCAACTGAACCAATCTTAATAAAGGACCCAATAGGTATTATTCATATGATTTTCCGTGGTTACTTTGAGGCAGGTATTAACCTCCTTTGAGCAAAACAAATAATGATGTCATTGGCTTGCAGATCCTCCATGGCCCCCTGGAAAACCAACTGTAAAGGATATAGGCAAAACATCTCTAGTATTGAACTGGACCAAGCCAGAACATGATGGAGGGGCAAAGATTGAGTCTTACGTCATTGAGATGCTAAAGACTGGAACAGACGACTGGGTCAGAGTGGCCGAGGGGGTTCCGACCACGGAACACTTGCTCACGGGGCTGATGGAAGGGCAGGAGTACTCATTCCGAGTGCGAGCTGTAAACAAGGCTGGAGAGAGCGAGCCCAGTGAACCCAGTGACCCTGTGCTTTGCCGGGAGAAGCTATGTGAGTCATTCTTATGTTCTATCTGGAAACTACAACCTAAGGGAAAAATTAAACTCCGCTACTGTTATTTCAATCTTTGCCTTACTGTTTCATTGTAACTATGAGAATACTTGGTGAAGACTGAAATTGGAAATGTTTCCCTTTTATTTTTTTTCAGATCCCCCGTCACCACCTCGCTGGCTTGAAGTGATTAATATCACAAAAAATACAGCTGACCTGAAATGGACGGTTCCTGAGAAAGATGGAGGGTCACCCATCACCAACTACATCGTGGAAAAGAGGGATGTGAGGCGGAAAGGCTGGCAAACGGTGGACACCACGGTCAAGGACACCAAGTGCACAGTAACCCCCCTGACAGAGGGCTCGCTGTATGTGTTCCGAGTTGCTGCAGAAAACGCCATAGGACAAAGTGACTACACTGAAATTGGTGACTCTGTCCTGGCCAAAGACACCTTCAGTACGCTCCATAACCTGGCCTTTGCAACAGCATTTACAGTACGTTGCTAATTTTCCCTTCGGGCTTTTCTAATCATTGATTATTTTGCTTTCAGCCACCCCTGGACCACCCTATGCCCTGACCGTGGTTGATGTGACAAAACGACATGTTGACCTAAAGTGGGAGCCACCTAAAAATGATGGTGGAAGACCAATACAAAGGTAGGACTTCACGATAATTTTTTAAAGTCAAACATGACTGCACATTAGTAATATCTGTTTTTCTCAATGCTAAATGGAATGCTCTGTTCTTTCAACAGATACATCATTGAGAAGAAGGAAAAACTAGGCACCCGCTGGGTAAAAGCTGGAAAGACCTCAGGCCCTGACTGTAACTTCAGGGTAACTGATGTCATTGAGGGAACAGAAGTCCAGTTTCAAGTTCGGGCCGAAAATGAAGCAGGGGTTGGTCACCCAAGTGAGCCCACAGAAATTCTGTCAATTGAAGATCCAACAAGTAAGTCATGCTGCTCAGTCAAAGGAAATTGTCTACAGCCTCAAGATGAGGCTGTGGTTTAAGTGTTTTCCTATCTTCCCAGGTCCTCCCTCACCTCCTCTTGATCTGCATGTGACGGATGCTGGGAGAAAACACATTGCCATTGCTTGGAAACCTCCAGAGAAAAATGGTGGAAGCCCTATCATAGGCTACCATGTTGAAATGTGTCCAGTAGGCACTGAGAAATGGATGCGAGTTAATTCTCGCCCAATTAAAGATTTGAAGTTCAAAGTTGAAGAAGGGGTTGTTCCAGACAAAGAATACGTTCTGAGAGTGAGAGCTGTCAATGCTGTTGGTATCAGCGAGCCATCTGAAATCTCTGAAAATGTGGTTGCCAAAGACCCAGACTGTAAGAATTCAGTGTCTTTTACAGTTAGTAAGATGCGCTTTCTTCCTGATTATTGCACTTTGACCTATTTTCCCCTATCTCTTGCTGTTTTGTAGGCAAGCCAACAATTGATCTAGAGACTCATGACATTGTTGTTATCGAAGGTGAAAAGCTCAGCATCCCTGTGCCCTTCAGAGCTGTCCCAGTTCCAACCGTGAGCTGGCATAAAGATGGCAAAGAAGTTAAAGCAAGTGACAGGTTAACAATGAAGAATGACCACATCTCTGCACACCTCGAGGTTCCCAAGAGTGTCCATGCTGATGCTGGTGTTTACACCATCACCCTGGAGAACAAGCTCGGCTCAGCGACTGCATCCATCAACGTCAAAGTCATAGGTAACCAACACACCAGACATTCTTCCTTTGCTCCCGAAATCCTAAGAGCTGACTTTGTGATGGTCTGTACAAATGCCTGCAAGACTCTGAGCAGATTAATTTCCTTGTTTCAATTATTTGCATATAAAATACTAATTTAAATAAAATACCTAGCACACCTAAAGATATTTCAGTGATCAAAATTTCTTTCTGAATTATATAAATTAAGTTCTCCATAGTCTTTTCCTTTAGGAATGGTGTGGTGTTTTGTTTTGTTTTGCTTTGTTTTCCTGTCCTGATAGAAGTTGGCAATTAATGGGGCAATTTTGCTTAACACAAGGTTTGCTTAACACAAACTTGAGGGCTGATGTTCCTGGTTACTATGAGGGACAAGGAAGCTAATTTAAATGCCTTGTGTTCAGAGAGATGGTTGCACAGAGAAGATCACCTTACCCAAAATGCATATACATCAAATTCAATAAAGTTCACTATTAACGTGCTAATTTTTCAAGCATAGGATAGTAATTATCAATTTTATATGAAACAGGTCTGCCTGGTCCATGCAAAGATATTAAAGCAAGTGAAATCACCAAGAGTTCCTGTAAGTTAACGTGGGAGCCTCCAGAATATGATGGTGGGAGCCCAATCCTTCATTATGTCCTGGAACGTAGAGAAGCCGGCAGGCGGACATACATACCAGTCATGTCTGGTGAGAACAAACTGGCCTGGACCGTAAAGGATCTCATACCAAATGGTGAATACTTCTTCCGAGTGAAAGCAGTCAACAAGATTGGCGGAGGCGAATATATTGAACTCAAGAATCCCGTCATTGCCCAAGACCCAAAGCGTAAGTTGGAACATAGACATACGACGGCTAGGAACCAGCTGTTGCACTTGCTTTAAGAAGGTGGTTTCTCCAGTAGTAATAACCAGCTTTCTTTCCTCACCAGAACCACCCGATCCACCTGTAGATGTTGAGGTTCATAATCCTACAGCTAAGGCCATGACTGTCACCTGGAAACCGCCCTTGTATGACGGAGGGAGCAAGATCATGGGTTATATCATAGAGAAGATGGCTAAGGGTGAGGACAGATGGAAGAGATGCAATGAGCATCTGGTGCCTGTCCTGACCTACACAGCGAAAGGACTGGAGGAGGGAAAAGAATACCAGTTCCGTGTGCGAGCAGAGAACGCTGCTGGTATTGGTGAACCTTCTCGGGCCACTCCCCCAACCAAAGCTGTAGATCCAATTGGTACGTTTTATTGATTGGGAATGCTGCTTTCTCTTTGTAAAATAGATGAGGTTCATGGTTTGAATTAAAAAATTAGGACAACTTTAGGTTAAAAACAATTCTGGCTTTCCATTATTACAGATGCCCCAAAAGTCATCCTCAGGACAAGCCTGGAAGTAAAGCGGGGTGATGAAATAGCACTTGATGCAACCATTTCTGGCTCGCCTTACCCAACAATCACATGGATAAAAGATGACAATGTCATAACACCAGAGGAAATTAAGAAGCGAGCAGCACCCCCTGTTAGGAGGAAGAAGGGTGAAGCAGAAGAAGAGGAGCCATTTTTCCTGCCTCTGACAGAGCGGTTGAGCATCAACAATAGCAAACAAGGAGAATCCCAGCTGCGCGTCAGGGATTCTCTGCGCCCTGACCACGGCCAGTACATGATCAAAGTTGAGAATGACCACGGTGTTGCAAAAGCACCTTGCACTGTCAGTGTGTTAGGTAAGCAGTTGAAACTAAACTTTCCAACGGAGAAAGAAAATCTATGTAAGGGTTTTAGCAAAACGTAAAAGTAAGGAGTTTGGGAATCCATTAAAGGAAATGGCTTCAGCACATAGTTCAGTTAAATTTTACCACCTAAGCAGACACTACTGAAAAGAAATCAAATGACCTTGTTATCTGTTAACTAATGTAATACAAAGGTAGAAAGATCCAGAAAAACTAGAAGTTGTATCAAAGACCATACTAACATTCACATTTTCCATAGCAACCAGTTCTATACAAAATTTTAATCACTGTCCTCCTTCGAAATACTAGATACACCAGGACCACCAATCAACTTTGTATTTGAGGATATCAGGAAGAACTCTGTCCTCTGTAAATGGGAACCACCCCTGGATGATGGTGGCAGTGAAATCATTAACTATACCTTGGAAAAGAAAGACAAGACCAAACCAGACTCAGAATGGATTGTCATCACTGCAACACTCAGAAATTGCAAATATTCAGTAACGAAACTGATTGAAGGGAAAGAGTACCTCTTCCGTGTAAGAGCTGAAAATAGGTTTGGACCTGGACCACCATGTGTTTCAAAGCCCCTTTTAGCCAAAGATCCATTTGGTAAGCTTCCTTTAGCATCATGAATTGGCCGTTTCACCATATGTTTTCATGTACAACATTATAATTTTTCATGATTTTGCAAAATTGATTTTATCTCATAGTATGGAATTCAAATACGGGTTGTTGCTTTTATTTTTTTTTTTCAGAACCGCCTGATGCACCAGATAAGCCCATTGTAGAAGATGTCACCAGCAACAGTATGCTAGTAAAATGGAATGAGCCAAAAGATAACGGTAGCCCCATCTTGGGTTACTGGCTTGAAAAACGTGAGGTCAATAGTACACACTGGTCCCGTGTCAACAAAACCCTTCTCAGTTCTTTGAAAACCAAGGTAGATGGCTTACTGGAAGGACTCACCTATGTCTTCCGAGTCTGTGCTGAAAATGCTGCTGGACCCGGAAAGTTCAGCCCACCGTCGGATCCTAAAACAGCTCGCGATCCAATCTGTAAGTAACCCCTTAAGAAGATGGTGTGGGCGCATAGTCTACCCCACATTGGAAAGCATCGGTGAATTTGACCTGTTATTCTGTACTCATCCTAGCTCCGCCTGGACCACCTGTCCCGAGAGTTGCTGACACCAGCTCTACAACCATTGAACTGGAGTGGGAACCCCCAGCTTTCAATGGTGGTGGGGAGATCATTGGCTACTTTGTCGACAAGCAGTTGGTTGGCACAAATGAGTGGTCACGCTGCACAGAGAAGATGATCAAAGTCCGCCAGTTCACTGTCAAAGAAATCCGTGAGGGTGCTGATTACAAACTTCGAGTGAGTGCTGTCAATGCAGCCGGTGAAGGACCGCCTGGAGAAACAGAACCTGTTACTGTGGCTGAACCACAAGGTAGTTCAAGTTCTCCGGGGGAAAGGGAGAATGGATATTTCTCAACATGAGACTATGTTTTGTTCTTCCTTGCACTAATATATATGGCTGTTCTCCTTCAACAGAGGCTCCAAATGTGGAGCTAGATGTTTCTGTCAAGGGCGGAATACAAATCATGGCTGGGAAGACTCTTAGAATCCCAGCAGTGGTGACTGGCCGTCCTGTGCCCACAAAAGTGTGGACCAAAGAAGAAGGGGAGCTGGATAAGGAGCGTGTTGTCATAGAGAATGTTGGAACCAAATCTGAACTAATTATCAAGAATGCATTGAGAAAAGACCATGGCAGATACGTGATCACCGCGACAAATAGCTGTGGCTCCAAATTTGCAGCAGTCCGGGTTGAGGTGTTTGGTAAGGAGTGTTTTGTGGATTTTCATAGGACCTTTTCATGTGATGTGATCTTCCTGTATTGATTGTTTTTTTGTTTGTTTGTTTGTGTTTTGTTTTCTTGGTTACTGTTTAATTTTCCAGATGTCCCTGGGCCAGTTCTTGATCTCAAACCTGTTGTAACAAACAGAAAGATGTGTCTGCTTAATTGGTCTGATCCAGCAGATGATGGGGGAAGTGATATCACAGGGTTTATAATTGAAAGAAAGGATGCCAAGATGCACACTTGGAGACAACCCATCGAGACTGACAGATCCAAGTGTGACATCACAGGTCTTATAGAGGGACAAGAATACAAGTTCCGTGTCATTGCCAAGAACAAGTTTGGCTGTGGGCCTCCAGTTGAAATAGGACCAATTCTTGCGGTTGATCCACTAGGTAAGAAAAGACTTCCACTGTATTCACTAAATATTCTGCTTATCGATGTGTAGAGTATTTTCTGAGAATTACAGCTCAGAACACTCAACATGCTCAAGATCTTAGACCAGCTAGAGGACAATAAAGAAAATCAGATATCTACTAGCAATTTTAAAGATGCCATATTTGCTAAATGTCCGTATATTTTTGCTTTATGTATATAAATTATGCAAAGTGGTCTGTGCCAAAAATTTTGGATCTACCAAGTCTTGGTAATAACCTACAAATAATTTAGAAGCATTCAGTCTTTCCAATATTATATACTAAGGAAAATTAAATATAACAATGTAGTAGTTATATAGAATTCAGTTTGTTGCTTTTCTAACATATATATACATATATAAGGTATACATATATATGACATATATATGTCAGATAATTGCCATATGATAAATGATTTAGTTTTACTACAGTTCTAAGAAGTCTCCACACTGGAAGAATAGAGAAACCCAATTAGAAGCAACAAAGTATAGGAAAAATAAAGTCCATTAATTTCAGGTTGTGGTGAAGGCCTCAGACTAGAGCTGGGATTCCCTGGCTTCTGTCCACAGTAGCAGTCAACTGGAATGGGATAGTCAGAACCAATTCTTAAGTACACAGAACCCTTGTGGTATTTCAACAAATGATTTTTCTAGTAAGGCAATATGACTCAAAGGGTGTTCAGTAACCACATCTACTGTCTGGTGACAAAAAGAAAAAAACAACTTTGCTCTCTGCTGGCATTCAAAGCAGAACTTGACACACCTATTTTCCTAGTTTTGTAGAATTAGAAGTTTTGTCAGTATCACAGAGAAACAATCTAAAATACTAAATACAAAACACATGTCTGCATATCCTTGATTTGTTTTTAATAAATGATTTTGATGAGACATTCACTTGGAATAAAATGCTGTTAGTGAGAATAGCTATCATTGTTGTGACTGGTGTGTTTGAAAAAAGTTTTGAAACTCCAATTAACCTATTTTTAACACAAACAGAAAAATATTATTTCTTATGCAAATACTTGTTTCATCCTTACCATTTCCAATTGCTTCTGCTCTCAGGCCCTCCAACGTCTCCTGAAAGGCTCACATATACAGAGAGGACGAAATCCACTATCACGCTTGACTGGAAAGAGCCCCGCAGTGATGGGGGCAGCCCCATCCAAGGATATATCATTGAAAAACGCCGCCACGACAAACCCGACTTTGAAAGAGTCAACAAGAGACTCTGCCCGACCACATCATTTCTGGTTGAAAACCTTGACGAGCACCAAATGTATGAGTTCCGTGTCAAAGCTGTCAATGATATTGGTGAAAGTGAACCATCTCTGCCCCTTAACGTAGTCATACAAGATGATGAAGGTATGGATTCCAGATTTAAAACCGTTGGGTGTACTTTATGGTGACTTGAGGGAACAGCCTTATGACTTTTTTCCCTTCACTCCATTTTGCAGTCCCTCCAACTATCAAGTTACGCCTGGCTGTCCGAGGAGACACGATCAAAGTTAAGGCAGGAGAGCCGGTCAGCATCCCTGCAGATGTGACAGGGCTCCCCATGCCTAAGATTGAGTGGTCCAAGAATGAGAAAGTGATTGATAAACCCACGGATGCGCTTCAGATAACCAAAGAAGAAGTATCCCGAAGTGAGGCTGAGACTGAGCTTAGCATCCCTAAGGCAGTCAGAGAGGACAAGGGCACGTACACAATTACAGCTTCCAATCGTCTTGGCTCCGTCTTCCGCAACGTTCACGTGGAAGTATATGGTAAGTGGCTTGCCTCCTATGTGGGAAGGGAAGCCACCTTCTTACTACCTGTTTAAGAATAAATTCTCAGTCCCCTTGCTGTTCCTTTCCAGATCGTCCATCTCCACCCAGAAACCTTGCTGTTACCGACATTAAAGCTGAGTCCTGCTACCTGACGTGGGATGCCCCTCTTGACAACGGGGGCAGTGAAATCACCCATTACATCATTGACAAACGTGATGCCAGCAGGAAAAAGTCTGAATGGGAAGAAGTCACTAACACTGCTGTTGAGAGAAGATATGGGGTAAATGCTTCCAAATTTATGCACATTAATAGGACGTATTTCTGGTTTGATGCCACTTTTAATGTAACTTTAGAATTTAATGATTAAACTCACAATCTCACATAAGCAGCATCTATTTGTTACCTTGGCATTTATCACTTTGCACATAAGGCCACTGAGCAAATACTACTTATTGCTCTCTTACTCAAAATCTACTAGAAACTATAAAAATTGATGTCTTGTTTTTAAAAGGTTTCTCTTTTCTGCTCTTTCCTGTGATTTAAGTCTGTGTGTTTACTTCTTATGGCGAGCCAGCTCCAAATAAATTGAGTTTTAAAGTAAGTAAAACGTCAGCCCAAGCTGATTTCTTTCTTCGCCTGACTTTCTAGATCTGGAAGCTTATCCCCAATGGTCAGTATGAGTTCCGGGTGAGGGCAGTGAATAAATACGGAATCAGTGATGAATGCAAATCTGACAAAGTCGTCATTCAAGATCCTTATCGCCTCCCTGGACCTCCTGGAAAACCAAAGGTCTTAGAACGCACCAAAGGCTCTATGCTTGTGAGCTGGACTCCTCCTTTGGACAATGGAGGTTCTCCGATTACTGGCTACTGGCTAGAGAAGAGAGAGGAAGGAGGCGCCTACTGGTCACGTGTTAGCAGAGCACCAATCACCAAAGTAGGACTGAAGGGTGTGGAGTTCAATGTCCCACGTTTGATTGAAGGTGTGAAATATCAGTTTAGAGCCATGGCAATAAATGCTGCAGGAATCGGCCCTCCCAGCGAACCATCAGACCCAGCGGTTGCCGGGGATCCCATATGTAAGTATTTTTATTTCTAGGACCCATTTCTAACAGGTAACGTGACTAAGTAGGTTACTCATAAATTTCTCATCTTTTTATTAGTATCACACACAGTAAAGCATGTACACATATACATACATACACAAAATAGTTTTTCAATTCTTAGATTAAAGCTAGTGTTTTGGGTTATTTTTTTTTTACCTCAATAATAAAGACGTGCATTCCAAGCTAAGAGTTCAAACCTCTATCTCATTAGCTATGGAAATTGTTTTTCCCCCATTAAACAGACAGACTCTTGTAAGAATTCAATTTAAAAAATAAAAAGGAAAATGTGAACAGAGACATCACATTCTCAGGCATAGTATCTGAGGTCAAATAATGAAAAAATCTTGCTGGAATCATATATGAGCAGATTGTCTCAGAAATTAAAGTACTGTGATTTTCATAGTTCGATGCAGTTTCTAAATAATACCCAATTGGACTCTCTGAAGAAACACTTCAACTATTTCTTTTAAATATTTAAGGCACCTGCATGCTAAAGAGAGCAAATATATAGTCACATTTTCATTTAGAAAATTAGTGTAGAACATGAACTGGTCAAGAGTCTGAATTAGACACAAGAAGGGGGAAAGATTTAAAGCAAACAGGCAAATGGAATAAAAGAGTTTCATTCATTGTTGGGCACCATAAGAATCAGGAGCAGAAGCATTGATTCTTCCCCTTCAGTACATCGGGATTAGTTTGTATACAGAGGTTTTCCTAGCTACTGATGAAATATTTTTAATTTTCATATTGCAGAAAGCAAAATTTTAGTTGCAAACGACTTTTCAAAGTAAAATACACTACTAAATCTCTACATTAGGATCTCAGAAGTAAAATAGCTTTTCACCAATGGAGTGTTCACAGACTGTCTATGTAGCCAGGGAGAGCAATAATCCTTTTCCCAGGGACTTGTTTGCTTTCTGTTTTCTGCAATAATACTAAAAATACACTCTCTTATTTGTTATACTTTTCTAGCATTTCAGTTTTAATATTATAATAGACTACAATAAATGTCTTATAGAGTGAAAGTCTTACGATATATATGAAAGTAGCATCCCTTTACTTCAAAATGTGATGTGATGTTTGTTCCTTATTAGACCCTCCTGGACCACCTTCTTGCCCAGAGGTTAAAGATAAAACAAAATCGAGCATCTCGCTAGGCTGGAAACCTCCAGCCAAAGATGGTGGCAGCCCCATCAAAGGCTACATTGTAGAAATGCAAGAGGAAGGTACCACTGACTGGAAAAGAGTCAATGAACCTGACAAACTCCTTACTACCTGTGAATGTGTGGTGCCTAATCTGAAAGAACTCAGGAAGTACAGGTTCAGAGTGAAAGCTGTCAACGAAGCTGGTGAATCGGAACCCAGTGACACAACCGGAGAGATCCCAGCCACTGACATTCAAGGTGCTCTTTCTTACTCAGCTTATATGTCCACCTTTGGTCCAGCTGGTGACATGTTACCTCTCTGGTACGTTAGCTAACTGCTGTCCTATCATTCGTGGCATTCCAGAAGTCCCAGAGGTTTTCATTGACATCGGAGCACAAGACTGCCTGGTTTGTAAAGCTGGCTCCCAGATCAGGATCCCTGCCATCATCAAGGGACGCCCAACACCAAAATCATCTTGGGAATTTGACGGAAAGGCAAAGAAGGCAATGAAGGTAATAGTTGTATGATTTTCCCGTGCCTTCCATCGAATAACTGGAAACGGTCTTTAAAACATAATTGCTTTCTTTCCTAACAGGATGGAGTCCATGATATACCTGAAGATGCACAGGTAAGAGGCGATAGCCTAATGAGTCAGGGATATGATTGGCCTGGGTAATGCTGTGATCCCATTCAATGTATGACTACAACTTCTCTCTGTTTAGCTGGAGACTGCTGAAAACTCCTCGGTCATCGTTATCCCAGAGTGTGTTCGAGCTCACTCTGGCAAATACAGCATCACAGCCAAGAATAAAGCAGGACAGAAAACTGCCAACTGCAGAGTTAAAGTCATGGGTAAGAAAGACTTTTGTCGTTATGACAGAATTAAAGTAAACTGCTTTAAGCATCCAAGGGACGGCGCTTACACTGTGGTTTGCAACCAACAGATGCACCAGGCCCTCCCAAAGATCTGAAGGTCAGTGACATCACAAGGGGTAGTTGCCGCCTCTCATGGAAGATGCCAGATGATGATGGAGGAGACAGGATCAAAGGCTATGTCATTGAGAAGAAGACCATTGATGGGAAAGCCTGGACGAAAGTCAATCCGAACTGCGGAAGCACCACCTTTGTGGTGCCAGATCTCATCTCTGAGCAGCAGTACTTCTTCCGTGTGCGAGCAGAAAACCGTTTTGGAATCGGCCCACCTGCAGAAACCATTCAGAGGACCACTGCCAGAGACCCAATATGTAAGTTTTAAAATGCCAGTTCAAAAAGACAGTCTCGAGAGTGAGCTACATTATTAACAGCTGTGCTCAATGATTCCTATCCCATTTTTACAGATCCTCCTGACCCTCCGATTAAACTCAAGATTGGTCTTATAACGAAGAACACAGTACATCTGTCATGGAAACCTCCAAAGAATGATGGAGGCTCTCCTGTCACCCACTATATTGTTGAGTGTCTTGCCTGGGACCCTACGGGGAAGAAGAAAGAAGCATGGAGACAGTGCAATAAGCGTGATGTGGAGGAGTTGGAATTCACTGTTGAAGACCTTGTTGAAGGTGGGGAATATGAATTCAGAGTCAAAGCTGTCAACGAGGCCGGGGTCAGCAAGCCTTCAGCCACTGTTGGTCCTGTGACTGTCAAAGACCAGACATGTACGTATTTAACAGAGAATTTTCTTCTCTGCGATTGCCTTCCTGGGACCCTAACAATAACGAGACAGTACATCCATCTGTCAGAGTGTCCCTGTAGGCTGCATGTAGGCATAGACACATTCTCCAATCACTTATGACCCCATTATGGACAGAATTAGCAAATATCCTCCCATATTGCTTTTGCTACAAACAAGAAACATGTAACTTTCATCTAATTTTCTGCAAGGCGAACTGTCTTGTTTATCAGAAATTAAGGGAACTAAAGGGGGCAGCAAGCAAGTAATTTGCTCAGCACCTGATAAGACCAATTCATCTTTCCAAACAAGGCTTGACCTCTATTTGAGAAAACCCATTTTAGCTTTGGAAGATAAGATACATATACAAAAGTCTCTTCAAATGACTGTTACCATCACTGCCACTGTGCGTTTATTTGGTCTTGTGATTGTGCCAATACTTTTTTGCACCCTCATAGTAAATTTGTAGAAAAGTAGAAAAGCGTTTGGCTTCTAACGATCGTATTTCTTATAAAATTCTCATCAGAGCGTCTAGGTGAGCTTGGAAATGACTTCATGACTCTGAAAATTACTAAAGGAAAACATCATGCCCAAAGTACCAAGCATAACCCACTGTGATCTTCACTCCTTTCTCCCCTTTGTCAGAATTTTCATGTGTATAATAAGGCATGACAAGGGAGAGACAATAGAAAATAGGTATCTGTGTGTAGATCCAATTCAGGATAGCTGCATGCAACTGCCCACAAACTAGTGTAACAGTGTTTAAAAAATGAAAAAGAGACCCATTCTTTATATTAGCTTGGACGATGAGATCTGACTTCCATCAACCCAAATAGTCTATAGTCACAGAGAATTCCACTTTCTTTTTCTTAGTGCTTTTTACTCCTTCTATTAACGTTTGTCCTTTTTGTTACTAATCCAGGCCCACCATCAATTGAGCTAAAAGAATTCATGGAAGTTGAAGAAGGGACAGATGTTAACATCGTGGCCAAAATTAAAGGGGTGCCGTTCCCGACTCTCACCTGGTTTAAAGCACCCCCGAAGAAGCCTGATAGCAAGGAACCTGTTGTCTACGATGCCCACGTCAACAAACAGGTGGTGGACGACACTTGCACGCTAGTTATTCCTCAGTCCCGCCGGAGTGACACTGGCTTATATTCTATTACAGCCGTCAGCAACCTGGGTACAGCATCAAAGGAGATGAGACTCAACGTTCTTGGTAATGTTTGCGCTGTTTGGTTACAACTACATGGGGCTTTTTAAGTCACAAATAAAATTTGGCTTTAAAAGCATTCAACTAATAAAATATTCTTTTAAAAACTCTCTTTAGGTCGTCCCGGCCCCCCTGTAGGACCCATCAAGTTTGAATCTATTTCAGCAGATCAAATGACATTGTCTTGGCTCCCACCTAAAGATGACGGTGGGTCTAAGATTACAAACTATGTCATCGAGAAAAGAGAAGCTAACAGAAAGACATGGGTACGTGTCTCCAGCGAACCTAAAGAATGCATGTACACAATTCCCAAATTGCTAGAAGGCCATGAATACGTATTCCGCATCATGGCCCAGAATAAATACGGCATTGGAGAACCACTTGACAGTGAACCGGAAACAGCACGCAACCTCTTCTGTAAGTATGACAATGGTTTCATATATGATGCCATCCTTTGCATTTGCTTTTGTTTTTAAAATGACGTCTTTTCAACTAATGTATTTTTCTCACAGCTGTCCCGGGAGCTCCAGATAAACCAACAGTGAGCAGTGTCACCCGTAACTCCATGACTGTCAACTGGGAAGAGCCAGAATACGACGGAGGCTCTCCTGTGACTGGGTATTGGTTAGAAATGAAAGACACCACTTCAAAGAGATGGAAGAGAGTTAACCGAGACCCGATCAAAGCCATGACTCTGGGTGTTTCTTATAAAGTGACTGGTCTTATCGAAGGTTCAGACTACCAGTTCCGGGTATATGCAATCAATGCTGCTGGAGTGGGTCCAGCAAGTCTCCCCTCAGATCCAGTGACTGCTAGAGATCCAGTTGGTAAGCCGCTAAACCATTCTTTCCAAATAATAATAATAATAATGTTTCCAAAAGTACATGGAAATCAAGAATGCTGATGTGTCCTGTCTCTTTCCAGCTCCCCCTGGTCCTCCATTCCCCAAAGTGACAGACTGGACAAAGTCATCTGTGGATTTAGAATGGTCTCCTCCCCTAAAAGACGGTGGATCCAAAGTAACTGGATACATTGTTGAATATAAGGAAGAAGGGAAAGACGAATGGGAAAAGGTAGCTAAAACATTCATTAAGGATGTGTGCTGTGAATGTGTTTTAAATAGTTATTCTTAAGGCCATTTGTTTCTGCCTATATTTTAATTAAAAACATCAGAAAAATAACTTTTTGTCAAAATAATCAGGTCAGGAATAGGAAGGGCAAATAAGGTTGTATATTGGGTATCAAAAGTTATAAAGAATATGTTCTAGCATTCAGTAACACAGCATGATGGCTATAGTTGACAACAATTTATCATAGATTTTATTTTTAAAAACTGGAAGGGGTTGAAATCTCCCAACATGTAGAAATGGTAAATATTTAAGGAGATGGAAATGTCTGTTGCCAGCGTTTTATACATAATGGGTTATTATACTGTGAGTAAATAAAGTTGTGATGGATCAACTAACTAAAAATTGAGCAGTCAGAAGTTGTCATGTTATTCACTTATCTTTTGGTTATGAATCCTGGAGAGATGGAACAAATGAACAGTAGAGTTCTTTCTATCATTTGCCACTACTTTTAAAATTCAGTTTTCTGACAACAAATTTACTCACTGTCTATAATATCTGATCCCTAAAGCCTCCTGAGAAGAGTAAGTAGGTAGCAGTTATACTTGAGAAGGTCATCAAAGCAGCAGTATCATACATCAGATATAGTACACATATTTATATTAGAAATACTCTCATTATAAAATGTTTGCTATTCCCCCCTCCCAGGGTAAAGATAAAGAAGTGAGAGGGACAAAACTCGTTGTGACCGGATTGAAAGAAGGAGCATTCTACAAGTTCCGAGTGAGAGCAGTCAACATTGCTGGTGTTGGAGAACCTGGAGAAGTCACAGACGTTATTGAAATGAAGGACAGAATTGGTAATCACCAGTACTTCTGCTATATATCGGTATTTGTGCCATCTGTTGAGATACGGAAGTCACATTTGCCATTTTCAATTGTTTCCCAGTGTTGCCCGACCTTCAGCTTGATGCCAGCGTCAGAGACAGAATAGTGGTCCATGCTGGAGGGGTGATCCGAATCATCGCTTATGTGTCTGGGAAGCCACCTCCAACTGTCACGTGGAGCATGAACGAAAGAGCCTTGCCTCAAGAAGCCGCCATCGAGACCACAGCCATTAGCTCATCCATGGTCATCAAGAACTGCCAGAGGAGTCACCAAGGCGTCTACTCTCTTCTTGCCAAAAATGAAGGCGGAGAAAGAAAGAAGACAATTATTGTTGATGTATTAGGTGAATACTTGCAATTTGTCTATGCAACATTTTATTTTATTTTTCAAGGTAAAATCTTTACTGTATAGACCAGGCTGGCCTCGAACTCACAGAGCTCTGGCTGCCCCTGCCTGCCCAAGTGCTGGGATTAAAGGCACCCGTCACCGGGCCCAGAAATGCTACTTTTTAGAAATGAGCATTTTGATTATATCTACAACCTAACCCCATCTCCCGAAAATGGCGGTGGCTCTCCAATCACCGACTATGTCATTCAGAAGGGAGAGGCTGACTGCAGAGCATGGACCCCTGTGATATACACGGTCACTAGACAAAAAGCTACTGTACAGGATCTTATTCAAGGAAAATCCTTTTTTAATTCTATTTTTTTATTAAAACATGGTAGCACAAACCTACTTCATTTTAAAATCCCAAGTATTTCAGAGGCTAAAAAAAGAAAATTGTGAGATCAAGGCCAGCTAGGCAATAAAGTGAGATAGGTAGGTAAGTAGGTAGGTAGGTAGGTAGATGGGTGATAGAAAAGAAGCAGACAGGCAGACATTATAGAAATTATAGACATACAGATAGATATGGTTAAATATCATAAGCAAAACAGGAAAATTCATTAACAAGCACAAAAAAATCATACTTTCTTTGGTAGCATACTTCTACCTTCACTTTAAAAGGTAACATGTTGATTGAACATTGGAGACAGATGGCTTAAAATCTTTCCTCTTGTCCCCAGATGTTCCAGGACCTGTTGGAATACCATTCCTCTCTGACAACCTAACCAATGACTCCTGCAAACTGACGTGGTTCTCTCCGGAAGATGACGGTGGCTCTCCGATCACCAACTATGTCATTCAGAAGCGGGAGGCTGACCGCAGAGCATGGACCCCTGTGACATACACGGTCACTCGACAAAATGCCACTGTCCAGGGTCTTATTCAGGGAAAATCCTACTTTTTCCGAATTGCGGCTGAAAACAGTATTGGCATGGGCCCGTTTGTTGAGACTCCAAATGCCCTTGTCATCAGAGACCCAATAAGTAAGTGAAATTGAATACAAGTGTGTGATTAACCACTTTGCTATTCATTTACTCCAACACGGTGGTGCACACGCGTTTACTTGAGTGTATGTATGCACGTGTGTGCACGAGTCATACCTGTTACCATCTGTCAGGCATTAAGACAGCTGTACAGTATCTGATGTCATTGTGTTTGTGACTGTGAAAGAAATGGCAGGCATGGGTCTGAGTCATCAATCCTTCGCTGCATTGATTCCCTGCCATTTGTTTGTTGCTGTTGTTTTTGGAAGATTCCCGTTCAATTACATAAGTAAAAACTGAATCATTTTTCTAATTCTCAAACTGCAGACCCTAATGATCTTTTGATATTTAATCCAAATGAGGCTTGATTTCCTCATGTATCAGTTGAGAGCACTGGATCCTTCCAATCTAGTTTCCCTCTGATACTTCCATGGTGAGAACAATCTGGAGATTCATTGAAGCAGATAGTTTAGTTTTTTAAAACTGATCCTCTGGAAAAGGTACTCATGCCACCCTTCTGCCTCCTCACTGTGACACTCTTCTCATTGTGCTAATATCTTCAGCTGTACCAGAGAGACCCGAGGACCTGGAAGTCAAAGAGGTCACTAAAAGCACTGTGTCTTTGACTTGGAATCCTCCCAAGTACGATGGTGGATCCGAAATTATTAACTATGTCCTAGAAAGCCGCCTCATTGGCACTGAGAAGTTCCACAGGGTGACAAATGACAACCTTATGAGCAGAAAATACACAGTTAAAGACTTAAAAGAAGGTGACACCTATGAGTACCGTGTCAGCGCTGTGAATATCGTTGGACAAGGCAAGCCGTCATTTTGCACCAAGCCAATCACTTGCAAGGATGAGCTGGGTATGTATCCTCTACAGTTTGTGCTTTGAAAACTTCCACGTGTACAGCCTTATCATAGGACAGCAAAAATGACTCCTTTCTATAATTCTCAATTTTAGCTCCCCCAACACTGGACCTTGACTTCAGAGATAAGCTTACAGTCCGAGTTGGTGAAGCTTTCGCCCTCACTGGCCGTTACTCAGGCAAACCAAAGCCTAAGATAGATTGGTTCAAAGATGAAGCTGACATACTGGAAGATGACCGTACACGCATTAAGACCACTCCCACCACACTTGCTCTTGAGAAGACCAAAGCCAAACGCTCAGATTCCGGAAAATACTGTGTGGTTGTAGAGAACAGTACAGGCTCCAGGAAAGGTTTCTGTCAAGTCAATGTTGTTGGTAAGTTCTATTTATCAAGATTAATAGGCCCTTTTTGTCCTTTTAAGAAGCAGAAGTGATAATAATGTTTTGTGCTATGTCTTCTTTTTTGTTGTTGTTCTTTTCTGCAGACCGTCCTGGACCACCAGTAGGACCTGTCATTTTTGATGAGGTGACCAAAGAATACATGATTATTTCTTGGAAGCCTCCTCTAGACGATGGAGGAAGTGAAATCACCAATTACATTATTGAGAAGAAGGAGCTGGGGAAAGACATCTGGATGCCTGTGACATCAGCCAGTGCGAAAACAACATGCAAGGTTCCGAAGCTGCTAGAGGGAAAAGATTATATCTTCCGGATTCACGCTGAAAATCTGTATGGAATAAGTGATCCTCTGGTGTCTGACTCGATGAAAGCCAAAGATCGTTTCAGTATGTACTGTGGGGTTGGGGGGGGGGGAGGTGGGATGGGCCAAGGCTTGACATAGGGAATGGGCAGGTTTAAACATTTAACACATCTTGCTAACATCTATTACAGGAGTTCCTGATGCACCTGAGCAGCCAGTTGTCACAGAGGTCAGGAAAGACTCTGCATTAGTAACCTGGAACAAGCCAAATGATGGAGGAAAGCCCATCACAAACTACATCCTGGAAAAGAGGGAAACTATGTCTAAACGTTGGGTTAGAGTTACCAAAGAACCCATCCATCCGTACACTAAGTTTAGGGTGCCTGACCTTCTAGAAGGATGCCAGTATGAATTCCGGGTTTCTGCAGAAAATGAAATTGGTGTTGGAGAGCCAAGTCCACCATCCAAACCAGTCTTTGCTAGAGATCCAATTGGTACAGTATTAAATCATTCATTCCGTTTTCATATTATCCAGCTTTTCTCCACTGTATTTTAATCTCTTTAATTTTTTCTCTTTTATTATGCAGCTAAACCAAGCCCACCCATTAACCCTGAAGCAATAGACACAACATGTAATTCAGTTGATCTAACTTGGCAGCCACCACGTCATGATGGTGGGAGCAAGATACTGGGATATATCGTAGAGTACCAGAAAGTTGGAGATGAAGAGTGGAGACGAGCCAATCACACTCCAGAGTCCTGCCCTGAAACTAAATATAAAGTCACTGGACTCAGGGATGGTCAGAGCTATAAGTTCCGAGTGCTAGCAGTCAACGAGGCTGGTGAATCGGACCCAGCCCAAGTTCCCGAACCAGTTCTAGTAAAGGACCGACTTGGTAAGAGAGATGCTGTGATCTGCAATTGTGGAAAAAAAAATAGGTGTCTGCTTTATGTGCAGCATTATTATTCTAGTATGCACTAATGAATCCAACCTGAAAGCATTTCCTTTATTGTAGAACCTCCTGAGCTGATCCTTGATGCCAACATGGCGAGAGAACAACACATTAAGGTCGGTGACACGCTAAGACTTAGTGCCATCATAAAAGGAGTGCCGTTCCCGAAGGTAACTTGGAAAAAAGGAGACAGAGAGGCTCCAACGAAAGCACAGATTGATGTGACTCCAGTTGGAAGCAAGCTTGAAATCCGTAATGCTGCCCATGAAGATGGTGGAATCTATTCTCTAACTGTGGAGAATCCAGCCGGTTCTAAAACAGTCTCAGTAAAAGTGTTGGTCTTAGGTATGCATTTTAATATTTGAGCCACCAAAAGAAAAAAAAACACTCAAGTACACATTTTTCTTGACACTTATCTGTTATTTAATACTTTTCAGATAAACCTGGGCCACCTAGAGATCTGGAAGTCAGTGAAATCAGAAAGGATTCTTGTTACCTTACTTGGAAGGAACCACTGGATGATGGCGGTTCTGTTATAACCAATTACGTGGTTGAGAGGAAAGATGTTGCCACTGCTCAGTGGTCCCCTCTTTCAACCACATCAAAGAAGAAGAGCCACATGGCTAAGCATCTGAATGAAGGAAATCAGTACCTCTTCCGAGTAGCTGCTGAGAACCAGTATGGACGTGGTCCTTTTGTTGAAACACCTAAGCCCATCAAGGCTCTGGATCCTCTCCGTGAGTTACTATCTCTGATTATAGAATTATAGTTTGATGAGATCTTGGATTGTCACTTATTCATCACAACTTTTCTTTTCTTTCAAAGACCCCCCAGGGCCACCCAAGGACCTACATCATGTAGATGTTGACAAGACTGAAGTCTCTCTGGTTTGGAATAAACCAGATCGTGATGGCGGCTCTCCAATCACGGGATATTTAGTGGAGTATCAAGAAGAAGGTGCCCAGGACTGGATTAAGTTCAAGACTGTGAAGAACTTAGAGTGTGTTGTTACGGGCTTACAGCAAGGAAAGACCTATAGATTCCGTGTAAAAGCTGAGAATATCATAGGTCTCGGTCTCCCTGATACAACTATCCCAATAGAATGTCAAGAAAAACTAGGTGACTTTTGGATTGGCATCTTCATTTCTTCTTCAATTTATTCATATCGTGAAAATTCAAAATCTAACAGGCCCATGTTTTCTTTGCAGTGCCTCCATCTGTGGAATTAGATGTGAAGCTGATTGAAGGGCTCGTGGTAAAGGCTGGTACCACAGTAAGGTTCCCTGCCATCATAAGAGGTGTGCCTGTTCCTACTGCAAAGTGGGCAACTGACGGGACTGAGATTAACACGGATGACCACTACACAGTTGAGACTGACGGCTTCTCATCAGTGCTGACCATTAAGAATTGCTTAAGAAAGGATACTGGGGAATATCAACTCACAGTCTCCAATGCAGCTGGCACCAAAACAGTAGCTGTCCATCTTACTGTTCTCGATGTGCCTGGCCCACCAACAGGTCCCATTAATATTCTGGATGTCACCCCTGAATACATGACCATCTCATGGCAGCCGCCCAAGGATGATGGAGGGAGCCCAGTGATAAATTACATTGTTGAGAAACAGGATACAAGGAAAGGCACGTGGGGAGTTGTCTCTGCGGGAAGCAGCAAGCTGAAGCTGAAGGTCCCACACCTCCAAAAAGGCTGCGAATATGTTTTCAGAGTCAAAGCAGAGAACAAGATGGGTGTCGGTCCTCCCCTTGACTCCATACCTACTGTTGCTAAACACAAGTTCAATCCTCCATCTCCTCCTGGTAAACCAGTGGTAACTGACATTACTGAGAATTCTGCCATGGTGTCATGGACCCTGCCAAAATCTGATGGCGGCAGTCCAATAACTGGCTATTATGTAGAACGCCGGGAAATCACTGGCAAATGGGTGCGGGTCAACAAAACTCCTATTGCTGACCTGAAGTTCAGGGTGACTGGGCTCTATGAGGGAAATACATATGAATTTAGAGTTTTTGCTGAAAATCTTGCTGGGTTAAGCAATCCATCCCCAAGTTCTGACCCAATAAAAGCTTGCCGGCCTATCAAGCCACCAGGTCCACCCATAAATCCTAAACTGAAAGACAAAAGCAAAGAATCTGCTGACTTGGTGTGGACCAAGCCCCTCAGTGATGGCGGCAGCCCCATTCTCGGCTACGTCGTAGAGTGTCAGAAACCTGGCACAGCACAGTGGGATCGGATTAACAAAGATGACCTCATCAGGCAGTGTGCCTTCAGGGTGCCCGGGCTGATCGAGGGAAATGAGTACAGATTCCGCATAAGAGCAGCTAACATTGTGGGTGAGGGAGAGCCAAGAGAACTCGCAGAATCTGTGATTGCCAAAGACATCCTTCATCCTCCAGAAGTAGAGCTTGATGTTACATGCCGTGATGTCATTACTGTCCGGGTGGGTCAAACTATCCGCATCCTTGCTCGAGTCAAAGGGAGACCTGAGCCAGACATAACTTGGTCCAAGGAGGGCAAAGTGCTGGGCAAAGACAAACGGGTCGACCTCATTCGTGATCTACCTCGTGTTGAGTTACAAATTAAAGAAGCTGTCAGAGCTGACCACGGCAAGTATATCATCTCCGCTAAGAATAGCAGTGGGCATGCGCAAGGGTCGGCCATTGTTAATGTCCTCGACAGACCTGGGCCTTGCCAGAATCTGAAGGTTAGCAATGTAACCAAGGAAAACTGCACAATTTCTTGGGAAAACCCACTAGATAATGGTGGCTCAGAAATTACAAATTTCATAGTAGAATATCGTAAACCAAATCAGAAAGGCTGGTCAATTGTTGCCTCGGATGTCACCAAGAGATTGATCAAGGCCAACCTCTTAGCCAACAATGAATACTATTTCCGTGTTTGTGCAGAGAATAAAGTAGGCGTTGGGCCAACCATTGAAACAAAGACTCCAATTCTGGCCATCAACCCTATTGATAGGCCGGGTGAGCCTGAAAACCTTCATATTGCAGATAAAGGAAAGACGTTTGTCTATCTAAAGTGGCGACGGCCTGATTACGATGGTGGCAGCCCAAATCTATCATACCATGTTGAGAGGAGGCTGAAGGGTTCTGCTGACTGGGAAAGAGTACACAAAGGAAGCATTAAGGAAACCCAGTACATGGTTGACAAGTGTGTTGAAAATCAGATTTATGAGTTCAGAGTACAAACCAAGAATGAGGGAGGAGAAAGTGACTGGGTAAGGACAGAGGAAGTTGTTGTGAAGGAAGACTTACAGAAGCCAGTACTTGATCTAAAACTGAGTGGGGTGCTAACTGTCAAAGCAGGGGACACCATTAGACTGGAGGCAGGTGTGAGAGGCAGACCATTCCCAGAAGTTGCCTGGACCAAAGACAAAGATGCTACAGATTTAACAAAATCACCAAGGGTCAAGATTGACACCAGTGCTGAGACATCGAAATTCTCCCTCACCAAAGCAAAGCGAAGCGATGGTGGCAAATATGTGGTCACAGCCACTAACACAGCCGGCAGTTTTGTGGCCTATGCTACAGTCATTGTTTTAGATAAGCCTGGTCCTGTAAGAAACCTGAAAATCACTGATGTGTCCAGTGACAGGTGTACTCTCTGCTGGGATCCACCAGAAGATGATGGTGGCTGCGAAATACAAAATTATATTCTAGAAAAATGTGAAAGCAAGAGAATGGTGTGGTCTACCTATTCTGCTAATGTCTTGACACCCGGTGCCACAGTGACTCGTCTCATAGAAGGAAACGAATATATTTTCAGAGTCCGTGCAGAAAACAAAATAGGCACAGGACCTCCAACAGAAAGTAAACCAGTCATAGCCAAGACCAAGTATGACAGACCCGGTCGCCCTGACCCGCCAGAAGTCACTAAAGTAAGCAAAGAAGAGATGACTGTGGTATGGAACGCCCCCGAATACGATGGAGGGAAGTCTATCACAGGGTACTATTTGGAGAGAAAAGAAAAGCACGCAGTCCGCTGGGTCCCTGTGAACAAGAGTGCCATCCCCGAGCGACGCATGAAAGTACAGAACCTCCTCCCAGGGCACGAGTACCAGTTCCGTGTCAAGGCAGAAAATGAAGTTGGCATTGGAGAACCAAGCTTACCATCGAGACCAGTGGTGGCAAAAGATCCCATAGGTAAGATGCTCCCACTTTATTAAACCAGTTTTTAAAATTATGTGTAGAAGTATCTGACAAAAGTTTGCTCCATATTTTTAGAACCACATTTTTGCCAACATCTTTTCAAACAGACCTTTTATCCTATTGTTATATATACACACACACACATACAGTGGTATATTTTTATTTTTAGAAAGAAAAATAAAGAAGTCTTGGAAGTTGAGAGACTAAATTGACATTGTTTGGATTGAAAATTAACCATAAAATTATCCATTAAAATACCATAAGGCTGGGTAGGTAGCTTTGTGGGTAAAGTGCCCGCCATATAAACCTGAGGTCTGAGTTCAGGCCACCAGCACCCTGTACAAAGCCAGACATGATGGCACACATCTTTATCCTCAGTGCTGAGAGGGAGACCCAGATGGGCAGATCCTGGAATTCACCAGCCAGCTAGTCTAGCCAGTTGGTACGCAATAGTTTCAGCGACAGACCCTGTATCAAACAATAAGATGAAGAGCAATAAAGGAGGACACTCAGGGATGACCTCTCGCCTACACATGTATGAGCTTATGTGTACACATAACCCAAACAGGAGCACACACATACAGTAAACACAGAGAAAAGAGCAGGATCACTGGGATAATTAATTGCATGTACATTTATTTTTATATAATTTATTTTCAGAACCACCTGGTCCACCAACCAATTTCAAAGTGGTCGATACAACCAAACATTCAATAACTCTCGCATGGGGAAAACCAGTCTATGATGGCGGTGCACCAATAATTGGGTATGTTGTAGAAATGAGACCCAAAATAACAGATGCGTCACCCGATGAGGGCTGGAAGAGGTGCAATGCCGCGGCCCAGCTTGTTCGCATGGAATTCACAGTCACCAGTTTGGATGAGAACCAGGAATATGAGTTCAGGGTGTGTGCCCAAAACCAGGTTGGCATCGGGCGCCCTGCAGAACTGAAAGAAGCCATCAAACCCAAAGAAATCCTAGGTGAGGCCATCCTAGAGTGGCAGACGCTCCTCCCTGTTTATTCTCATGGGTTTTTCCCCTTGTCTGAAGAGTCAGCTCATGTCTTTGATGTCATTTGCAGAGCCTCCAGAGATTGACTTGGATGCCAGCATGAGAAAACTGGTCATAGTGAGAGCAGGCTGCCCAATCCGACTATTTGCAATAGTGAGAGGGCGACCCGCCCCCAAAGTCACATGGCGCAAAGTGGGTATTGATAATGTGGTCAGAAGAGGACAAGTCGATCTAGTTGACACCATGGCCTTCCTTGTCATCCCCAATTCCACCCGGGACGACTCGGGAAAATACTCCTTGACCCTTGTGAACCCAGCAGGAGAAAAGGCTGTTTTTGTGAATGTCAAAGTACTAGGTGCGTTATCCAAAAGCTTTATTTTCTTTTTTCCTGCCCCCAAAATGAGTGACTAAGAATGCTGCTAAGACATGTATTCTGAGTCTTTGGCTCTTTACAGATACGCCTGGACCTGTGTCTGATTTAAAAGCCTCCGATGTCACTAAAACATCATGCCATGTGTCCTGGGGCCCTCCGGAAAATGATGGTGGGAGCCAAGTGACACATTATATTGTGGAGAAACGTGAGGCAGAAAGAAAAACATGGTCAACTGTTACCCCTGAAGTGAAGAAAACAAGCTTCAATGTAACCAACCTTGTCCCTGGGAACGAATATTTCTTCCGAGTAACCGCTGTCAATGAATATGGCCCTGGTGTCCCCACAGACATCCCCAAACCTGTGCTTGCATCAGATCCTCTCAGTAAGCAATCATCTTTCGTCCTCCTTTTGACCCCAGTCCTCTAGTTTAACAAGGCCATGGTGTATGAGAGGAGTATGGTTATAATCTATTGGAAGGAACTTGATTTGTGAAATCTGAATAGTGCAGTAAATATCTAACTCTCTCGCACAAGACTTGTGTTAGTTGCTTCATCTTACACTTTATTTCCAACATGTTGAACTATACATCCCATATACTTTGGAGCAAAGGTCATACTGAAACTCTTACATACATTAACAAAGGGGATTATAAAGTTTTCTAAATTTTCCAAATTCTGTTTTTCTTCTAGGTGAGCCAGATCCTCCAAGAAAACTTGAAGTGACAGAAATGACAAAGAACAGTGCGACACTGGCCTGGTTACCTCCGTTGCGTGATGGGGGTGCTAAAATTGATGGCTATATCATCAGTTACCGAGAAGAAGACCAGCCTGCAGATCGCTGGACAGAGTACTCGGTGGTCAAAGACCTCAGCCTTGTTGTCACTGGCCTAAAAGAAGGAAAGAAATATAAATTTAGGGTTGCAGCTAGAAATGCTGTTGGAGTCAGCTTGCCAAGAGAAGCCGAAGGTGTCTATGAAGCCAAAGAACAGCTGTGTAAGTTTGGTTTTTGTCATTTTCTATGAACAGATATTTGGCCTACATTAATGCCTGTCCCTCCTATCTGGCTTTTCTGAGTAGTTTCTAAACTAGGTAAATATGTTTATCTTTGTAAATAGCCATTGCTTCCTTTAAACCATGTGACAAAAAGCTGGTTTAAGTGCACATTTCTCCTTGAATTACCAAGCTCTGTATACACAGAAAACTATACTATACTTATGTATGCTATATCTGATATTTTCTGTTGCATTTAAGGATTTTTGAAAATATTGGTTATAAATGTGGTCATTAATTTTTTTTGAAACCCCTGGTGGGCTATAACTCACAATCTGAAGAACCTGGAAAAGTCCCCCTCCTAAGGAATGGTTTTTGGCTTTGCTTTCAGTGCCACCAAAGATCCTCATGCCCGAGCAAATCACCATTAAGGCTGGGAAGAAGCTCAGAGTTGAAGCGCATGTATACGGAAAGCCTAACCCTATCTGTAAATGGAAGAAAGGAGATGATGATGTTGTCACATCCAGCCACCTGGCCATCCACAAAGGAGACAATTCTTCAGTTCTGATCATAAAAGATGTCACTAGGAAAGACAGTGGTTACTACAGTCTCACAGCAGAGAACAGCTCCGGGACAGACACTCAGAAAATCAAAGTAACCGTCATGGGTAGGTTACACATAAGACAGGTGGCCGTGAAAATATGGAGTTTATTGCTTTTTTTTTCCTATTAAATCTCTGTTCTTACATTTCTTTCCTCTTGGTTTATGCAGATGCTCCTGGGCCCCCTCAGCCTCCATTTGACATTTCTGACATTGATGCTGATGCTTGCTCCCTATCTTGGCACATCCCTCTTGAGGATGGAGGCAGTAACATCACTAATTACATAGTAGAGAAATGTGATGTAAGCCGTGGGGATTGGGTCACAGCTCTAGCATCAGTCACCAAGACTTCCTGCAGGGTTGGAAAGCTGATCCCTGGCCAGGAGTATATCTTCCGGGTCCGTGCTGAAAACAGATTTGGCATTTCAGAGCCTCTCACATCTCCAAAGATGCTTGCTAAGTTCCCATTTGGTAAGAGTTGTGTGTGTGAGGGAAAAAAATTACATATATACATACACATATATATCTGTATTTTAGGAGGCTGTTAGTTTAAAGCAGAAATTGACACTTTTCCTGTCTTCATCTCTAGATGTTCCTAGTGAGCCAAAGAACGCACGGGTCACTAAAGTCAACAAAGACTGTATATTTGTGGCATGGGACAGACCAGACAGTGATGGAGGAAGCCCTATCACTGGTTACCTGATTGAACGCAAAGAAAGAAACAGTTTGCTCTGGGTTAAAGCTAATGACACGGTTGTCCGGTCCACTGAATATCCTTGTGCTGGCCTCGTAGAAGGTCTAGAATACTCATTCAGAATCTATGCACTAAACAAAGCTGGATCCAGCCCACCTAGCAAACCAACAGAATATGTAACTGCAAGGATGCCAGTGGGTAAGTAATCCGTGTTTGGATTGGAGAGACATATTTAAATCCTTCTTCTGAAAGCTCACTTCCATCCTTGAACAGGCCCGAACTCTTTACATGTATCTTCCTGTATGTAAATGCACAGAAAGCACTCAAAAGTAGATACTGGATAGATGGTAGATTCTGGATGGATGGTTGATGTGAGAAGATAGTTACCCTGTTGAACATCACAGGGTGATGCTGTGAGTTTAAACTTACATTAGTTAAGATCAACACTGACAATATTTATTTTGGCTTTAGATCCCCCAGGGAAACCTGAAGTAGTCGATGTCACCAAGAACAGTGCATCCCTTATCTGGGCCCGTCCAAAGCATGATGGAGGCAGCAAAATTATTGGCTATTTTGTAGAAGCTTGCAAGCTCCCTGGTGATAAGTGGGTTCGGTGCAATAGCACACCTCACCAGATTCCCCTGGAAGAGTACACAGCTACTGGGTTAGAAGAGAATGCTCAGTATCAATTTAGAGCAATTGCCAAGACCGCTGTGAACATCAGCCAGCCTTCTGAGCCTTCCGACCCAGTGACCATTCTTGCAGAAAATGGTAAGATTCTGTTGCATACTATAATCCCTATAGCATCCACGATGGTCGTGTCTTCTGACCAAATAAACAAACAAACAAAAAACTAAATCTTATTTATGGGAAGGGAGAAAATTGATAGGGGGTTTGCTTTGTAGACTAAATTTACACAGCACTAAAAAATTATGCTTATGAACAGTCTTCATAAGCAAAACAAAAAGACAGGTTTCAAAACTAAGTACTGAAAGACTTGAATCATACATACTCACAGAAAGATGGCAAAGAAATAATAAAATGGTAGTGTTGAAACCCCAGTCTTGGGATTATGGGAATTTACTTTTTTCTATATGCAGTATTGTCAAATTTTTATGTTAAACTTACTTAACTTTCATAATGAATATGTAGCTTAAAATTAAGCGACAGAGGGGAGGGAGACAAGAAGGAGAGAATATCAGAGTTTCAGCCTGACAGGAAGAATCCATTTTGATGATCTACTGTCATGAATGGCACCAAGTTTATACTATATTATAGAGCTCGAGGTTACTAAAAGACTAGACTTCAGGTGTTTTCCTCACGCCTATAAAAATGCTGACTCAGTACATGAGGTGATTGTTGTCTGAATGTGCTTGATTGTATAATTCCATAATCCACACCTACCTCAAAATATTGTATGCATCAATGTATATAATAAGTATCAAATAAAGATAACGTTGAAGGAATGGGGGTGTGGTGGTACAGCACTTGCCCAGCATGTATGAAGACCCAGGTTCAATCTTGATACTAAAAGTAAATAACTACTAATGAGATAAAATCTCATTTATGAAACAAATACAAATTTATTACTATTATCAGTAATAACTGTACAACACAGTGTTACACACATTAATACCCTCACTCTTCTTTCTTTCCAGTTCCACCAAGGATAGAACTTAGTGTTGAAATGAAGTCTTTGCTTACCGTGAAAGCCGGGACTAATGTCTGCTTGGATGCTACTGTCTTTGGTAAACCAATGCCAACAGTTTCTTGGAAGAAAGATGGCACACCAATAAAACCAGCCGAAGGCATAAAGATGGCAATGAAGCGGAACTTGTGTACCTTGGACCTATTCAGTGTGAACCGGAAGGACTCGGGAGACTATACCATCACTGCCGAAAATTCCAGTGGTTCCAAATCGGCCACCATTAAGCTTAAAGTACTAGGTAATTAAACATTTGATTATGGTTCCATGTTTCACTTAGCCTGAAGGACTGTAAATAAGCTTACAAGCAGGACATGGCAATGAATTCCCATAATCCCAGTATCTCGGAGTTCTAAACCAGCCTGTTGTGCGTGATGCCCTGTCTCAAGCATAGCCACAATACAAAAGCATTCCCTAAGAATAAAAGTAATAGTATCATAGAATAGTGTTTTTGATCTCTAAAGAGTATTAGTCACACAGTCCAGCCCTGTAGGTCTCTGAAGAGCGGGGTGACTTGTAGAGTGACATAGGATTTGATGACAATATAGAGAGCATAGCCCGCTCTCTAGACCCCTCTCTCCAGTCATTCCCCTTTAGGAAAGTACTTCACTTTTCTTCTCTGTTCTTTCAGATAAACCAGGCCCCCCGGCCTCTGTCAAAATCAACAAGATGTATGCAGACCGGGCAATGCTGTCTTGGGAACCTCCCCTCGAGGACGGAGGCTCAGAAATCACCAACTACATCATTGACAAGCGTGAAACAAGCAGGCCCAACTGGGCTCAGGTCTCTGCTACTGTGCCCATCACCAGCTGCACCGTGGAGAAACTCATAGAGGGCCACGAGTACCAGTTCCGGATCTGTGCTGAGAACAAATACGGAGTGGGCGACCCCATCTTCACTGAGCCAGCAATTGCTAAAAACCCATACGGTAAGCGCATGGTCCAGCAGTTTGCCCTTTACTGTCTAAATACCCTCTTCTCACTTAGGAAATCAACTTACTGTTCCATCTTTCCAGACCCACCCGGACGCCCTGACCCTCCCGTCATTAGCAACGTCACTAAAGATCACATGACAGTCAGCTGGAAAGCCCCAGCTGATGATGGCGGCTCACCCATCACAGGATACTTGGTTGAAAAGCGGGAAACTCAGGCAGTTAACTGGACGAAAGTCAACAGAAAGCCTGTCATAGAAAGAACATTAAAAGCAACGGGTCTCCAGGAAGGCACGGAGTACGAGTTCCGAGTCACTGCTATAAATAAAGCTGGACCTGGCAAGCCCAGTGATGCATCCAAAGCCGTATACGCTCAGGACCCACTGTGTAAGTGCACTTGAGGAGGCTCCCATACTCTAGATCAGCATTAAGCAGTCAGAAAGGAAGTTGTCACTCACCCTCTGTGTTGTCATTCGTCCTCAGATCCTCCTGGCCCACCAGCTTTCCCTAAAGTATATGACACCACCCGTAGCTCTGTGAGTCTGTCATGGGGCAAGCCAGCCTATGACGGTGGTAGTCCCATCATCGGTTATCTTGTGGAAGTAAAGCGAGCAGATTCTGATCACTGGGTGAGGTGCAATTTACCAGAGAAGCTACAGAAAACCCGCTTTGAGGTGACCGGCCTGATGGAAAATACGGAGTATCAGTTCCGTGTGTACGCCGTTAATAAGATCGGGTACAGTGACCCAAGTGACGTGCCAGATAAACACTGTCCCAAGGACATCCTAAGTAAGTACTACCAAGGGAAATCGATGAGACCGCCTATCCATCCTATTCTAAGAATTCCAGTCAGTTCTTTTTTTTTTTTTGAGTTTTATTTTATTTTATTTTATTTTAATTTATTTATTTTTATCTCAATCACAGGTTAGGTACTTTGAATCCCAGGCTTAGCCCCCTCCCCCCTCCCCCATTCCCTCCTACCCTCCCACTCCCTCCCTCATCTCCCTCTTCCCCGCCCCCTCCAATTCCACCAACAGGGGAGGACCTCCTTCCCTTCCATCCAACCCCAGCTTATCCTGTCTCCTCAGGGCTGGCTGCAAAGTCCTCCCCTGGGATCTAGCCAGTCTGTCA
>CM053752.1:67232350-67297873 GCA_028658305.1 Pachyuromys duprasi
CTTTGAATCCCAGGCTTAGCCCCCTCCCCCCTCCCCCATTCCCTCCTACCCTCCCACTCCCTCCCTCATCTCCCTCTTCCCCGCCCCCTCCAATTCCACCAACAGGGGAGGACCTCCTTCCCTTCCATCCAACCCCAGCTTATCCTGTCTCCTCAGGGCTGGCTGCAAAGTCCTCCCCTGGGATCTAGCCAGTCTGTCACTCCCCGGCTTGTATGGGGGAGGGTCAAAGAGTCAGCCATCAAGATCTTGACTGAAACAGTCCCTGTTTCCCTGAATAGGGTCTTCAGTCATACACCGAGCTATCATGGGCCCCATCTGTGCGGGGGTTCCAGTCCTTATCCACACATGGTCCTTGATTGTAGAAACCGTCTCTTACAAGACCCCTGTGCCCTGCTCAGCTTGGTCTTTGTGGAGCTCTTGTTTTCCCCGAGTCTCACCAACCTCCCCCAGCTCTATCATTACTCTCGCCCTCTTAAGCACACCTCTCTACAAGTTCCAGGAGTACAGCTTAGGAGGGGCAGGTGGTGCATCACATTTTTTTAAGCAGGCAATGGAATGAAGGCGATGGGTGGTTTTCAAAAGAATATGGAATTATCTTATTGTGATACTGCAGAGGTTTTGTTGAGTTTTTAAAAGTCATGACCTATTTATTATCCCTCAGCTTGTTATTTACTCATCGAAGGAACCCTTTCGTGAGTGTGTAACTAGAAGGCTCTCAGAAGTCCCCTTCCTCTTAGTGCTTCTGTTTATTTCATCTCTATAACTCCTTCCTATCTTTAAAAACTTTCTTAGCAGTTTTATCTATTCTTAATTTTTCTTCCTACAATGCAATAACAAAGGGAGCAGAGTATATGCAGGGTGCCATCAGTGAATCTAAGAAAAGAAAAATCATGGTTGGAAGAAGCAGTCTTTCAACATAGAGGCTTAGATATGCAGGGTTCATGTAAAGAGGAATACAGGTCCTCTGAAGAACACTTGGTGGTGTCAAAAGTGCATTGAAAAATGGAAATACCTTGGGGGCTAGAGAGCTATCTCAGTGGTTAGTGCTCATCCAGAAGATCCAAGTTTGGGTCCCAGCACCCACTTCCAATAGCCTGTAACCTCACTTTCAGGTGACCCAATGTCCATTTCTGGCTTCCATGGACTCTACACTTACCTATGCAGACACACACAGAAACACATATTTTAAAATAAAAACAAAATACTTTAAAGAAAAATGAAAATATCAATAGAGTATTAAATTATTAAAAATGTTTAAAAAAAACAAGAGATCAGTTTTACAAAGGAAATGCATTTTAGGAATGATAAGAATGGTCTTTAGAAACACACGTGATGCTTAAATTTTTGTGACTTTAACTTTCTTCATCTTCCTCTCCCCCAAACTGAATAGTTCCCCCTGAGGGAGAGCTTGATGCTGAATTAAGAAAGACACTTATTTTACGGGCTGGAGTTACCATGAGACTCTACGTGCCCGTAAAAGGACGCCCACCTCCGAAGATTACTTGGTCTAAACCAAATGTCAATCTGCGAGAAAGGATTGGACTGGACATAAAGTCAACTGACTTTGATACTTTCTTGCGCTGTGAAAATGTGAACAAATATGATGCAGGAAAGTACATCTTGACCTTGGAGAACAGTTGTGGAAAAAAGGAGTACACAATTGTGGTGAAAGTACTCGGTAAGTCTACTGAAGAACAGAACCTTGTGTGTTTGAAATCATAGCCTGTATATTTTTTCATTGTGTTGATGTTCATATCTTATTTAACCTGTATTTGTTATTCAGATACTCCTGGACCACCTGTCAATGTGACAGTTAAGGAAGTATCCAAGGACTCTGCATATATCACCTGGGATCCACCTGTTATCGATGGTGGAAGCCCCATCATAAACTACGTGGTTGAGAAACGGGACGCGGAGAGGAAGTCGTGGTCGACAGTGACAACTGAGTGCTCAAAAACAAGCTTCAGAGTCTCTAACTTGGAAGAGGGGAAGTCCTACTTCTTCAGGGTGTTCGCTGAAAATGAGTATGGCATTGGCGATCCGGGCGAAACACGTGATGCTGTCAAAGCTTCTGGTAAGCAATGAACCTTGACCCATCGTGTTGAACTACAGCCTATCTTGGTTATCTGGAGTTTGGACTCATCATTTCTCCTCTTGTAGAAACCCCTGGACCTGTTGTCGACCTGAAAGCGCTGGCTGTCACAAAGTCATCCTGTACCATTGGCTGGAAAAAGCCACGCAGTGACGGGGGAAGTCGAATCACTGGCTACGTGGTGGATTTCCTGACAGAAGAAAATAAGTGGCAACGGGTTATGAGATCACTGAACCTACAATACTCCACAAAAGATCTGAAGGAAGGGAAGGAGTACACCTTTAGAGTGAGCGCTGAAAATGAAAATGGAGAAGGAACCCCAAGTGAAGTCATTGTGGTGGCAAAGGACGATGTTGGTGAGCGGCTCCCTGTGCCTCTTCTCTCCCCTTCCTGTCATCACGAGTGGAAGCTGGAGCTCTAACACACTGTCTTGCTAACCAAACGTATACCGTTTAAAACCACAGTGGTCTGAGGTGACTGTCTGGTCTGAATAATTTCAATAACAATAATTTCTCTCCACTTTTTTTTTTCATAGTGGCTCCTGATCTTGACTTAAAGGATCTACCTGATTTGTGCTACTTGGCTAAAGAAAATAGCAACTTCCGTCTTAAGATCCCCATAAAGGGCAAGCCAGCACCAACGGTGTCTTGGAAGAAAGGGGAAGATCCTCTAGCAACTGACACAAGAGTCAGTGTCGAGTCAACTGCAGTTAATACAACCCTTGTGGTATATGACTGCCAAAAATCTGATGCTGGAAAATATACAATCACACTCAAGAACGTTGCTGGCACCAAGGAAGGAACACTCTCTATAAAGGTCGTTGGCAAGCCTGGTATCCCCACTGGACCAATCAAGTTTGATGAAGTCACAGCAGAAGCCATGACACTGAAGTGGGGTCCTCCAAAGGATGATGGGGGATCTGAGATTACCAACTATGTGCTAGAGAAGAGAGACTCAGTGAATAACAAGTGGGTGACATGCGCTTCAGCTGTCCAGAAAACCACCTTTAGAGTAACGAGACTCCATGAGGGCGTAGAATACACCTTCAGGGTCAGTGCGGAAAATAAATATGGTGTAGGAGAAGGCCTGAAGTCAGAGCCAATTGTTGCCAAACATCCATTTGGTAAGTGTGGTGAAGTCAAAAAGGTAAAGTAAAAAATGGCTTTTTGGAGGTTTCTTTTTACAAGTCTTCTATCCTCTGCCTCTGCCTTTCCCTAGATGTGCCAGATGCTCCCCCACCCCCCAATATTGTGGATGTCAGACATGATTCAGTATCTCTAACATGGACTGACCCCAAGAAGACCGGTGGCTCACCAATTACAGGTACCTAATTTACCCTAACTTTGACTTTTTTTTTATCAATGTTCCTTACAAATATTTAGTTTGTAAAACTATCTGCCTTGCTAGTAATGCATTTTTCTTTCCATATATACAATTAATATTTAATTTTATTGAAAGGCCCCAATGTAACAGTTCATAAGGTAATATTTAGAGCTAATATTTACTATTTTTTTCAAAAGAAAAGGTCATCTTTAAGTATATTGCTAAAGAGAAAGTGGCACCATGCCTAGAAAATAAAGGTGTAGATAACAAAAAAAGGTTATCTTCTCAATATATCTGCAAATAAGTGATGGGTTAAAGTGTATGTATATTTTAAGCCAGCTGTATAATCTGTTATACCTAATATGTCCATGGTCATTTGTAGGGTATCATATTGAATTCAAAGAAAGAAACAGCCTTCTATGGAAGAGAGCTAACAAGACGCCTATAAGGATGAGAGATTTCAAAGTGACAGGATTAACTGAAGGTCTTGAATATGAATTCCGAGTTATGGCGATCAATCTAGCAGGAGTGGGCAAGCCAAGCCTGCCATCAGAGCCAGTTGTGGCACTTGATCCAATTGGTAAGTCATTAATATAGAAACGCCTAGAGGGTGGTCTACATGAAGCAAGCATTGGTAGTTTGTTTGATGGATTTTCTTTTCTGTTTTTAGATCCTCCTGGAAAACCTGAAGTTATTAGTGTCACAAGGAATTCAGTGACTCTCATCTGGACAGAACCCAAATATGATGGTGGTCATAAACTAACAGGGTATATTGTGGAGAAGCGAGACCTACCCTCTAAGTCTTGGATGAAAGCCAACCATGTTAATGTTCCAGACTGTGCCTTTACTGTAACTGACCTTGTTGAAGGTGGAAAATATGAATTCAGAATCAGAGCAAAGAATACAGCAGGTGCCATCAGCGCTCCGTCAGAGAGCACAGGAACCATCATTTGCAAGGATGAATATGGTATGTGAAGCTTACATTTCTCTCAAATTAAAAGGCAGAAAATTAAACCTCCTTCATTTTCTGATGAGTTTTTTTTTCCTTTGCAGAGGCACCAACTATTGTCCTTGATCCCACAATTAAAGATGGACTAACAGTCAAAGCAGGGGATAGCATTGTTTTAAATGCCATTAGCATTCTTGGCAAACCCCTTCCAAAGTCAAGTTGGTCCAAGGCAGGAAAAGATATCAGACCATCAGACATAGCTCAAATAACCTCAACCCCGACATCTTCTATGTTGACAGTCAAGTATGCCACAAGAAAGGATGCTGGCGAATATACCATCACTGCCACCAATCCTTTTGGCACAAAGGAGGAACATGTGAAGGTATCCGTCCTTGATGTACCTGGCCCACCAGGTCCCATTGAAATCAGTAATGTTTCTGCTGAAAAAGCAACGCTAACATGGACACCTCCCTTGGAAGATGGAGGATCACCAATTAAGGCTTACGTTCTTGAAAAGAGAGAAACCAGTCGGCTTTTATGGACAGTGGTTTCTGAAGACATTCAAGCTTGCAGGCATGTAGTAACAAAACTCATCCAAGGAAATGAGTACCTCTTCCGAGTGTCTGCAGTTAACCATTATGGCAAAGGAGAACCAGTTCAGTCGGAGCCTGTCAAAATGGTCGACAGATTTGGTATGTAGAGCATGTGGTAGCTGTGGTAGAGGTTACCATGAAAACATTTGCTGGACAGGTGAGTAAATCAGGGAGTTGACCACAAATCTACTCTTTTTGTAGGTCCCCCTGGCCCTCCTGGAAAACCAGAGATCTCAAACATCACCAAGAACACCGCCACTGTCAGTTGGAAGAGACCAACTGATGATGGTGGCAGCGAGATCACAGGGTACCACATAGAAAGGAGGGAGAAGAAGGGCTTGCGATGGGTGAGAGCAACAAAAACACCAGTTTCTGATCTTCGGTGCAAAGTCACTGGACTGCAAGAAGGAAATACTTACGAATTCCGTGTCAGTGCAGAAAACAGAGCAGGGATTGGTCCACCTAGTGATGCCTCGAATCCTGTTCTGATGAAAGATGCTGCATGTTAGTATTTATCTTCTTTCCCAACCCTGCTGGTTTGAGCCTTCCAACATTTTATATAAAGTACCTGAAAGCAAAACTCTTAATATATGCTTTTATCTTTGTGTCTTTTCTTCAGATCCTCCAGGACCACCTTCAAATGCACATGTCACTGACACTACCAAGAAATCAGCTTCATTGGCATGGGGCAAGCCTCATTATGATGGCGGGCTTGAAATCACTGGCTACGTGGTGGAGCATCAGAAAGTAGGAGATGATGCCTGGATAAAAGACACAACGGGAACAGCTCTCAGAATCACTCAGTTTGTTGTTCCTGATCTTCAGACTAAAGAAAAATACAACTTCAGAATTAGTGCCATCAATGATGCAGGTGTCGGAGAGCCAGCGGTGATTCCAAACGTTGAGATTGTAGAGAAAGAAATGGCTCCTGATTTCGAGCTGGATGCTGAACTTCGAAGAACACTTGTGGTTAGGGCAGGACTCAGTATTAGGATTTTTGTACCAATTAAAGGTCGTCCTGCACCTGAAGTGACATGGACCAAAGATAATGTCAACCTGAAGCACCGAGCCAACATCGAAAACACAGAGTCCTTTACCCTCCTCATTATCCCAGAATGTAACAGGTATGACACTGGTAAATTCGTGATGACCATTGAAAACCCAGCTGGGAAGAAAAGTGGCTTCGTTAATGTCAGAGTCCTAGACACACCAGGTCCTGTCCTTAACCTGAGGCCTACAGACATCACAAAGGACAGTGTCACCCTTCACTGGGACCTACCTCTCATAGATGGCGGCTCACGTATAACAAACTATATCGTGGAGAAACGTGAAGCCACAAGGAAGTCGTACTCCACCGTCACCACTAAGTGCCACAAGTGCACGTATAAAGTAACTGGCCTGACAGAAGGCTCTGAATACTTCTTCAGAGTGATGGCAGAAAATGAATACGGGGTTGGTGAACCAACAGAAACTACGGAGCCTGTAAAAGCCTCTGAAGCCCCACTACCCCCTGACAGCCTTAACATTATGGACATAACCAAGAGTACAGTCAGCTTGGCCTGGCCCAAGCCCAGGCATGATGGTGGCAGCAAGATCACTGGCTATGTGATTGAAGCACAGAGGAAAGGATCTGACCAGTGGACCCACATCTCAACCGTGAAAGGGTTAGAATATGTGGTGAAGAATCTCACTGAAGGAGAGGAATATACCTTCCAAGTGATGGCAGTCAACAGTGCAGGCAGAAGTGCCCCCAGAGAAAGCAGACCCGTCATTGTCAAGGAGCAGACAATGCTTCCAGAGCTGGATCTCCGGGGCATCTATCAGAAGCTAGTCATTGCCAGAGCTGGGGACAATATCAAAGTTGAAATTCCAGTACTTGGTCGACCCAAGCCCACAGTTACATGGAAAAAGGGAGACCAAGTTCTCAAACAGACACAAAGAGTGAATGTCGAAAATACAGCAACATCAACCATCTTAAATATCAATGAGTGTGTCCGAAGTGATAGTGGACCCTATCCACTGACAGCAAAGAACACTGTAGGAGAGGTTGGTGATGTCATAACCATTCAAGTTCATGATATCCCAGGACCACCTACAGGACCAATCAAATTTGATGAAGTTTCATCGGACTTTGTAACCTTCTCTTGGGAGCCACCTGAGAATGATGGAGGCGTACCAATAAGCAACTATGTAGTAGAAATGCGTCAGACAGATAGTACCACATGGACAGAGTTAGCAACAACTGTTATACGCACAACCTACAAAGCCACTCGCCTAACTACAGGGATGGAGTATCAGTTCCGTGTAAGAGCTCAAAACAGATATGGAGTTGGTCCTGGTATCACATCTGCATCTGTAGTTGCTAACTATCCATTTAAGGTGCCTGGGCCTCCTGGTACTCCTCAGGTTACTGCAGTCACCAAAGACTCAATGACAATTAGCTGGCACGAGCCACTTTCTGATGGTGGAAGCCCCATTTTAGGATACCATGTTGAAAGGAAAGAACGAAATGGCATTCTCTGGCAGACTGTGAGCAAAGCGCTAGTCCCGGGCAACATTTTCAAATCAACTGGACTTACTGATGGCATTGCTTATGAATTCCGAGTGATCGCAGAAAACATGGCCGGCAAGAGCAAACCAAGCAAGCCATCTGAACCAACATTTGCTCTGGATCCCATTGACCCACCTGGGAAACCAGTACCTCTAAACATCACGAGACACACAGTGACTCTGAAGTGGGCTAAGCCTGAATACACTGGCGGCTTTAAAATTACTAGTTATGTGGTTGAAAAGAGGGACCTTCCCCATGGACGATGGCTGAAGGCCAACTTCAGCAACATTTTAGAGAACGAATTTACAGTCAGTGGCCTGACTGAAGATGCCGCATATGAGTTCCGTGTGATTGCCAAAAATGCTGCTGGTGCCATTAGTCCACCATCTGAGCCATCAGATGCCATCACATGCAGGGACGACCTTGAAGCACCAAGAATAATGGTGGATGTGAAATTCAAGGATACCATCACATTAAAAGCTGGTGAAGCATTCAAGCTGGAAGCTGACGTTTCCGGCCGCCCACCTCCAACAATGGAATGGACTAAAGACTCAAAGGAGCTTGAAGGCACAGGGAAATTAGAAATAAAAATTGCAGACTTCTCTACTCATCTGATAAACAAGGATTCTTCAAGAACAGACAGTGGGGCTTATATCCTGACAGCAACTAATCCTGGTGGCTTTGCCAAACACATTTTCAACGTCAAAGTTCTTGACAGACCAGGCCCACCTGAAGGACCTTTAGCTGTGTCTGATGTGACATCAGAGAAGTGTGTGTTGTCATGGTTACCTCCACTGGATGATGGGGGTGCCAAAATTGATCACTACGTAGTACAGAAACGGGAAACTAGCAGGTTGGCATGGACAAACGTTGCCACAGAAGTCCAGGTAACAAAGCTGAAGGTCACGAAGCTCCTGAAAGGCAATGAATACATATTCCGTGTCATGGCTGTAAATAAATACGGGGTTGGAGAGCCACTAGAATCAGAACCTGTGCTTGCCGTGGATCCCTATGGACCACCGGATCCACCCAAGAACCCTGAAGTTACAACCATCACCAAAGACTCCATGGTTGTCTGCTGGGGACACCCTGACTCTGATGGAGGAAGTGAGATCATCAATTACATTGTGGAGCGTCGTGATAAAGCTGGCCAACGCTGGGTGAAATGTAACAAAAAGACTCTGACTGACTTAAGATACAAAGTGTCTGGCCTGACAGAAGGACATGAATATGAGTTCAGAATTATGGCAGAAAACGCAGCTGGAATTAGTGCGCCCAGTGCTACCAGCCCATTTTATAAAGCTTGTGACACTGTGTTTAAACCTGGCCCACCGGGTAACCCACGTGTCCTTGACACAAGCAGGTCCTCCATTTCAATTGCATGGAATAAACCTATCTATGATGGAGGTTCAGAAATCACTGGGTATATGGTTGAGATTGCCCTGCCTGAAGAAGATGAATGGCAGGTTGTCACTCCACCAGCTGGGCTCAAGGCAACGTCCTATACCATCACGAACCTCATAGAGAACCAGGAATATAAAATCCGCATCTATGCCATGAATTCTGAAGGACTTGGGGAACCTGCCCTTGTTCCTGGAACTCCCAAGGCAGAAGAAAGAATGTTGCCTCCAGAGATTGAACTGGATGCAGACTTACGCAAAGTCGTTACTATAAGAGCCTGCTGCACCCTGAGACTCTTTGTTCCCATCAAAGGAAGACCAGCACCAGAGGTCAAGTGGACCCGAGAGCATGGAGAATCTCTGGATAAGGCTAGCATTGAATCCACAAGTTCTTACACCCTGCTTATCGTCGGAAATGTTAACAGATTCGACAGCGGCAAATACATTCTAACTGTAGAGAACAGCTCAGGCAGCAAGTCTGCATTTGTCAATGTTAGAGTGCTAGATACACCAGGCCCTCCACAAAATCTGAAGATAAAGGAGGTCACTAAGACATCTGTCACATTGACCTGGGAGCCTCCTCTCCTTGATGGTGGCTCAAAAATAAAGAACTATATTGTTGAAAAGCGAGAGTCCACAAGAAAGGCTTATTCAACAGTGGCAACAAACTGCCATAAGACTTCCTGGAAGGTAGACCAGCTTCAAGAAGGCTGTAGTTACTACTTCCGGGTTCTTGCTGAAAATGAGTATGGCATTGGACTGCCTGCTGAAACAGCGGAGTCTGTAAAAGCATCAGAACGACCTCTTCCTCCAGGGAAAATCACTTTGATGGACGTCACAAGAAACAGTGTGTCTCTGTCTTGGGAGAAGCCAGAACATGACGGAGGCAGCCGCATTCTAGGCTACATTGTAGAGATGCAGAGCAAAGGCAGTGACAAATGGGCCACATGTGCCACAGTGAAAGTCACAGAAGCTACCATCACTGGCTTGATCCAGGGTGAGGAATATTCTTTCCGTGTTTCAGCTCAGAATGAAAAGGGCATCAGTGACCCCAGACAACTGAGTGTGCCAGTAATTGCTAAAGACCTGGTTATTCCACCAGCCTTCAAACTCCTCTTCAACACATTCACTGTACTAGCAGGTGAGGACCTGAAAATTGATGTACCATTCATTGGACGCCCTACACCAGCTGTCGCCTGGCATAAAGATGATGTACCACTGAAGCAAACAACTAGGGTAAATGCAGAGAGCACAGAGAACAATTCCTTGCTGACCATAAAGGAAGCCTGCCGAGAAGATGTTGGACATTACACAGTTAAACTGACTAACTCAGCAGGTGAAGCTACTGAAACCCTTAATGTTATTGTTCTTGACAAACCAGGACCTCCAACTGGACCAGTTAAAATAGATGAGGTGACAGCAGACAGTGTTACTCTCTCCTGGGAACCACCAAAATATGATGGAGGGAGCTCCATCAATAACTACATTGTAGAGAAACGGGACACATCCACAACCACCTGGCAAATTGTGTCAGCTACAGTTGCAAGAACAACCATAAAGGCCTGCAGACTAAAGACTGGTTGTGAATATCAGTTCAGAATTGCTGCAGAAAATAGATACGGGAAGAGTACCTATCTCAATTCAGAGCCTGTTATTGCCCAGTACCCATTCAAAGTACCAGGTCCACCTGGCACACCATTTGTCACACTTGCCTCCAAAGACAGCATGGAAGTACAATGGCATGAGCCAGTCAGTGATGGTGGGAGCAGAGTCATTGGCTATCATCTAGAGCGCAAGGAAAGAAACAGCATCCTCTGGGTCAAGCTGAATAAAACACCTATTCCTCAAACCAAGTTCAAGACAACTGGCCTCGAAGAAGGCATTGAATATGAATTCCGAGTGTCTGCAGAGAACATTGTAGGCATTGGCAAGCCAAGCAAGCCATCAGAATGTTATGTAGCTCGTGACCCATGTGATCCACCAGGTCGGCCAGAGGCAATTGTTGTTACAAGGAACTCTGTGACTCTTCAATGGAAGAAACCCACCTATGATGGTGGAAGCAAGATCACTGGTTATGTTGTTGAGAAGAAAGAATTGCCTGATGGCCGCTGGATGAAAGCCAGTTTTACAAATATCATTGACACCCAGTTTGAGGTATCTGGCCTAATTGAAGATCACAGGTATGAGTTCCGGGTTATAGCTCGAAATGCTGCAGGAGTGTTCAGCGAGCCTTCGGAAAGCACCGGGGCAATAACAGCGAGAGATGAGGTGGAGCCTCCAAAAATAAGCATGGACCCCAAATACAAAGACACAGTTGTGATCCATGCTGGTGAGTCATTCAGGGTTGATGCAGATATATATGGCAAACCAATACCAACCACTCAATGGGTAAAAGGTGACCAGGAGCTTTCAAGCACAGCTCGGCTAGAAATAAAGAGCACTGACTTTGCCACCAGTCTCAGTGTCAAAGATGCAGTACGTGTGGACAGTGGCAGTTACATCCTGAAGGCCAAAAACGTTGCAGGGGAGAGATCAGTTACCATCAATGTCAAAGTTCTTGATAGGCCAGGGCCACCTGAGGGACCTGTCGCTATATCGGGGGTTACAGCAGAAAAATGTACACTAGCTTGGAAACCCCCACTTCAGGATGGTGGGAGCGATATCACAAATTATATTGTGGAAAGACGAGAAACCAGCCGCTTAGTCTGGACTCTGGTTGATGCCAATGTGCAAACTCTCAGCTGCAAAGTTATGAAGCTTCTTGAAGGCAATGAATATATTTTCCGTATAATGGCTGTGAACAAGTACGGTGTTGGTGAACCTCTTGAATCTGAGCCATTAATTGCCAAGAATCCATTTGTAGTCCCAGATGCACCCAAAGCTCCAGAAGTTACAGCTGTGACCAAAGACTCGATGATTGTAGTGTGGGAAAGACCAGCATCTGATGGTGGCAGTGAGATTCTAGGATACGTTCTGGAGAAACGGGACAAAGAAGGCATAAGATGGACAAGATGCCACAAGCGTCTAATTGGAGAGCTGCGTCTGAGAGTAACTGGACTCATAGAAAATCACAATTATGAATTCAGAGTCTCGGCTGAAAACGCTGCTGGGCTTAGTGAACCAAGCCCCCCTTCTGCCTACCAAAAGGCTTGTGACCCCATTTATAAACCAGGCCCTCCAAACAACCCCAAAGTCATGGATGTTACCAGATCTTCAGTGTTCCTTTCTTGGAGCAAGCCTATCTATGATGGTGGCTGTGAAATCCAAGGATACATTGTAGAAAAATGCGACGTGAGTGTTGGTGAATGGACAATGTGTACACCACCAACTGGAATCAACAAGACAAACCTAGAAGTCGAAAAGCTGTTGGAGAAGCATGAATACAACTTCCGGGTCTGCGCCATTAACAAAGCTGGAGTTGGGGAGCATGCTGATGTCCCTGGACCTGTAAAGGTCGAAGAAAAACTTGAAGCCCCAGATGTGGATCTTGACCTTGAACTAAGGAAGGTTATTAATATAAGAGCAGGTGGTTCCTTACGGTTGTTTGTGCCTATCAAAGGTCGTCCTACACCAGAAGTTAAGTGGGGGAAGGTAGATGGTGAAATCCGAGACGCGGCTATTATTGATGTCACTAGCAGCTTCACCTCTCTTGTTCTTGACAATGTCAATCGATATGATAGTGGGAAATACACCCTCACATTAGAAAATAGCAGCGGAACAAAATCTGCCTTTGTGACTGTGAGGGTCCTGGACACACCAAGCCCACCTGTTAACCTGAAAGTCACAGAAATCACCAAGGACTCAGTATCAATTACTTGGGAACCTCCTCTGTTGGATGGAGGATCAAAAATTAAAAATTATATTGTTGAGAAACGAGAAGCCACAAGAAAATCATACGCTGCAGTTGTAACAAACTGCCATAAGAATTCGTGGAAAATTGACCAGCTTCAAGAAGGCTGCAGTTACTACTTCAGGGTTACCGCTGAGAATGAATATGGTATTGGCCTTCCAGCCCGCACAGCAGATCCGATCAAAGTGGCGGAAGTCCCACAACCTCCAGGGAAAATAACTGTGGATGATGTCACCAGAAACAGTGTCTCTCTGAGTTGGACAAAGCCTGAACATGATGGTGGCAGTAAAATCATTCAGTATATTGTAGAGATGCAAGCTAAAAACACCGATAGGTGGTCAGAGTGTGCTAGGGTGAAGTCCCTTGAGGCTGTTATTACTAACTTAACTCAGGGAGAAGAATATCTCTTTAGAGTTATTGCTGTAAATGAAAAAGGAAGGAGTGACCCCAGATCCCTTGCAGTTCCAATTATTGCCAAAGATCTGGTCATCGAGCCGGACGTAATACCATCATTCAGCAGTTATAGTATACAGGTTGGCCAAGATTTGAAAATAGAAGTGCCAATTTCTGGACGTCCTAAACCAACCATTTCCTGGACTAAGGATGGCGTGCCACTGAAACAGACCACAAGAATCAATGTTACTGACTCCCTTGACCTCACCACACTCAGTATTAAAGAAGCTCATAAGGATGATGGGGGACAGTATGGAATCACGGTTGCCAATGTTGTTGGTCAGAAAACAGCAGCCATTGAAATCATAACTCTAGATAAACCTGATCCTCCAAAGGGGCCTGTTAAATTTGATGAAGTCAGTGCTGAGAGTATTACATTATCCTGGAACCCTCCCTTATATACAGGGGGCTGCCAAATTACCAATTACATTGTTCAGAAAAGAGATACAACCACCACAGTATGGGATGTCGTCTCTGCTACTGTTGCCAGAACTACACTCAAAGTAACCAAACTGAAGACCGGTACAGAGTACCAATTCAGAATATTTGCTGAAAACCGATATGGACAAAGCTTTGCTTTGGAGTCTGAACCAATTGTAGCTCAATATCCCTACAAAGAACCAGGCCCTCCAGGAACACCATTTGCCACAGCCATCTCCAAAGACTCTATGGTTGTGCAATGGCATGAACCAATCAACAATGGTGGAAGCCCAGTCATAGGTTACCACCTTGAGAGAAAGGAAAGGAATAGTATTTTGTGGACAAAAGTCAACAAAACCATTATTCATGACACCCAATTTAAAGCACTGAACCTTGAAGAAGGCATTGAGTATGAATTTAGAGTTTATGCTGAAAATATTGTTGGTGTAGGCAAGGCGAGCAAGAATTCTGAATGCTATGTAGCCAGAGACCCCTGTGACCCGCCAGGAACCCCAGAAGCAATAATAGTTAAAAGAAATGAAATCACTTTACAGTGGACCAAACCTGTATATGATGGTGGTAGTGTGATTACAGGTTATATTGTAGAGAAACGTGATTTGCCTGAGGGTCGTTGGATGAAAGCCAGTTTCACAAATGTCATTGAAACTCAGTTCACTGTGTCAGGTCTTACTGAAGATCAAAGATACGAATTCAGAGTTATTGCAAAGAATGCAGCTGGTGCAATAAGCAAACCCTCTGATAGTACTGGACCAATAACTGCCAAGGATGAGGTTGAACTCCCACGAATTTCAATGGACCCAAAATTCAGAGACACAATAGTCGTAAATGCTGGAGAAACATTCAGACTTGAGGCTGATGTCCATGGAAAGCCCTTACCCACCATTGAGTGGTTAAGAGGAGATAAGGAAATTGAAGAATCTGCTAGATGCGAAATAAAGAACACAGATTTCAAAGCTTTACTTATTGTAAAAGATGCCATTCGAATTGACGGTGGACAGTATATTTTGAGAGCCTCTAATGTTGCCGGTTCTAAGTCATTCCCAGTAAATGTGAAAGTACTAGATAGACCAGGGCCTCCAGAAGGGCCAGTTCAGGTCACTGGAGTCACATCTGAAAAATGCACTTTGGCGTGGTCTCCACCACTTCAAGATGGTGGCAGTGACATTTCTCACTATGTCGTTGAAAAGCGGGAAACTAGTCGACTCGCATGGACTGTGGTTGCTTCAGAAGTTGTGACAAATTCTCTGAAAGTTACCAAGCTCTTAGAAGGGAACGAATATATCTTCCGAATAATGGCTGTCAACAAGTATGGTGTTGGAGAGCCTTTGGAATCTGCACCAGTACTCGTGAAGAATCCTTTTGTGCTTCCTGGACCACCAAAGAGCTTGGAAGTCACAAACATTGCCAAAGACTCCATGACAGTGTGCTGGAATCGGCCAGACAGTGATGGTGGGAGTGAGATTATTGGTTACATTGTGGAGAAGAGAGACAGAAGTGGCATTCGGTGGATAAAGTGCAACAAGCGCCGCATTACAGATTTACGGCTCAGGGTCACAGGGCTAACAGAAGAGCATGAATATGAATTCAGAGTCTCTGCAGAAAATGCTGCTGGAGTTGGAGAACCAAGTCCAGCCACCATTTACTACAAGGCTTGTGATCCTGTGTTCAAACCTGGCCCACCCACCAATGCACACGTTGTAGACACCACTAAAAATTCAATTACACTTGCCTGGAGCAAACCCATCTATGACGGTGGCAGCGAGATCCTGGGCTACATCATAGAAATCTGTCGAGCAGATGAAGAAGAGTGGCAAATAGTCACTCCACAGACTGGCCTGAGAGTCACTCGATTTGAAATCTCCAAACTCACTGAACACCAAGAATATAAAATACGAGTCTGTGCCCTCAACAAAGTTGGTTTAGGCGAGGCCACAGCAGTTCCTGGTACCGTGAAACCAGAAGATAAACTTGAGGCACCTGAACTTGACCTTGACTCTGAGCTGAGGAAAGGAATTGTTGTGAGAGCTGGTGGATCTGCCAGAATCCATATTCCCTTCAAAGGTCGTCCAACACCTGAGATCACCTGGTCTAAAGAGGAAGGTGAATTCACAGATAAGGTCCAAATTGAGAAGGGAATGAACTTCACCCAACTCTCAATAGATAACTGTGACAGGAATGATGCTGGGAAATACATTCTCAAGTTGGAGAACAGCAGTGGGTCGAAGTCAGCTTTTGTAACTGTGAAAGTACTTGACACCCCAGGACCCCCACAGAATTTGGCTGTCAAGGAAGTGAGAAAAGACTCTGTCCTTCTGGTATGGGAACCGCCTATCATCGACGGTGGGGCAAAGGTCAGGAACTACGTCATTGACAAGCGGGAGTCAACCAGAAAAGCATATGCTAACGTGAGTAGCAAGTGCAGTAAAACAAGCTTTAGAGTTGAGAATCTGACGGAGGGAGCCATCTATTACTTTAGAGTCATGGCTGAGAATGAATTTGGAGTTGGTGTTCCCGTGGAGACCTCTGATGCCGTGAAAGCTTCTGAACCTCCTTCTCCACCAGGAAAGGTAACACTCACCGATGTGTCCCAAACCAGCGCATCACTTATGTGGGAGAAACCTGAACATGATGGTGGGAGCAGAATCCTGGGGTATGTTGTTGAGATGCAGCCCAAAGGAACAGAACAATGGAGTGTAGTGGCTGAATCCAAAGTCTGTAATGCAGTTGTTACTGGCCTGAGCTCCGGACAAGAATATCAGTTCCGTGTCAAAGCTTACAATGAGAAAGGAAAAAGTGATCCGAGAGTGCTTGGTGTTCCAGTCATAGCCAAAGACTTGACTATCCAGCCTAGTTTTAAGCTGCCATTTAATACGTACAGTGTCCAAGCAGGAGAGGATCTGAAAATAGAAATCCCAGTCATAGGCAGACCAAGACCTAAAATTTCTTGGGTCAAAGATGGTGAGCCTCTTAAACAGACCACAAGAGTAAATGTTGAAGAAACAGCTACTTCGACTATTTTACACATTAAGGAAAGCAGCAAAGATGACTTTGGAAAATACAGTGTCACGGCAACGAACAGTGCAGGCTCTGCAACAGAAAACCTCAGCATTATTGTTTTGGAAAAGCCTGGCCCTCCGGTTGGACCGGTGAAGTTTGATGAAGTGAGTGCAGACTTTGTGGTCATATCTTGGGAACCTCCAGCCTATACAGGAGGATGCCAAATAAGCAACTACATCGTAGAGAAGCGAGATACCACCACCACCAACTGGCAGATGGTATCAGCGACAGTTGCCAGAACCACCATTAAAATAAGCAAACTGAAAACAGGCACTGAATACCAGTTTAGGATTTTTGCTGAGAACAGGTATGGAAAAAGTGCTCCCTTGGATTCTAAACCCGTTGTTGTACAGTATCCATTTAAAGAGCCTGGACCGCCTGGAACCCCATTTGTGACATCTGTCTCAAAAGATCAAATGCTGGTGCAGTGGCATGAGCCAGTCAATGATGGTGGCAGCAAGGTTACTGGCTACCACCTTGAACAGAAGGAAAAGAATAGCATCCTGTGGGTCAAGCTGAATAAGATCCCCATCCAGGACACCAAATTCAAAACAGTGGGGCTTGATGAAGGACTTGAATACGAGTTCAGGGTTTCTGCTGAGAACATTGTGGGCATTGGCAAGCCTAGCAAAGTGTCAGAGTGCTACGTTGCACGCGACCCATGTGATCCACCTGGCCGTCCTGAAGCCATCGTCATTACAAGGAACAGTGTCACACTGAAATGGAAGAAACCTGCTTATGATGGTGGCAGTAAGATAACAGGTTATATCATAGAAAAGAAGGATCTACCAGAAGGCCGGTGGATGAAAGCCAGCTTCACCAATGTTGTGGAGACTGAGTTTACAGTTTCCGGGCTTGTAGAAGACCAAAGATACGAATTTAGAGTAATTGCGAGAAACGCAGCTGACAACTTCAGTGAGCCATCTGAAAGCAGTGGTGCAATCACCGCAAGGGATGAAATTGACGCACCAAACGCCTCACTGGACCCTAAATATAGAGATGTCATTGTTGTTCATGCAGGAGAGACCTTTGTCCTCGAAGCTGATATTCGTGGCAAACCCATACCTGATATTGTTTGGTCAAAAGATGGCAATGAACTCGAGGAAACAGCAGCCAGGATGGAAATTAAATCCACTCTCCAGAAGACAACTCTCATTGTCAAAGACTGTATCCGTACTGATGGAGGCCAGTACACCTTGAAACTCAGCAATGTTGGTGGCACCAAGACTATACCCATCACTGTAAAGGTACTGGATAGGCCAGGGCCTCCCGAAGGACCTCTGAAAGTGACCGGAGTTACAGCTGAAAAGTGTTACCTGGCGTGGAACCCACCTTTGCAAGATGGTGGTGCTAGCATTTCACATTACATCATTGAAAAGAGAGAAACAAGCAGACTCTCCTGGACCCAGGTTTCAACTGAAGTGCAGGCCCTTAACTACAAAGTCACAAAGTTACTTCCTGGGAATGAGTACATTTTCCGGGTTATGGCAGTGAATAAATATGGAATTGGAGAACCCCTGGAGTCTGAGCCTGTGATAGCCTGTAATCCTTACAAGCTTCCAGGGCCTCCTTCTACACCTGAGGCCTCAGCAATCACCAAAGACTCTATGGTACTAACGTGGACACGTCCAGTGGATGATGGCGGTGCTGAAATTGAGGGGTATGTTCTTGAAAAGCGAGACAAGGAAGGCATTAGATGGACCAAGTGCAACAAGAAAACATTAACCGACCTTCGGTTCCGGGTAACCGGCCTCACAGAAGGCCATTCCTATGAATTCAGAGTTGCCGCTGAGAACGCAGCTGGTGTTGGGGAACCTAGCGAGCCATCCGTTTTCTACCGTGCTTGTGATGCCTTGTATCCACCAGGTCCACCAAGCAACCCCAAAGTGACAGACACTTCCAGGTCTTCTGTCTCCCTAGCGTGGAATAAGCCAATTTACGATGGCGGTACACCTGTGAGGGGCTATGTGATTGAGTTCAAAGAAGCTGCTGCTGATGAATGGGCGACCTGCACCCCACCATCGGGATTACAAGGCAAGCAGTTCACGGTGACCAAGCTTAAAGAAAACACTGAGTACAACTTCCGCATCTGCGCTTTCAATACGGAAGGTGTAGGTGAACCTGCGACCATACCTGGCTCTGTCGTGGCTCAGGAGAGGATGGAAGCACCAGAAATAGAACTTGATGCGGATCTCAGAAAGGTGGTGACCCTTCGAGCAAGCGCCACCTTGCGCCTGTTTGTCACGATCAAAGGCCGGCCAGAACCTGAAGTTAAGTGGGAAAAGGCCGAAGGCGTTCTCACAGAGAGGGCCCAAATTGAGGTGACCAGTTCGTACACAATGCTGGTGATTGACAACGTGACCAGGTTTGACAGTGGAAGGTACAACCTCACCCTGGAGAATAACAGCGGCTCCAAAACAGCTTTTGTCAATGTCAGAGTTCTTGACTCACCCAGTGCCCCCGTGAATCTGACTGTCAGAGAAGTGAAGAAAGACTCGGTGACGCTGGCCTGGGAGCCACCACTTATTGATGGCGGCGCAAAGATTACAAATTACATCGTTGAGAAACGAGAGACTACAAGAAAAGCTTATGCTACCATTACAAACAATTGCACCAAGAATACTTTCAAAATTGAAAACCTACAAGAAGGGTGCTCTTATTACTTCCGAGTCCTGGCTGCCAATGAATATGGGATTGGTTTGCCGGCCGAAACAGCGGAACCCGTGAAAGTGTCTGAACCACCACTCCCACCTGGAAGGGTAACCCTTGTGGATGTGACCCGTAGCACGGCTACGCTTAAGTGGGAGAAACCAGAAAGCGATGGTGGCAGCAAGATCACTGGCTATGTGGTGGAAATGCAGACCAAAGGCAGTGAAAAGTGGAGCACATACACACAAGTGAAGACCCTGGAGGCGACCGTATCTGGGCTCACTGCAGGAGAAGAGTATGTCTTCAGGGTAGCTGCAGTTAATGAAAAAGGAAGAAGTGATCCAAGACAGCTTGGGGTGCCAGTCATTGCAAAAGACATCGAAATAAAGCCTTCAGTGGAGCTCCCCTTCAACACTTTCAACGTTAAGGCTAATGACCAACTCAAAATTGACATACCATTCAAAGGAAGGCCTCAAGCTACCGTGGCCTGGAAAAAGGATGGACAGGTTCTCAGAGAGACAACTAGAGTCAACGTGTCTTCCTCAAAGACCGTAACAACACTGTCTATTAAAGAAGCTTCCAGGGAGGATGTTGGAACTTACGAACTGTGTGTTTCCAATACTGCTGGATCCATTACAGTTCCTATCACTGTCATTGTCCTTGACAGGCCTGGACCTCCAGGACCTATACGTATTGATGAAGTGAGCTGTGACAATGTGTCTATTTCTTGGAATCCTCCAGAGTACGACGGTGGCTGCCAAATTAGCAACTACATTGTTGAAAAGAGAGAAACCACTTCTACAACATGGCAGGTAGTCTCACAAGCTGTGGCAAGAACATCCATTAAAATAGTCCGCCTGGTAACAGGAAGTGAGTATCAGTTCCGTGTTTGTGCAGAAAATCGATATGGAAAGAGTTCCTACAGTGAGTCCTCGGCTGTTGTTGCCGAGTATCCATTCAGCCCCCCAGGGCCTCCTGGTACTCCTAAAGTTGTGCATGCCACAAAGTCTACCATGGTTGTAAGCTGGCAAATACCAGTTAATGATGGAGGAAGCCAAGTAATTGGCTATCACCTTGAATACAAAGAAAGGAGCAGCATTCTCTGGTCAAAGGCAAACAAAGTCCTCATTGCAGATACACAGATGAAGGTCTCTGGTCTGGATGAAGGGCTGATGTATGAGTACCGTGTATACGCTGAGAATATTGCTGGAATTGGTAAATGCAGCAAGGCATGTGAGCCAGTTGCTGCAAGAGATCCTTGTGACCCTCCCGGACAACCTGAAGTCACCAATATCACAAGAAAATCAGTGTCCCTGAAGTGGTCTAAACCGCGTTATGATGGTGGAGCTAAGATCACTGGATACACTGTTGAACGCAGGGAACTGCCTGACGGCAGGTGGCTGAAGTGCAATTTCACTAATGTACAGGAAACATACTTTGAAGTAACCGAGCTAACTGAAGACCAACGTTATGAATTCCGGGTTTTTGCAAGAAATGCTGCTGACTCTGTTAGTGAGCCATCTGAATCCACTGGCCCCATTACCGTAAAAGACGATGTTGAGGCACCAAGAATTATGATGGATGTCAAATTCCGAGATGTCATTGTTGTCAAAGCTGGAGAAGTCCTCAAGATAAATGCGGACATTGCAGGGAGACCTCTGCCAGTAATTTCCTGGGCCAAAGATGGGGTAGAAATTGAAGAAAGGGCTAAAACAGAAATTGTCTCGACAGACAGTAGTACCACGTTAACAGTTAAAGACTGTGTGAGACGAGACTCTGGGCAGTACGTCCTTACACTGAAGAACGTTGCAGGAACTCGGACGATGGCAGTTAACTGTAAAGTACTCGATAAGCCTGGCCCACCAGCAGGACCACTTGAAATAAATGGCCTCACCGCTGAAAAGTGCTCTCTCTCCTGGGGCCGTCCCCAGGAAGATGGCGGTGCAGACATCGATTATTACATTGTGGAAAAGCGGGAAACCAGCCGCCTCGCATGGACCATATGTGAAGCAGAGTTGAGGACAACGTCTTGTAAAGTGACCAAGCTACTCAAAGGCAATGAATACATCTTTAGAGTAACCGGTGTTAACAAGTATGGTGTTGGGGAGCCCTTAGAGAGCGTGGCCGTGAAGGCACTAGATCCATTCACCATCCCTAGTCCACCCACATCTTTGGAGATTACATCTGTGACCAAAGATTCCATGACGCTTTGCTGGTCAAGACCTGACACCGATGGAGGCAGTGATATCTCTGGCTACGTAATTGAAAGACGTGAGAAAAACAGCCTACGGTGGATACGTGTGAATAAAAAACCAGTTTATGACCTGAGAGTGAAGTCAACAGGACTCCGGGAAGGATGTGAATATGAGTATCGGGTTTTTGCAGAAAACGCTGCCGGCCTAAGTCTTCCGAGTGAAACTTCCCCCTTAGTTCGGGCAGAAGATCCAGTGTTCTTGCCGTCTCCTCCATCCAAACCCAAAATTGTAGACTCAGGCAAGACAACCATTACCATCGGTTGGGTTAAGCCTTTGTTTGACGGTGGGGCTCCAATAACCGGCTACACTGTAGAATACAAAAAGTCTGATGAAACTGACTGGAGAGTTGCCATTCAGAGCTTCCGAGGCACAGAATACACAATGAGTGGGCTCACAACAGGGGCTGAATATGTTTTCAGAGTGAGGTCTGTCAATAAGGTTGGGGCCAGTGACCCCAGCGATAGCTCCGACCCACAGGTAGCAAAAGAAAGAGAAGAAGAACCTGTATTTGATGTTGACAGTGAAATGAGGAAGACTTTGATTGTCAAGGCTGGCTCCTCATTTACCATGACAGTTCCTTTCAGAGGAAGACCAGTACCCAACGTCTCCTGGAGCAAGCCCGACACTGACCTCCGCACTAGAGCATACATTGATTCCACAGATTCTCGGACATTACTTACGATTGAAAATGCCAACAGAACCGATTCTGGAAAATACACACTAACGATCCAGAATGTTTTGAGTGCTGCCTCCATGACCTTTGTTGTCAAAGTTTTAGATTCCCCAGGTCCTCCATCCAATATCACTGTACGTGAAGTAACAAAGGAGACGGCTGTGCTGTCCTGGGATGTCCCCGAGAACGACGGCGGAGCCCCAGTGAAGAATTACCACATAGAAAAGCGAGAGGCCAGCAAGAAGGCCTGGGTATCCGTCACCAACAACTGCAACCGCCTCTCTTACAAAGTGACCAACTTACAAGAAGGAGCAATTTACTACTTCAGAGTCGCTGGAGAAAACGAGTTTGGTGTTGGTGTGCCAGCTGAAACAAGGGAAGGGGTTAAAATAACAGGTACCTATTAAGAACAAAATATATCCATATTTTGCTGCAATAATGTGAATCTCTCTGGTTAGTCATTTTAATCTTAAAAGACTTTGAGCTCACATCCCCAAACTATTCATGCCATAACACAAAATGAATCTCTAATAATTGACATAGCTAGGAAGATAATATAAGATACGTTAGATTTAAGGATAATTACATCTAAGTACACATACATTTAGTGCGTGTGCAAAAACTATCTGAAGCTTCTTATAAGATGGCTCTTGTCTCTCCATTGTATACCCACAATGATTTTGGGGCAAATCTTGTCATTTTATTGTGTTACTTGAGACTTAATTTAAATTTGAGTACTATAACATATGAATGCATAGCTAGTGGAGCTTTGACAGTCTAAAAAGCCAAAGTTGTCATATAAATAGACTCAAGTCAAAGTAAATGCATTTGGCTTTGATTTAAAAGTTTTTCTCTGACAATGTATAAATGATGCATGTGAAGGAAAATGTAATAATTGTTCCCTTTCTTCCAATTTTTTTTTAAGAAAAACCAAGCCCACCAGAAAAGCTTGGAGTAACAAGTGTATCCAAGGACAGTGTTTCCCTGAGCTGGTTGAAGCCAGAACATGATGGCGGAAGCAGAATCGTACACTATGTTGTTGAAGCACTAGAAAAAGGACAGAAAAACTGGGTTAAATGTGCAGTGGTGAAGACAACCCATCATGTTGTTTCTGGGCTGAGAGAGAATCATGAATACTTCTTCCGGGTCTTTGCAGAAAACCAAGCTGGTCTGAGTGACCCGAGAGAGCTCCTGCTTCCTGTTCTCATAAAGGATCAGCTAGGTATGTCTAATTTTATGCATAAGCAAATTTTAATTTTCTGCAATCAGGTAAGATAAGTTTGTAGACATTTTTTATCTTTATTTACCATACTTTTATTTTTCAGAACCACCTGAAATTGATATGAAGAATTTCCCAAGTCACACCGTGTATGTTCGAGCCGGTTCCAACCTTAAAGTTGACATCCCGATTTCTGGAAAGCCACTACCCAAAGTGACCTTATCAAGAGATGGCGTGCCCCTGAAGGCGACCATGAGATTTAATACTGAGATCACTGCTGAGAACCTCACCATCAATCTTAAAGAAAGTGTTACCGCTGATGCTGGAAAATATGAGATCACTGCCGCCAACACCAGTGGAACCACCAAAACCTTCATTAACATCATTGTGCTGGACAGGCCTGGTCCTCCTACTGGCCCTGTTGCCATTACTGATATAACCGAAGAAAGTGTGACTCTCAAGTGGGAGCCACCAAAGTATGACGGTGGAAGCCATGTTACCAATTACATTGTTCTGAAGAGAGAAACAAGTACTGCAGTGTGGTCTGAAGTGTCGGCAACAGTAGCAAGAACCATGATCAAAGTCATGAAACTGACCACAGGAGAAGAATACCAGTTCCGCATCAAGGCAGAAAATCGCTTTGGCATCAGCGATCACATAGATTCGGCTTGTGTGGTTGTCAAACTACCATACAGTAAGTTGTCAACCTTAGACTCCCCGGATTGGTGTTTACCATACACATGTGCTCAGTGCCTGTCTTAATGTATGGGTTTTCTCTCTTTCCTAGCAACACCTGGACCACCATCTACACCGTGGGTCTCTAATGTTACTCGTGAAAGCATCACTGTGGGCTGGCATGAACCAGTGTCCAATGGAGGCAGTGCAGTCACAGGCTACCACTTGGAAATGAAAGACAGAAACAGTATTTTGTGGCAAAAAGCCAACAAAATGATCATCCGTACAACTCACTTCAAAGTCACCACAATCAGTGCTGGGCTGATTTATGAATTCAGGGTGTATGCAGAAAATGCCGCTGGTATCGGAAAACCCAGCCATTCTTCTGAACCAGTCTTGGCCATTGATGCCTGTGGTATGTATTTGTCCGGAGCAGAGCAATTCTGATATCTTAAAAATGGAAAAGCTCGTTTCTTCAATGCAAAATAGATTGGTCTAAGTGCCACTGATCTGCTTTCTTGTTATTACAGAACCCCCAAGAAATGTGCGGATCACTGACATTTCGAAGAACTCTGTCAACCTTTCATGGCAACAACCAGCCTTTGATGGAGGAAGCAAGATCACAGGCTACATTGTTGAAAGGCGTGACCTTCCAGATGGGAGGTGGACCAAGGCCAGCTTCACCAATGTTATTGAGACTCAATTCACAGTCTCTGGCTTGACTCAGAATTCCCAGTATGAATTCCGGGTCTTTGCTAGAAATGCTGTTGGCTCCGTCAGCAACCCATCTGAGGTTGTCGGCCCCATCACATGCATTGACTCTTACGGTAAGTAGTTTTCACCCAATGTTTCCTTTAAAGGCTTTTATGTGCATTTTCATTAAATTATGGGAGTAACTATAAACTGGCTGGAATATTTAGGAAACACTTGAGCCCCTCCACGTCTCCCTTGATTTCCCTAAAACTTAGATTTTGATTATAGGATAGCTAAAGGTCTTTAAAATGTTTAGATTTTTTTTGATTGTCTGAGTTGGTGCTTTCCTTCTATTTTAAGTTACCAGACTGAATAATTAACTCAGGTACGATCCTCACAGACTCTCCTAAGTTCATGAAAGACTGAAGTCCTAAATGATCATAGTATTAATAGCACCTGCCATCGGTTGGGCAATTTCCATGAATATCCTTCTTCCATTAATTCTCTCCCTTAGTTCCAAAAACACAGATTAATCCACTCTGCAAAAGTAAGCCTAAGGCTTAGAGTGTTTATGTAAAGTCCCCACGGTGAAACAACTCAGCAGTAATGAGAAGTGTCTTTGTAACCCTCTCTATATCACTGTCAGTCCAAAATATAATTCCGTAAAAGAAATGGCATTTAGCTAATAATGGCTCAGAAATGAGAATTTCATGAGTGTCAAGTACCCTGTGACACTTTGGGGGTTTTGTTTTTGTTTTGTTTTAATTTTATGTACATTGGTATTTTGCTTGCATGTATATCTGTGTGACGGTGTCAGATCTTGTAGTTTCAGACAGTTGTGAGCTGCCGTGTGGGTGATGGGAAACTCAGATCCTCAGGATAGCATCAGTGCTCTTAACCACTGAGCCATCTCTCCAGCCCCTCTGTGACACTTTGTAATCATTTTACATTTTCAAAGAGGGATGTAAGCCTCGTCATGTCTGGATCAAAAGTCTCACTCCCATCCTTGTGTTGGAAATCCCAGGGCCAGCCTTTACTAGTCAGGATTTGCTGTTCTGAGTACTAGTTGCACGGTAAAGCCAGCCAAACTTACAAATCTCAACAGTTATAAGAAGCCTGGCAGAACATCTTCTCATGGATATATAGCCATGTGAGCAGAGAAGTCAAGCTTCAAGAATCTGACGTGAACTGCTCACATTTGCATAGTGGAAAGGAAAAGAAAACAAACGGGAAGAAATCAGAGGCGAAGGAAAGATCAAAATATCTGCCAGAGGCTAAAATACATTTAGGAAGTACTGACTTTCCTGTGCAATTTGTGTAGTGTTCCTAGGGTTCAGAGTCTGCTCAGTGTGTCTTCCCCATCTGAGATATAGAAGCGGCTTTTAAAATGAAAGGTTTAAAGTGAGTAGGCTTAGACCTGCATATAGTACATACAACACATGTGCACACGATTGCCAAAGGGCCAGTTCCCTATTTTGAAGTCTGCAACTTCATCCTTGTAAGATTTTAACTATCGCCTCATCTGTTTTCTTGCAGGTGGTCCTGTGATTGACTTGCCTCTAGAATATACAGAAGTTGTCAAATACAGAGCAGGAACATCTGTGAAGCTCCGGGCTGGCATTTCTGGCAAACCCGAACCTACAATTGAGTGGTACAAAGATGATAAAGAATTACAAACCAATGCCTTGGTATGTGTTGAAAATAGCACTGACCTGGCATCTATCCTCATCAAAGATGCCAACCGCCTCAATAGCGGAAGCTATGAATTAAAACTAAGGAATGCCATGGGCTCCGCCTCAGCCACCATCAGAGTTCAGATCCTTGGTAGGTGCTTCACGTGGGCAGTGTCCTTTTTTTGTTTACCTAAGGTGTAGTAATTGAAAGTCAGTCGGCCCTTTAAGGGCCCTCACATTGTTTTCTCCTGTCATTGGCAGACAAACCAGGACCTCCAGGTGGGCCAATTGAATTTAGGACTGTCACTGCAGAAAAGATAACACTGCTCTGGAGGCCACCAGCTGATGATGGTGGTGCAAAGATCACTCACTACATTGTGGAGAGACGTGAGACCAGCCGAGTCGTGTGGTCTATGGTGGCCGAAAACCTGGAAGAGTGCATCATTACAACTACCAAAATTATCAAAGGGAATGAGTACATCTTCCGAGTCCGAGCTGTGAACAAATATGGAATTGGCGAGCCACTGGAATCTGATCCAGTTGTAGCCAAGAATGCCTTTGGTGAGCAACACTGAGATGTAAACTATTCTGGTAGCTTATGGATGTTTTCTTAAAATGGTTTTCTTCTGCAACTCCTCTTGTCTCATTACTATCCTTTCCACAAGACAGACATTGTCATTACTACTATTTTAGACAGAACTTAAAGATGAGAGAAAGTAGAGCCTGTTGACCCTTTAAACTGATCTGTTCCCTTTTTTTCCTAAATAGTTACACCTGGGCCACCAAGCATCCCAGAGGTAACAAAGATTAACAAGAGTTCAATGACTGTTGTCTGGGACAGACCCACTGTAGACGGTGGCAGTGAAATAAATGGCTATTTCCTTGAAAGACGAGACAAGAAGAGTCTGGCATGGCTTAAAGTTCTAAAGGAGACTATTCGTGACACCAGACAAAAGGTGACAGGACTCACGGAAAACAGTGACTATCAATATCGAGTCTGTGCTGTAAATGCCGCTGGAATGGGTCCATTCTCAGAACCGTCTGACTTCTATAAGGCTGCTGATCCCATTGGTAAGTGCTCGCACACAACATCTTCACTTGTCTTTTGTGCGCTTGAATTACAGATAACTGTGTAATCACTCTATTGCAAATGGCCATTCCAGATCCTCCAGGCCCACCTGCCAAGATAAGAATTGCAGATTCAACAAAATCATCCATCACTCTCGGCTGGAGTAAACCTGTCTATGACGGGGGCAGTGATGTCACTGGCTATGTTGTTGAGATGAGACAGGGAGAGGAGGAGGAATGGACTATTGTTTCTACCAAGGGAGAAGTCAGAACTACAGAATATGTGGTATCTAACCTGAAACCTGGAGTCAATTACTATTTCCAAGTATCAGCAGTAAACTGTGCTGGCCAGGGAGAACCCATAACAATGACTGAACCTGTACAAGCTAAAGACATCCTCGGTACGTACAACCAGTGTGGTAATGCTTTCCTGACTTATTAAGAGTTTTAGGCAAAGACTAGTCTTCTTTTAAAGAATCTTGTAAATTTCTTCTAAAATGTCCATTTTGTGTCTACAGAGGAACCAGAAATCGACCTAGATGTGGCTCTCAGAACATCCGTGATAGCTAAAGCTGGAGAGGATGTGCAGCTGTTGATTCCCTTTAAAGGCAGACCTCCACCTACTGTCACCTGGAGGAAAGATGAGAAGAATCTCGGCAGCGATGCCAGATACAGCATCCAAAACACCGATTCATCGTCTTTACTGGTTATTCCTCAAGTCACCCGCCATGACACAGGCAAATACGTCCTCACAATAGAAAATGGAGTCGGCCAACCTAAGTCGTCCACTGTGACTGTCAAGGTGCTCGACACACCAGCTGCCTGCCAGAAGCTACAGCTGAAACACGTTTCACTAGGCACAGTCACGTTGCTGTGGGACCCTCCTCTCATCGACGGAGGGTCTCCCGTCATTAATTACGTCATTGAAAAGAGAGACGCCACGAAGAGAACATGGTCTGTTGTGTCACACAAGTGTTCCGGCACATCCTTCAAGGTGACAGACTTATCAGAGAAAACTCCATTCTTCTTCAGAGTTCTCGCAGAGAATGAAATTGGAGTGGGTGAGCCCTGTGAGACAACAGAGCCTGTGAAGGCTGCTGAGGTGCCAGCACCCATCCGCGATCTCTCAATGAAAGACTCCACAAAGACATCTGTGGTCCTGAGCTGGACCAAGCCCGACTTCGATGGTGGGAGCATCATCTCGGACTATGTTGTGGAAAGGAAAGGCAAAGGAGAACAAGCATGGTCACACGCTGGCATCAGTAAGACATGCGAAATTGAGATCGGGCAGCTTAAAGAGCAGTCCGTCTTGGAATTCCGAGTGATGGCTAGAAATGAGAAAGGTCAGAGCGACCCTGTCACTATTGGGCCACTTACAGTGAAAGAACTTGTAATTACACCTGAAGTTGACTTGTCGGAAATCCCCGGGGCACAAATATCTGTGAGAATTGGACATAATGTACACCTTGAGTTACCTTACAAGGGAAAACCCAAGCCATCCATAAGTTGGCTTAAAGATGGCTTGCCACTGAAAGAGAGTGAATATGTTCGTTTCAGTAAAACAGAAAACAAAATTACCTTGAGTATTAAGAATGTGAAGAAGGAGCATGGAGGGAAATATACTGTTATTCTCGATAATGCTGTATGTAGAAACTCATTCCCCATTACAATCATCACCCTTGGCCCACCATCAAAACCCAAAGGACCCATTCGATTTGATGAAATCAAGGCTGACAGTGCCATCATGTCCTGGGATGTGCCTGAAGATGATGGAGGAGGAGAAATCACTTGCTATAGCATTGAGAAGCGGGAAGCTTCACAAACTAATTGGAAGATGGTGTGTTCAAGTGTTGCCAGAACAACGTTCAAAGTTTCCAATCTGGTCAAAGATTCTGAATATCAGTTTAGAGTTAGAGCGGAAAACAGATATGGCGTCAGCGAGCCGCTTGTCTCAAATATTATCGTGGCAAAACACCAATTCAGGATTCCCGGCCCTCCAGGAAAGCCAGTAATATACAATGTGACTTCAGACGGCATGTCCCTAACTTGGGATGCACCAGTTTATGACGGTGGCTCAGAAGTTACTGGATTCCATGTTGAAAAGAAGGAAAGAAACAGCATTCTCTGGCAAAGGGTTAACACATCACCAATATCTGGGAGAGAATACAGAGCTACCGGCTTAATAGAGGGACTGGACTACCAGTTCCGAGTGTACGCCGAGAATTCTGCTGGCCTGAGCAAGCCTAGTGACGCAAGCAAGTTTACGTTAGCTGTTTCCCCAGTAGGTAAGTGACTGTTCTCAAATAGATTTAATCAAGCAACCAAACACATTAGTGATAAACACATCAAACACTGCTTCACTTTCAGAAGTCACCCTCCTAGCTCTATCTTGTCATTAGAGAACTAGTCATGTAAAGCCAGAAAAAAATGATTTGGTGGGGGAGAGGGGGTAGGGGGGGAGCTCAAGGTAGGTATTGTCTCTGTAGCCCTGGCTGTCTTGGAATATACTCTGTAAACCAGACTGGCCTCCAACTCAAGAGATCTTCCTGCCTCCGATAGGATTAAAGGTGTGAACCAACACACCCGGCCAAGTGTGTGTTTTAGCTGAGTCTAATAACCTAATTTGGAATTTTTAAATTCTCTGAAAGATTATGAAGCAGAAAGTTAAAATCAGCGCCTGGGGGGTTTCTCCATCTTGTTTTACTTCATTGGTAATTAAAAGATGATGACACAGAGAGAACGGTCTATTTAACTCTTCTGTAATTGTTCAGACCCGCCTGGCACGCCTGACTACATCGATGTCACCCGGGAAACCATCACACTGAAATGGAACCCTCCATTGCGTGATGGGGGCAGTAAGATCGTGGCCTACAGCATTGAGAAACGGCAAGGGAACGACCGCTGGGTTAGATGCAACTTCACTGACGTCAGCGAATGTCAGTACACAGTCACAGGCCTTAGTCCTGGGGATCGGTATGAGTTCAGAATACTTGCTAGAAATGCTGTTGGAACTATAAGCCCACCCTCACAGTCTTCCGGCATCATCATGACAAGGGATGAAAACGGTAAGCATTTCCAACTGATTTTCATCGTGACAAAGAGTTTTCACATTTTAAAAAAATGCTTTTGGCCTCTGGTGTATAAAAGAGGGGACAGAGGTCTTTATCTATAAATTAGCCAAGGCTGCCATGAGGATGAATTAAGTCCTTTTTGATATCAGTTCTCTTCACTGTGTCAATTAGTTAACTTCATTCCCATAGTGGGAAAGAGTTTTTAGGTTTGTAGTTTTAGCCATTTATAGTAAATTAAAGGGTCCCTAGGAACAGCTGCCCATCTGTATTAGAGTTATTCAGATGGAATATAGATGAAGTCATTACCTGCCCGGATGAAGCTAATGGCTTCTCCCAGGAACTTGTTTGCATATGCAACACTATCAGGAAGTGAAGACTTGCGAGTGTTAAGAGTTCTCTTTCTGCAGAGTAATCACGTCAGGAGTAAGAAAGGGAATAAATCAGCAGAGGAGAAATGTTTAATCCCGGTTGGCTGAGCTCTCCATTGCTAGTCCTACTTTCAAAATGGCCTTTGGTACCATGGAGATGAGATGGTCACCCTCTCAGGCTTTATGATATGCTCCTAATGAAAACTATGTTTCTGTATGTCCTTATTAAGCCAAGTTAACAAGCGCTTCTGTTCTTCTTCAGTTCCACCAACAGTAGAGTTTGGCCCCGAGTACTTCGATGGTCTTGTCATTAAGTCTGGAGACAGCCTCAGAATCAAAGCTTTGGTCCAAGGCCGACCAGTACCACGAGTAACTTGGTTCAAAGATGGAGTTGAAATTGAGAGGAGAATGAACATGGAGATAACTGATGTTCTTGGCTCCACCAGCCTCTTTGTTAGAGACGCAACCCGAGATCACCGTGGTGTTTATACTGTGGAAGCCAAAAATGTATCCGGTTCCACAAAAGCAGAAATTACAGTCAAAGTACAAGGTATCCTAAAATAAATTCAGTCTGATTCATTAGGCTTGGGCTAGGGATATGGCTAATTCTCCTTTAATGGACAAGAAGAAAAAGTCATTAACTCTCAATACTTTTTCTTGTAGATACACCAGGGAAGGTCGTTGGGCCAATACGATTCACTAATATTACCGGTGAAAAGATGACCCTGTGGTGGGACGCACCACTCAATGACGGCTGTGCGCCTGTCACCCACTACATCATTGAAAAACGGGAAACCAGCAGACTTGCTTGGGCGTTAATTGAGGACAACTGTGAAGCCCACAGCTATACTGCCATTAAGCTAATAACCGGCAACGAGTATCAGTTCCGGGTGTCTGCAGTTAACAAGTTTGGTGTGGGCAGGCCACTTGAATCCGACCCCGTGGTTGCTCAAATACAATACAGTAAGTCTCCAGTTCTACTGAACAGTACCGTGCCATAAAAGTAACTTTCCAAACAACTGAATCTAATGGCTTTTCCCCTATTACAGCCATTCCAGATGCCCCTGGGATTCCGGAACCTAGCAACGTGACAGGCAACAGCATTACCCTGACGTGGGCGAGGCCAGAATCAGATGGTGGCAACGAGATCCGACACTACATCCTTGAAAGGAGAGAAAAGAAGAGCACCCGATGGGTGAAAGTGACCAGCAAGCGACCCATCTCTGAGACAAGGTTCAAAGTCACCGGCCTGGTAGAAGGCAACGAGTATGAATTCCACGTCATGGCAGAAAATGCTGCCGGGGTAGGACCACCAAGCGGCATCTCAAGACTGATTAAATGCAGAGAGCCCGTCAACCCACCAAGTGCCCCCGCAGTGGTCAAAGTAACGGACACATCAAAGACGACCGTGAGCTTAGAGTGGGCCAGGCCAGTCTTTGACGGCGGCTTGGAAATAATTGGGTACGTGATAGAAATGTGCAAAGCCGAGTTGGGAGACTGGCACAAGGTAAACACAGAGCCCTGTGTGAAAACAAGATACACAGTCACGGACCTGCAGGCCGGCGAAGAGTACAAATTCCGGGTCAGCGCCATCAACGGTGCCGGGAAAGGAGACAGCTGCGAGGTGACTGGCACAATCAAAGCAGTTGATCGGTTATCGGCTCCCGAGTTAGACATTGATGCCAACTTCAAGCAGACTCACATCGTTAGAGCAGGAGCTAGCATTCGCCTCTTCATCGCCTATCAGGGTAGGCCCACTCCCACAGCGGTGTGGAGCAAGCCTGACTCTGACCTCAGCATCCGGGCGGACGTCCACACCACAGACTCCTTCAGCACGCTCACAGTGGAAAACTGCAACCGAACCGATGCCGGGAAGTACACGCTCACCGTGGGAAACAACAGCGGCAGCAAGTCCATAACGTTCACCGTGAAGGTGCTAGACTCTCCAGGCCCACCAGGTCCAATTACCTTCAAAGACGTGACCCGGGGCTCTGCCACCCTGATGTGGGATGCCCCTCTCCTCGATGGCGGTGCCCGAATCCACCACTACGTGGTAGAGAAACGAGAAGCGAGTCGCCGCAGCTGGCAGGTTGTCAGCGAGAAATGCACTCGCCAGATCCTCAAGGTCAGCGACCTGACGGAAGGCGTGCCCTACTATTTCCGTGTCTCTGCTGAAAATGAGTACGGGGTTGGTGAACCCTATGAAATGCCTGAACCAATTGTAGCCACAGAACAGCCCGCTCCACCTCGGAGACTTGATGTCGTAGACACCAGCAAGTCCTCCGCGGTCCTAGCTTGGCTGAAGCCTGATCATGACGGAGGCAGCCGGATCACGGGCTACCTGCTCGAAATGAGGCAGAAGGGCTCCGACTTCTGGGTGGAAGCCGGCCACACCAAACAGCTGACCTTCACAGTGGAGCGCCTCGTGGAGAACACAGAATACGAGTTCCGGGTGAAAGCCAAGAACGACGCTGGCTACAGTGAGCCCAGGGAAGCCTTCTCATCGGTTATCATCAAGGAGCCGCAAATTGAGCCCACTGCTGACCTCACGGGAATCACCAATCAGCTCATAACTTGCAAAGCCGGAAGCACCTTTACTATTGATGTGCCAATCAGTGGGCGCCCCGCCCCCAAAGTGACCTGGAAACTAGAAGAAATGAGACTCAAGGAGACAGATCGAATGAGTATCACGACAGCAAAAGACAGGACCACCCTGACTGTAAAGGACAGCATGAGAGGGGACTCGGGCCGATACTTCCTGACCCTGGAAAACACAGCTGGGGTTAAAACATTTACCATCACAGTTGTGGTCATTGGAAGGCCAGGGCCAGTAACTGGTCCTATCGAGGTCTCATCTGTCTCGGCTGAATCCTGTGTCCTATCGTGGACGGAGCCGAAAGACGACGGAGGCACTGAAATTACTAATTACATAGTTGAAAAGCGCGAGTCGGGAACAACAGCCTGGCAGCTCATCAACTCCAGCGTCAAGCGCACTCAGATTAAAGTCACTCACCTCACAAAATACAAAGAATACTGTTTCCGAGTCAGTTCAGAGAACAGATTTGGGGTCAGCAAGCCTGTGGAGACGGTGCCAATAGTCGCTGAACATCCATTTGGTAAGGAAAACTAAAACCAAATTTCAAAGTCTGTTTTTCAATATTTCCACTGAATTTTATGAAACCGTATTCTTATTTATTCCTGTCCATATTTAGTTCCGCCAAGTGCTCCTACAAGACCTGAAGTCTACTATGTGTCCGCCAACGCCATGTCAATTCGCTGGGAAGAGCCCTACCACGATGGTGGCAGTAAAATCGTTGGTTACTGGGTTGAGAAGAAAGAGCGAAACACCATCCTTTGGGTGAAAGAAAACAAAGTGCCATGTTTAGAGTGCAACTACAAGGTGACAGGCCTCGTAGAAGGGCTAGAATACCAGTTCCGAACATACGCGCTCAACGCTGCCGGTGTCAGCAAGGCCAGCGAAGCTTCGAGACCCATCATGGCTCAAAACCCAGTTGGTGTGTATGAAATTCTAAAGGCAGACTTATTGCTGTCCTTGGTATGAGCACTCGGCTGAGTCTGTAACCTGATTTTTGTGCCCTTTCTAGATCCGCCCGGTAGACCAGAAGTGACAGATGTCACAAGATCAACAGTGTCGCTGATTTGGTCTGCCCCAGTCTATGATGGAGGCAGCAAAGTCGTGGGCTACATCATAGAGCGGAAGCCGGTCAGCGAAGTTGGAGATGGTCGCTGGCTGAAATGCAACTATACCATTGTCTCTGATAATTTCTTCACTGTGACAGCCCTCAGTGAAGGAGACACTTATGAGTTCCGTGTACTGGCCAAGAATGCAGCTGGTATAATCAGCAAAGGCTCTGAATCCACAGGCCCCGTCACTTGCCGAGATGAATATGGTAAGGAATAGCCCCCGTTTTCCTTGTAACTTATTGCAGTGTTCTCCTGTTAGCTCAGGTGGCTGTCTGAACTGTCAGGCATTCATGCGCATCTATTTTGCCTGTTCACAGCTCCACCCAAAGCTGAACTAGATGCCAGGTTACAAGGCGACCTGGTGACCATCCGGGCAGGTTCAGATCTTGTTCTCGATGCTGCCGTTGGCGGCAAACCTGAACCCAAAATCATCTGGACCAAAGGAGACAGGGAACTGGATCTCTGTGAGAAGGTCTCTCTGCAGTACACTGGCAAGCGAGCGACAGCTGTGATCAAATACTGTGACAGAGGGGACAGTGGAAAGTACACACTGACAGTGAAGAATGCCAGTGGGACCAAGTCCGTAGCTGTCATGGTCAAGGTTCTTGGTAAGCATATCAAAGGCTCCGCTGTTGCTGTTGCGGGGCTGGTGGTGGTGGCGGCACTTCCAAGCTCATCACACCTTGTCATCCTACCTGTTTCAGACTCCCCTGGCCCGTGCGGAAAACTCACCGTCAGCAGAGTAACCGAGGAGAAGTGTACCTTGGCCTGGAGCCTTCCTCAGGAAGACGGAGGAGCAGAGATAACTCACTACATTGTAGAGAGACGCGAGACCAGCCGGCTCAACTGGGTGATCGTGGAAGGGGAATGCCTGACTCTGTCCTATGTGGTCACCAGACTCATCAAGAACAACGAATACACATTCCGAGTGAGGGCGGTGAACAAGTATGGCCTCGGTGTGCCGGTTGAATCAGAGCCGATCGTGGCCAGAAACTCTTTCAGTGAGTGTTAACTTTTTAAATGCTAAGGGACCCGGGAAGAAGGGTAGTCACGTTCATAGCAGTTTTGTGCAGTTCTGACCATTCTTATTTGCGTTCAATACAAACAGCGATCCCGTCGCAACCTGGCATACCAGAGGAAGTAGGGGCTGGCAAAGAGCACATCATCATTCAGTGGGCGAAACCCGAATCCGACGGTGGCAACGAAATCAACAACTACCTTGTAGACAAACGCGAGAAGAAGAGCCTGCGCTGGACACGAGTCAACAAAGACTATGTGGTGTACGACACCAGGCTGAAGGTGACCAGCCTCATGGAAGGCTGTGATTATCAATTCCGGGTGACTGCAGTGAACGCTGCCGGCAACAGTGAACCCAGCGAAGCTTCCAACTTCATCTCCTGCAGAGAGCCGTCATGTGAGTTTCAAGACCCAGGGCCAATCAAAACCATATGACAAACATCTTCCAAGGTGGTAACTCCAGGAACATCAGAATTTATGTAAAACATATACCTGATATAGCATATACTTTCTGTGATCTTAAATATATATAGCATTTTAACTGTTCCTTTTATTATTGGCAGCAGTTAGCATTGCTAAAATCTATTGAAAACTGTTGCAGTATTTGTATGGTTTATAAGAAGTAATAAATTGTTCTCATACCAACATGAGAGGTATATTTTATAAATCTTCTAAAAGAGTGAAAAAAAATAAGTTCTACTGATGAGTACTGACAAGGAAAAAATAGCAAAATCCCTTTTGAACAGAGGCTTAGGGGAGCATAAAGTACCTAGCATTGTAGTAAGTTACTAACAAAATAATTATTACGCGGCCTTCAAAAATAACAGAGGCTTTTATAGAGTTTGAGCCTGAGGGCTGAAAGGGGTAAGTCACCGGGACTGAAGGGAGAGAGGACAGAACCAGATTACCAGATTCCAGCGCTCATCAGACATAGAGAGGTGACGTGATAGCAATCCAAGAAAGCACAGCTGAAGAAGTCCCTGAGAACGAGCTAAGAGAGGAACTTAGCTAAGAGAGTACACGCCATTGCTAGCCAAAGTGAGAGAGAGAGAAAAAAGCCACATTCCCAGAGCAATCTAAATCATGAAGTAATTGTAATGATAATGTAGCATTATCCAATGTAGCATTGTCCTAGAGTATCCAAAAGAGCAGAACTCTGTTACAAAGAGGGTCTTCTAAAATCTTGAAAGCCTCTGTGAATCTTGAAAACAAAACCATAATTCGCCAAGCCTCCTTATTTGTGCAATGCTTATAGCTCACTTTTGAATTTCAGATACCCCTGGGCCACCTTCCGCTCCGAGGGTTGTGGATACCACCAAGCGCAGTATTAGCTTGGCATGGACCAAGCCCATGTATGATGGAGGTGCTGACATCATAGGATATGTCCTAGAAATGCAAGAAAAGGACACTGATCAATGGTGCCGAGTGCATACAAACGCTACGATAAGGAACAATGAGTTCACTGTGACAGACCTCAAAATGGGCCAGAAATACTCCTTCCGAGTCGCTGCTGTGAACGTGAAGGGGATGAGTGAATACAGTGAAACACTTGCTGGAATTGAGCCCGTGGAAAGACTAGGTATTCAACCTGGAAGCGTTCGTTTACATGAGTTGTTTTCACATCCCGTCTGCTCATGAGTTAGTCACATTTTGATATTTACTTTCCAGAAATACCAGATCTTGAGCTTGCGGATGATCTGAAAAAGACAGTGACCCTCAGGGCTGGGGCCTCATTGCGCCTGATGGTGTCTGTGTCTGGAAGACCGGCTCCTGTCATCACGTGGAGCAAGAAAGGCATCGACCTTGCTAATCGGGCGATTATTGACAACACGGAGAGCTACTCGTTACTCATTGTGGACAAAGTTAATCGGTATGATGCTGGCAAATACACAATTGAAGCTGAAAACCAGTCTGGCAAGAAATCAGCAACAGTCCTTGTTAAAGTCTATGGTAAGTAACTTTAAGTTGAGCTAAGCTGTGAGTAGACACCCCAGAAAGGTACACCTATTTGCGTATTGGCTTATTAGTGAGTACCTTACAAGAGGACACCTACATTGGGTATATTTTCCTGTAACACAAAAAAGAGTCTCAATCAAGCAATGAGGAGTAAGCCAATCTTTCCTTCCGGTCTTTTTTTTTAAGATACTCCTGGCCCCTGTCCTTCAGTGAATGTTAAGGAAGTTTCGAGAGATTCTGTGACCATCACTTGGGAAATCCCCACCATTGACGGTGGTGCTCCTGTCAACAATTACATTATTGAGAAGCGAGAAGCCGCCATGAGAGCATTCAAAACAGTAACCACTAAGTGCAGCAAGACTCTTTACCGAATCTCTGGACTCGTCGAGGGAACCATGTACTACTTTAGAGTGCTTCCGGAAAACATCTACGGCATCGGAGAGCCTTGCGAAACAGCAGATGCAGTTTTGGTCTCAGAAGTACCTTTGGTGCCCACAAAACTAGAAGTGGTCGATGTCACCAAATCCACCGTGACCCTTGCCTGGGAAAAACCACTCTATGATGGCGGAAGCCGACTCACTGGATACGTTCTTGAGGCCTGCAAAGCTGGTACAGAGAGATGGATGAAAGTCGTCACGTTGAAGCCCACGATCTTAGAGCACACTGTTATCTCCTTGAATGAAGGTGAACAGTACTTGTTTAGAGTGAGGGCACAGAATGAGAAAGGTGTGTCAGAGCCAAGAGAGATCGTCACGGCTGTGACTGTACAAGACCTCAGAGGTAGGTACTGAATGCCCATACAATAATAAAAGAAAGGAAAACATTGGGAATTCAAGACACTTCATCTTCATAAATCATATGTAAAAATTAATGCCTAATTTGTTTCTCACAGTGCTGCCAACAATTGATCTTTCTACAATGCCTCAGAAGACCATCCACGTCCCAGCTGGGAGACCAATTGAGCTGGTGATCCCTATCGATGGCCGCCCACCACCTGCTGCTTCCTGGTTCTTTGCTGGCTCTAAGCTGAGAGAATCAGAGCGTGTCACAGTTGAAACCCAGACTAAAGTCACCAAGCTAACCATCCGTGAAACTACTATAAGAGACACTGGAGAATATACACTCGAATTGAAGAATGTTACTGGAACTACCTCAGAGACCATAAAAGTTATTATTCTTGGTAAGCATGTGTGACAGAGTTGCAATTTAGTTGTGAATGGTTAGATCGCCAGTTTTGACTTGAAGTAAAAACTCATCTCCTGATTTCTTTATTTCTCATAGACAAGCCTGGTCCACCGACTGGGCCCATCAAGATTGATGAAATTGATGCTACGTCCGTTACAATCTCCTGGGAAGCCCCTGAGTTGGATGGGGGTGCTCCACTAAGCGGCTACGTGGTAGAACAACGTGACGCCCATCGGCCAGGATGGCTGCCAGTCTCTGAGTCAGTAACAAGACCAACATTTAAGTTTACCAGACTCACTGAAGGAAATGAATACGTCTTCCGCGTGGCCGCGACAAACCGCTTCGGGATTGGCTCTTACTTGCAGTCTGAGGTCATAGAGTGCCGAAGCAGCACCAGTAAGTTCTCAGACTCCTCCACCATCTCCCTCTATCTGAGTCTAGCCACAGTACACCCAGCTGTGAAGAAAAATAGTTTGTAAAATTAACCCCTGGGCTTTCCTAAGGTTTCTAAACAGCCTTGCTTGGCAGCTTTCAACAACGTTAATTTTGGTTTCTTGGGGTGTTTTTTTTTTTTAACTTCTTTACTTGGTTGAATGAACAAAAAAAAGAAAAGAGTTTGAGAAAAAAAAAGGGATGGAGAAGAGAAAGGAAAGGGGGAAAAGGCATGCAAGTGACAGCCTATAGACAATCCAACGGGAGAAAGTATGAGTGCTTAATAAATACTTGTAAAACTGGAGAAACTAGGGCACAGCAAAAGCAGAAAAGGCACAGAAGTGAAAGCCCTGGGAAATGTGATACCATCTAAAACACCGGCTAAAACTGCAATACACACAAACGGGATTTCTTAATTCATGCTAAGAAATTTAAAAAAAAACTGTTATTTTTCTGTGTCTTGCTGCAGGCATTCCTGGACCTCCAGAAACGTTACAGATATTTGATGTCTCCCGTGATGGCATGACACTCACTTGGTATCCACCGGAAGATGATGGTGGCTCCCAAGTGACTGGATATATCGTGGAGCGTAAAGAAGTAAGAGCGGATCGATGGGTCCGGGTAAATAAAGTGCCGGTGACAATGACAAGGTACCGCTCCACAGGCCTTATTGAAGGCTTAGAATATGAACACCGCATCACAGCCATTAATGCCAGAGGGACTGGAAAACCAAGTCGTCCCTCCAAACCTGTCGTCGCCATGGACCCAATTGGTAAATATATTTAGTATAAGCCAAGTTTATTGAGATTCAGTTTTTATGTGGGTACGGTTTTTATCCTTCTACAGTATATAGTTCTATGAGTTCTGAAAAACACAGTTTTGAAATAAATCACCACCACCACAAAACTACAGAGTCACAGAATACAAAAATGTGGAAAACAAACGCCGACAATCCATATTTCAACGACACGCTGAATTTGTTAGACGGCACAGTCGATTTATAACCTTGTAGCAACCCTAACAAGTATACTTTTTGTTCATTCCCCTCCCCCCCCCAGCTCCACCAGGAAAACCTCAAAATCCGAGAGTTACAGATACAACAAGGACATCAGTCTCCTTGGCCTGGAGTGTCCCAGAAGATGAAGGTGGATCTAAAGTCACAGGATACTTGATTGAAATGCAGAAAGTAGATCAACGTGAATGGACCAAATGCAACACCACCCCAACCAAGATTCGGGAGTACACACTAACTCATCTACCTCAGGGCGCTGAATACAGATTCCGTGTCCTAGCTTGTAACGCTGGCGGACCTGGGGAGCCTGCTGAGGTACCAGGAACAGTCAAAGTCACGGAGATGCTAGGTAAAATCCATGACTGTTTACTTGTTTACTGGAATTGCCTTACAACTTTTTCCTACTCCTCCATTCAAATAAAAAAAAAAAATCTAAGTTGCAATCCTTCCTTTTTCCTCAGAATATCCTGACTACGAACTTGATGAAAGATACCAGGAAGGTGTCTTTGTTCGACAAGGTGGAGTCATCAGACTTACCATACCAATCAAAGGAAAACCATTCCCAATATGCAAATGGACCAAGGAAGGCCAGGATATTAGTAAGCGCGCCATGATTGCAACATCCGAAACACATACTGAGCTTGTGATCAAAGAAGCAGACAGAGATGACTCTGGAACCTATGACTTGGTTCTGGAAAACAAGTGTGGCAAGAAGACCGTTTATATCAAGGTCAAGGTTATAGGAAGTCCCAACACTCCGGAAGGGCCACTCGAATACGATGACATCCAAGCTCGATCTGTTAGGGTCAGCTGGAGACCTCCTGCTGATGATGGTGGTGCTGATATCTTGGGCTACATCCTTGAGAGAAGAGAGGTACCTAAGGCTGCCTGGTATACCATCGACTCCAGAGTCAGAGGCACATCTCTGGTCGTAAAGGGCCTCAAAGAAAATGTGGAATACCACTTCCGAGTCTCAGCGGAAAACCAGTTTGGCATAAGCAAACCCTTGAAATCCGAGGAGCCGGTCATACCAAAGACACCCCTGAGTAAGTGCTCCTGCAGCCACAAAATTACATGTGTTGGTTCCAACACTTAGTTCTTAAACTACAACCTCTAGCTCCCAAGACCTGAGGCTGCACTGAGACCGTTGTACTTTTCTCTTGTATTTACAGATCCACCAGAACCTCCAAGCAATCCTCCTGAAGTACTTGATGTGACTAAAAGTTCTGTTAGCTTGTCCTGGTCTCGACCTAAAGACGACGGTGGCTCTCGAGTCACAGGCTACTACATTGAACGCAAGGAGACATCCACCGACAAGTGGGTCCGACACAACAAAACCCAGATAACCACCACGATGTACACGGTCACCGGCCTTGTTCCTGATGCTGAATATCAGTTCCGTATCATCGCACAGAATGATGTTGGCCTTAGTGAGACCAGCCCTGCATCTGAGCCAGTTGTTTGCAAAGATCCCTTTGGTGAGCAGAGAGTTTCCACATGGGACAAAAACCTAATGAAGCGAGCCAGTTATTGCCTTTGCCTATTTCCCACCAAGTAAAGCTAATTCTTTTCTCACTTCTCTTAAATATTCCAGATAAACCAAGTCAACCCGGAGAACTTGAGATTCTTTCAATATCCAAAGACAGTGTCACTCTCCAGTGGGAGAAACCCGAATGTGATGGTGGCAAAGAAATCCTTGGCTACTGGGTTGAATACAGACAGTCCGGAGACAGTGCCTGGAAGAAGAGCAATAAGGACCGGATCAAGGACAGGCAGTTCACCATCGGAGGCTTGCTGGAAGCTACTGAATACGAGTTCAGGGTTTTCGCTGAGAATGAGACGGGGCTGAGCCGACCACGGAGGACAGCTATGTCTGTAAAGACTAAACTCACATGTAAGTAGCCTACAGTTCTCTGTTTACTGGTTACAAACAAAACCTGTGGAGACTAACTCTTCTTCTAGTCTAAGTCAAACTCTAACATTACTGAAGAATGGAATTGAAATCCAACATTTTGACATGTGTAGACATGGAATAGCTAATAAATTTGATCAGATACAAAATGCCAGCAGGAGATGTGAGGCGCAATGAGCGAGGCATTTTTCTGGAACAGATTCTCCCTCTGCCGCAATAAGCTTTTTTGGTTTTGTCGCCTCTTAGCAAGATGTGGAAGGTTAACAAACATGGCTCACAGCAGTGAAGCTACAAGGCTCCTGCAAGCATACGGAGAGACCTCTCGTCCCTCCACATCTCACATTGCCTCCCCGGTGCCCTCCCGGCCACAAAGAGAAAGTCCCGGGGTGCATCACGACAACGTGCTGCTTAATCACCACTGTCCATCTGACCCCAGAAAAATAATAAGGGCTCTCAGATGTACACTTTAATGGCCTCTATGAACGGGTCAAGCAACAGGATAATCCACTGCTGACATGCGCAGGCAGATCAGAGATTCCATAGCAGTAGTGCCTTTAACATGATCTTCCCCCACTCACAGCTGGAGAAGCCCCAGGCGTTCGCAAGGAAATGGTCGATGTGACCACCAAATTAGGCGAAGTTGCTCAACTGTCGTGCCAGATAGTGGGGAGGCCCCTTCCCGACATTAAATGGTACCGATTCGGCAAAGAGCTCATACAAAGCCGGAAGTACAAGATGTCCTCAGATGGGCGCACGCATACCCTGTCAGTAATGACCGAGGAACAGGAAGACGAAGGTGTTTACACATGTGTAGCTACAAATGAGGTAGGAGAAGTAGAAACCAGCAGTAAGCTGCTTCTGCAAGCGGCACCACAGTTCCACCCCGGCTACCCACTCAAAGAGAAGTATTACGGTGCAGTGGGCTCCACACTTCGGCTCCATGTTATGTACATCGGCCGCCCGGTACCGGCCATGACTTGGTTCCATGGCCAGAAACTTCTGCAAAACTCAGAAAACATTACTATTGAAAACACTGAGCACTATACCCATCTCGTCATGAAGAATGTCCAGCGGAAGACTCATGCTGGCAAATACAAGGTTCAGCTCAGCAATGCCTTCGGGACAGTTGACGCCATCCTGGACGTGGAAATACAAGGTATTTTGCTTTGGCTTTCAGTGCCTTCCCTTTTAAAGATCTCAGCAGACAGGCTGCAAATCCCACTACAACTGTGCTTTCCCTCCACAGATAAGCCAGACAAGCCTACCGGCCCAATTGTGATCGAAGCACTCCTGAAGAACTCCGTGGTCATCAGCTGGAAGCCACCTGCCGATGATGGGGGCTCCTGGATCACCAACTATGTGGTGGAGAAGTGTGAGGCCAAGGAAGGTGCTGAATGGCAATTGGTGTCTTCAGCCATCTCAGTGACGACCTGCAGAATCGTGAACCTCACAGAAAATGCTGGCTATTACTTCCGGGTGTCGGCTCAGAACACCTTTGGCATCAGTGAGCCCCTGGAAGTCGCCTCCATCGTGATCATCAAGAGCCCATTCGGTGAGCACATCTTGGTCTTTAGTTCTTCCAGCTGTGTTGGTAAAACTCTGCCCCCTTTACCTTCGTCTGAGCAGAAATGTACTTTGAGAGGAAGTAGAAGATTCAGATGAAGTCTAATGTGTTCTCCCCCAGCTTAATTTGTTTATTTAAAATGGGATTTAAAAAAAAAAACAAAGCTATTTTAAACACGATAAATCTCATTTTTCTCAATAGAAAAGCCAAGTGTTCCTGGTAAACCAACCATCACTGCTGTCACAAAAGATTCCTGTGTGGTGGCCTGGAAGCCACCTGCAAGTGATGGAGGTGCAAAGATCAGAAATTACTACCTAGAGAAGCGTGAGAAGAAGCAGAACAAGTGGATTGCTGTGACAACGGAAGAGATTCGAGAAACGGTCTTCTCCGTGCAGAACCTTATTGAAGGTCTTGAATATGAGTTCCGAGTAAAATGTGAAAACCTAGGCGGGGAAAGTGAATGGAGTGAAGTATCAGAACCAGTCACTCCAAAATCCGACGTCCCGATCCAGGCTCCACACTTCAAAGAAGAACTGAGAAACCTGAATGTCCGCTATCAGAGCAATGCCACTCTGGTCTGTAAGGTGACCGGCCACCCAAAGCCCATCGTGAAATGGTACAGGCAAGGCAAAGAGATCATCGCAGATGGACTCAAGTACAGAATTCAGGAATTTAAGGGTGGCTACCACCAGCTCATCATCGCAAGTGTCACAGATGATGATGCCACCGTTTACCAAGTCAGAGCTACCAACCAAGGGGGATCCGTGTCTGGCACTGCCTCCTTGGAAGTAGAAGGTAAAAACAAACGTGTGGTCATCAGTCTGGGGTTAGGTAATCTGTTGTTAACTGGTGGGGCAAAGCGCTACTCAGTCTTGCTAAGCCACGCTCTTTGTTCTTTCACCTTGATACAGTTCCAGCTAAGATCCACCTGCCCAAAACGCTTGAAGGCATGGGGGCAGTGCACGCCCTCAGAGGGGAAGTGATCAGCATCAAGATCCCCTTCAGCGGCAAACCAGATCCGGTCATCACCTGGCAGAAAGGACAGGACCTCATTGATAACAATGGCCACTACCAAGTGATTGTCACGAGGTCCTTCACGTCGCTTGTCTTCCCCAACGGAGTGGAGAGAAAAGACGCAGGCTTCTACGTCGTCTGTGCTAAGAACAGGTTTGGCATTGACCAAAAGACGGTTGAACTGGATGTGGCTGATGTTCCTGACCCGCCCAGAGGTGTCAAAGTTAGCGATGTCTCCCGAGATTCCGTCAACCTAACATGGACAGAGCCAGCTTCTGACGGCGGAAGCAAAGTCACCAACTACATTGTTGAAAAATGTGCAACTACTGCAGAGAGGTGGCTCCGTGTGGGGCAGGCCCGAGAAACACGTTACACTGTGATCAACTTATTCGGAAAAACAAGCTACCAGTTCCGAGTAATAGCCGAAAATAAGTTTGGCCTGAGCAAGCCTTCAGAGCCCTCAGAACCAACCGTTACCAAAGAAGATAAGACCAGAGCTCTGAACTATGATGAGGAGGTGGATGAAACCCGGGAAGTCACCAAGACAAAAGCATCACACTCTAAAACTAAGGAACTCTATGAGAAATACATGATAGCTGAAGATCTTGGGCGTGGAGAGTTTGGAATTGTCCACCGCTGTGTAGAAACATCCTCGAAGAAGACCTTCATGGCCAAATTCGTTAAAGTCAAAGGGACTGATCAGGTTTTGGTCAAGAAAGAGATTTCCATTCTAAACATTGCTAGGCACAGAAACATCTTATACCTCCATGAATCCTTTGAAAGCATGGAAGAATTAGTTATGATCTTTGAATTTATATCAGGACTCGACATATTTGAACGCATCAACACAAGCGCCTTTGAACTTAACGAAAGAGAAATCGTAAGCTACGTTCGCCAAGTCTGCGAAGCACTGGAGTTCTTACACAGTCAGAATATTGGCCACTTTGACATTCGGCCAGAAAATATCATTTACCAGACAAGAAAGAGCTCCAGTATTAAAATAATAGAATTTGGCCAGGCGCGTCAGCTGAAGCCCGGGGACAACTTCAGGCTTCTGTTCAGCGCCCCTGAATACTATGGCCCGGAAGTGCACCAGCATGATATTGTCAGCACTGCCACGGACATGTGGTCACTTGGCACACTGGTGTACGTGCTGCTGAGTGGAATCAACCCGTTTTTGGCTGAAACTAACCAACAGATGATTGAGAACATCATGAATGCCGAATATACATTTGATGAAGAAGCATTCAAAGAAATTAGCCTTGAGGCGATGGATTTTGTTGACCGGCTGTTGGTGAAGGAGAGAAAATCTCGCATGACGGCGTCTGAGGCCCTGCAGCACCCATGGCTGAAGCAAAAGGTAGAGAGAGTCAGTACCAAAGTCATCAGGACATTGAAACACCGGCGGTACTACCACACCCTCATAAAGAAGGACCTCAATATGGTCGTGTCCGCAGCCCGGATCTCCTGCGGTGGTGCAATACGATCACAGAGGGGGGTGAGCATGGCTAAAGTTAAAGTGGCATCCATTGAAATCGGCCCCGTCTCTGGGCAGATAATGCACGCCATTGGTGAAGAAGGCGGGTATGTCAAGTACATATGCAAAATTGAAAACTATGATCAGTCTACCCAGGTGACCTGGTACTTTGGCGTGAGACAGCTGGAAAACAGTGAGAAATACGAAATCACCTATGAAGATGGAGTGGCCACCATGTACGTCAAAGACATCACCAAATTTGATGATGGCACCTACAGATGCAAAGCTGTCAACGACTACGGGGAAGACAGCTCTTATGCAGAGCTGTTTGTTAAAGGTGTTAGGGAAGTCTATGACTACTACTGCCGCAGAACCAAGAAGGTCAAGCGCAGAACAGATGCCATGCGCCTCCTTGAAAGGCCACCAGAATTCACGCTGCCTCTCTATAACAAGACGGCATATGTAGGTGAAAACGTGAGGTTTGGAGTCACCATTACCGTCCACCCAGAGCCTCGTGTGACATGGTATAAATCGGGCCAGAAAATCAAGCCAGGTGATGATGAAAAGAAGTACACATTCGAGTCCGACAAGGGTCTTTACCAGTTAACAATCAACAGCGTCACCACGGATGATGATGCCGAATACACCGTTGTGGCAAGGAACAAATATGGCGAAGACAGCTGTAAAGCAAAGCTGACTGTGACTTTGCACCCACCCCCAACAGACACCACGCTCAGGCCCATGTTCAAGCGGCTGCTGGCAAACGCCGAGTGCCACGAAGGCCAAAGTGTCTGCTTTGAGATCAGAGTGTCTGGCATCCCGGCACCAACCTTAAAATGGGAGAAAGATGGTCAGCCACTGTCCCTCGGGCCCCACATTGAAATTGTCCACGAAGGCTTAGATTATTACGCCCTGCACATCAGGGACACGCTGCCTGAAGACACGGGTTATTACAGAGTCACGGCCACAAACACAGCCGGATCCACCAGCTGCCAGGCTCACCTGCAAGTGGAACGGCTGCGCTACGTCAAGCAGGAATTCCAGAGCAAAGAGGAACGTGAGCGTCACGTCCAGAAGCAGATTGACAAGACCCTGAGGATGGCTGAGATCCTCTCTGGAACTGAAACCTTGCCGTTGACTGCAGTGGCCCAGGAGGCGCTGCGCGAAGCTGCCATTCTTTACAAACCCGCTGTGAGCACCAAGACCGTCAAAGGCGAGTACCGACTGGAGACGGAGGAGAAGAAGGAGGAGAGAAAACTCCGCATGCCTTACGAAGTCCCGGAGCCCCGCAGGTACGCACACACCACCGTGGAAGAGGACCAGCGCATCAAGCAGTTCGTGCCCATGTCGGACATGAAGTGGTATAAGAAGATCCGCGATCAGTACGAGATGCCCGGCAAGCTCGACCGTGTGGTCCAGAAGAGACCCAAGCGCATCCGCCTCTCCCGGTGGGAGCAGTTCTACGTGATGCCCCTCCCTCGCATCACGGATCAGTACCGACCCAAGTGGCGCATCCCCAAACTGTCCCAAGATGACCTGGAAATGGTGAGGCCGGCCCGGCGGCGGCGCACCCCTTCTCCCGACTACGACTACCACGTTTCTTACTACCGACGGAGGAGGCGCTCCCTGGGCGACATGTCGGACGAGGAGCTGCTCCTCCCCATCGAGGACTACCTGGCGATGAAAAGGACAGAGGAGGAGAGGCTGCGCCTGGAGGAAGAGCTTGAGCTGGGCTTCTCCGCGTCGCCCCCCAGCCGGAGCCCTCCGCGCTTTGAGCTTTCCAGCCTGCGGTACCCGTCCCCGGCGGCCCGCGCCCAGGAGGAGGAAAGGAGAAGAGACTTCAGGTACTCCACCTACCACGTCCCCAGGAAGGAGGAAACCAGCACCAGCTACGCAGAGCTGCGGGAGCGGCACGCCCAGGCCTCCCACCGGCAGACCGGGCTGCGCCAGAGGCTCATGGCCGAGAAGGAGGACGAGGAGCTGCTGAGGCCCGTGGCGACCACTCAACGCCTCTCCGAGTACAGGAGTGAGCTGGACTACCTGTCGAAGGAAGAAAAGTCCAAGAAGAAGTCAAAGCGACAGAAACGAGTGACAGAAATAACAGAGATTGAAGAGGAGTACGAAATCTCGAGGCGCGCTCAGAGGGAATCCTCCGCCTCCGTGTCCCGGCTCCTGAGACGCCGGCGCTCCCTGTCCCCAACGTACATTGAGCTCATGAGACCAGTGTCCGAGCTGATCCGCTCCCACCCGCCACCCGCTGAGGAGCGCGAAGACGACTCGGAGAGGAGGTCTCCCACCCCGGAGAGGACGCGCCCGCGCTCCCCCAGCCCTGTGTCCAGCGAGCGCTCCCTCTCGAGGTTCGAGAGGTCGGCCAGGTTTGACATCTTTTCCAGGTACGAGTCCATGAAAGCGGCCCTGAAGACTCAGAAGACGTCAGAGAGGAAGTACGAAGTCCTGAGCCAGCAGCCCTTCACGCTGGACCACGGCCCGCGGGTCACGCTGCGGATGCGGTCCCACCGGGTGCCGGCTGGCCAGAACACCCGCTTCATCTTGAACGTCCAGGCCAAGCCCACCGCAGAGGTGAAATGGTACCACAATGGCGTGGAGCTCCAGGAGAGCGGTAAGATCCACTTCACCAACACCAGCGGGGTCCTGACTTTGGAAATTCTGGACTGTCGCGCCGAGGACAGCGGGACCTACCGCGCCGTGTGCACCAACTACAAAGGCGAGGCCTCGGACTACGCCACCCTGGACGTCACCGGGGGAGACTACACGACCTACGCATCCCGGCGCAGAGATGAGGAGGTGCCCAGGTCAGTCTTCCCCGAGCTGACCAAAACAGAGGCCTACGCGGTCTCGACCTTCAAGAGGACGTCCGAGATGGAAGCTGCCTCTTCCATTAGGGAGGTGAAGTCGCAGACCACAGAGACAAGAGAGAGCCTCTCCTCCTATGAGCATTACGCCTCCGCGGAAGTGAAGAGCGCCGCGTCCGAGGAAAGGTCGCTGGAAGAAAAGGCCACGGTGAGAAAGATACAGACGACGCTGGCGGCCAGGATTTTAACCAAGCCGCGGTCCCTGGCGGTGCAGGAGGGCGAGCCCGCGAGGTTTTCATGCGATACGGACGGGGAGCCCGTGCCAGCTGTGAGCTGGCTGCGTGGTGGACAGGCCGTCAGGACGTCTGCCCGCCACCGGGTGACCACCACCAAGTACAAATCAACCTTCGAGATTTCCTCGGTGCAGGCTTCGGATGAGGGCAGCTACAGTGTGGTGGTCGAGAACAGTGAGGGGAAGCAAGAGGCGCAGTTCACGCTGACCGTGCACAAAGCCAAGGTCGCCGAAAAGACCATGATGTCACCACCCAGGGTGAAGTCCCCCGAGCCTCGGGTGAAGTCCCCAGAAACAGCCAAGTCCCCCAAGAGAGTGAAGTCTCCAGAACCAGTGGCTTCTCACCCAAAAGCGGTGTCACCAACGGAGACAAAGCCAGCGCCGGCAGAGAAGGCTCAAGAGCTCCCAGCTCCTGCCCCGCCAAAGATAACCCAGTCCCTGAGGGCAGCCGCATCCAGGGACATCGCAAAGCTGACCTGTGCGGTAGAAAGCAGCGCCCTGTGTGCAAAAGAGGTCACCTGGTATAAAGACGGCCGAAAACTCAAGGAAAATGGGCATTTTCAATTTCATTACTCGGCGGACGGCACCTATGAACTCAAAATTCACAACCTGAGCGAATCTGATTGTGGAGAATATGTTTGTGAGGTCTCTGGTGAAGGAGGAACTTCCAAAACCAGCTTCCAGTTTACTGGACAGTCCTTCAAGAGTATCCTTGAGCAGGTATCAAGCACATCAGAAACTAAGAAACCAGCACAGAAAGCTACCGAGTCAACAGAGGCCAAGAAACCGGCACAGAAAACTGCTGAGCCAACAGAGGCCAAGAAACCGGCACAGAAAACTGCTGAGCCAACAGAGGCCAAGAAACCAGCACAGAAAACTGCCGAGCCGGCAGAAACCAAGCAGCAGGAACCAAAAGCTCCTCAATCAATTTCCTCAAAGCCAGTAATTGTTACTGGGCTGCAGGATCTAACAGTTTCCTCAGACAGTGTTGCTAAATTTACAGTTAAAGTTACTGGAGAGCCCCAGCCAACTGTCACCTGGACTAAGGATGGAAAGGTAGGTAACAAGTTATAAAATGTCCTTTGGCTGCTTTCTAGAAAAAACCCTAATGCCTACCCCCTTATCCACAACCCCTATAGAAAGTTCCATATTAAAAATAAGCTATGTTTTAAAACTCCTATCACTTGCTTTCTACAGGCTATTGCACAAGGCAGTAAATACAAACTCTCTAAAGACAAAGAAGAATTTTTCTTAGAAATCCTCAATACTGAGGCTTCGGATAGTGGACTTTATGCCTGCACAATAACAAATTCTGCTGGCTCTGTGTCCTCCAGCTGCAAGCTAACAATAAAAGGTAGGTGGAGTTTTGTTCTTAGCCAGCACTTCCTAGAGAACACTATTAAAGCAGTCTCGGAACACAAACATACACAGTTCTAAAATTAAACGGTTTTTAATCTAGAAACACAGGTTTACAGTTACTCTATGCCTCTGTATTAGCTAGCCTAAAAGGCATGCATGATTCTGTGAGATACCCTCTAAGAGTTCACAGACCTTACCATCTGTTCTCAGGAATATTGAAGAATAAAGTCAGGCAGGCCCAGTGGCTCCAGCCTGGAACCCTGAGTATGGCAGGAGAGGAAGGAATTCAGGGTCAGCCTCTTTTATGTAATCAATATGAAGTCAGCCTGGGCTATATGAGGCCCTGGCTCAAAAAAAATTTTTAATTAAATAAAATTGAGTGAATACATAAAATGGTAGTTCCCCTCAAACTTTTTTGCTTGCCATTTTCCACGGAGAACAGAGTTGATGAAATTAGTTCATCTCATTTCAAAAGCTAATTTTTTAGTTGCCTGAAGTCTCCAAAGTCCTATCCTGAACCTGGGCCTACCCTGTTCAAGTTGTGTTTCCCCTCAGGTCATAAAATTTATCTTCAGCTTAGTCTAGTTTAAGAAACCATCATCCAATCTCAAAAGTTATGTGTTACAATTTTCTACAACTGGAACTGAGAATTGGTGTTACCTATATAGCATACCCAAGATGACATTTGTCCTGTGACATTTGTCACAGGAGAATCTACAAAAGTGGAAAGGAAGGTCATGTTCCAATTAAGTCTACTTACCAAAGTTTCTTCCTTAGCTGTAAAAGACACAGAAGCACAGAAAGTATCTACTCAGAAGACTGCTGAAGTTACATCTCAGAAAAAAGCAAGTATCCAAGAGGAAATTTCTCAAAAGGCCATTACTTCAGAAGAAATCAAGATGTCAGAGGTAAAATCTCATGAAAAGCTAGCCATCAAGGAGGAAGCATCCAAAGTTCTGATTGCCGAAGAGGTCAAGAAATCAGCAGCAGCCTCCCTGGAAAAATCCATTGTCCATGAAGAAGTAACCAAAACCTCACAAGCATTAGAGGAAGTCAAAACTCATGCTGAGATCAAAGCAATGTCTACCCAGATGGGCATAACAGATGGTCAGAAAGTAACTCTGAAAGCCAACATTGCTGGGGCCACGGATGTGAAATGGGTACTGAATGGCATGGAGCTCACTAACTCAGAGGAATACAGATATGGAGTATCTGGCAGTGACCAAACCCTCACCATTAAGAGAGCCAGCCACAGAGATGAAGGGATCCTCACCTGCATAGGCAAAACCAGTCAAGGAATCGTCAAGTGTCAGTACGACTTGACCCTGAGCAAAGAAATCTCAGATGCCCCTGCCTTCATCTCACAACCCAGATCCCAAAATATTAACGAGGGACAAAACGTTCTCTTCTCGTGCGAGATCAGTGGGGCGCCATCCCCTGAAATTGAGTGGTTTAAAAACAACCTGCCAGTAAGTTTAAGTTACGAATTTATATATTGAAGAAGAATTTAAATATCATGTTGCTAGCTAAAGATGCTAATGCCCTTTCCTACTTTTTTAGATTTCCGTTTCTTCAAATATCAGTGTGAGCCGCTCCAGAAATGTGTACACTCTGGAAATCCGGAATGCGTCCGTAAGCGACAGTGGGAAGTACACAATTAAGGCCAAAAATTTCCATGGCCAATGTTCAGCCACGGCCTCGCTGACAGTGCTTCGTAAGTACCCCTTTACCGTCTTCCTCAAGACCTCGAGAGGCTGCTTGGGTTTTAAGCAAAGAAAGTTCTCAAAAGACCTAGTGATACTGCATGTGTAGGAGAGACGGGCGTTCTGTGTGAACTTGTCCTTATAAATGGAAATTCTGCTAAGTTAAATTTCGGAAGTAAAGCTACCAACAGCCCTGTATGATTTTCCAGGATATTTCATGATAATTATATATACAGCTAATCATTTTTCTCCTAGCGATTTCTAGCACCTGCATGTAATATTAGAAATTTAAGGATCATTTCTTTGAGTCACTGAGCTAGCTCTTGACAACTGTATGTATGTATATATGTATGTATGTATTATGTATGTATTTGCTTATGCTTCAACAGCGAATTGTTTGGATTGTGTTTCTGTGTGTGTAAGTTGTTCTTCCCATGCAGTCGGTGTCCAATGTCATCAAATAACCAGATGTCTTTGGTGTCCCCCCGTGTATCTGCTATGCTCCACAGCTCTGGTTGAAGACCCACCCAGAGAGGTAGTATTGAAGACAAGTGGTGACACGAGCTTGCAAGGAAGCTTCTCGTCTCAGTCGGTCCGAATGTCCGCCTCCAAGCAGGAGGCATCCTTCAGCAGCTTCAGCAGCAGCAGCGCTAGCAGCATGACTGAGATGAAGTTTGCAAGCATGTCTGCCCAAAGCATGTCTTCCATGCAAGAGTCCTTTGTAGAAATGAGTTCCAGCAGCTTTATGGGAAAATCTAGTATGACACAACTGGAAAGCTCAACCAGTAGAATGCTCAAAGCAGGCGGAAGAGGTGAGCAATAGCGTTCCTGGTAGAGACAGACAAGCCGCACAGCACAGTATGGTTTTAGAGCAGGGGTTCTCAACCTTCCCAGCGCTGCGACCCTTTAATACAGTTCCTTGTGTTGTGGTAACCCCCGACCACAAAAACTATTTTTTTGTTGTTATGAATCGTAATGTAAATGTTTTTGGAGATACAACTTGGCCCAAAGGAGCCAAGACCCACATGTTGAGAACCACTGTCTTACTGCATAAAATTCAGTAGAAAGCCAATAGGATTTCTTGTTTCCATGACCCTAAAATGTTTCCGTTGCTGTTCCATAAAGGAATTCCACCTAAAATTGAAGCTCTTCCCTCTGACATCAGCATCGACGAAGGCAAAGTTCTAACGGTGGCCTGCGCTTTCACTGGGGAGCCTACTCCAGAAATAACATGGTCCTGTGGTGGAAGGAAAATCCAAAACCAAGAACAACAAGGACGATTCCACATTGAAAACACAGACGACCTGACAACCCTGATCATCATGGACGTACAGAAACAAGATGGTGGACTTTATACCCTGAGCTTAGGGAATGAATTTGGATCTGATTCTGCCACTGTGAATATTAATATCCGTTCTATGTAAGAGGGCAGGGGGCGCCCTTACACTCTACGCTCATTCATAATCTCTCACCAATCATTCACATGGACTAATCTTTCTGACCTGTAAATATTTTAAGTAGTTTTGTATCCATCTAAATGAGTCACAGTTGCGAAAAAAGAAAATGTGCACTTCAATCCTTTCATACTTGACCTGAGAATATTTGCTAATGACATGTACATACTGTATACAGCCGAATTCACGGTTCTAAAGTTTTGTACCATTTATTTTATGACATTTTACACTGTAACTTTTGAAACTAACCATTGGTAGGAGAAAGTTTCTTCTGGATTACGGAACGAATACCCTGCCAATACTTAATCAATCTTTGTGCCTCAACATACCGTTGATGTCTAAGTATGCCTCAGTGGGTTGAGAGAGTCCCCACTGATGTCCGATCCATCTGAGAAGGATGCTGCTGCGCATGTCCCTGACGTGCGCACTGATACCTACCGCATCAGAAATGTAAGGCATTGGTGATGTTTGCATCTACCCTCCTGCAAGCAGCACTTGAACGTCTTACATTTTCCCTGATGATGTCACACTTAAATTATCATGACAAATATGACCAGAGCAAAGTGTAACGGCCAACACTTTGTTCGCCCATTTCACACTGTCTCTGACAGAAAGAGTGCATGGATAGCTTGGGAAAAGTACCATCTCCTGGCCATCCCCTTGTTTAACCAAGCTGTACAGGTATTCCTATGCCAGAGCAGTGCCGACTCCTGGAGGCCCTAGGTGCAGCTAATGCCTCGTGTGGTAGCTCTAAATTTCAATTTCACCTGAAACTGGGCAACCAAGCCATGAGCCGCAGCAAAGCAGTAACAACAACACATGAAGCTGTCGTTAACATTACCCTGCCACTGCCCACAAAAAAATTACTAATTTGATGTAGTCATCTCCATGCCAGTGTAAGTTCAATTGGTAGTTATAAATGTTGGGCCTCCTTGAGATTAAAAAAATAATAATAAAGCAAGCTATCTGCACCTCCAAACGCGTGGTTGGTTTTCTGTGCAATTCTAAAGAAGGGATTAGAGCTTCCATACAAGGATTTCGATAGATATAAGAAACTGCAAGTTCCAAATGGCCAATGTTCAAAACTTACTCAAAGCAGCAAATTGCTATTTTGGAGGAGTTCAATAATTTTGTTTTAACAGCCTAGATACAGTTCTCAGAAATAAATTTAGCCATGAAAGTTTGCCTTCTGAAATCATCAAGAAAAACAGTTTCATAGAAAACAATTCAACTAAATTGACTACTCCAGCTATAGAGCCAATAACAGGTGTTAGGGTTAAAGGTCTCGTAGTGTAGTTAGTTCTCCCAGCCTTTTATAACAACTGATAGGAGGGGAGAGACGGCTCAGTGGTTAGAGCACTGGCTGTTCTTCCAGAAGGTCAAGGTTCAATTTCCAACATCCACATGGTGGTTCACAACTGTCTATAACATACATACAATGTAGGTAAAGCAACCATTTCCATAAAATTAAGTTTTAAAAGCAACTGACAAATACTTAAGACTAAAATAGCTAATGCCATAAAAGCCTGTATTTGTCCACTTCAATTAGCTAAGAGTAATCATAAATACACAAAGATGATCTCTTGCCTAAAGCCACACCAATATTAACTGTAAGTGGCCCAAACTGAAGAAAACACACTTTAATTTTTCTTCTCTAAAAGACCGGTTTGTGTCCTTATTAACTTATTTGGCAGGTTTTCTGGTTTCCGGCAGACTTCCTAAAAGCAGAGCCCAGGTTCTCACTTCAGCACAGTGTTGAGTACCATCTTGACAGATGCCCACCTTAGTACACTGCTCACAGGTGTGCTGCCTACCTGGTAACACCTGCTAGGAGCTAAGAAGGAGGTAATCAAGAAAAGGATTCTCATGAATCTATCCCAGAGAAGGACAAAGGCAATACAAGGATGTAGCATCAGTGAGACCTCAACCTGGCCTCAGCCAGAGCACAATGCCACTGAGATGCTTCAAGAAGCAAGGATTGCCCCTTTGTGGGCCCCTTAAGCCAATCAGCAGCTGTAGTCTTAGGGACTGGGGAGGGGAGGGCAGATGGGAAAGAGGGTAAGCAGATGAGAGGGCCCCTAGTGGGAAGGGTAGGGTTTCTGCCTCCTGGAACAGCTGAGTAGTCAACACTCAAGAAATGTCAAGTGAGGGAGATCCCAATATATTCCCCAATATATCCTGGGGAACCTGGAGGGAACCAATAGCAATTCCACAGCTCACTTAGCTAACTGCTTCTACTTCAAAATGAGAGAGGGGCTGACAACTTAACCAGTATAGATGAACAGGCATGAGGACCTGAACCTCATTCCCCACTAAAAAGGAGAGAGAGGGACAGAGACAGAGAGACAGAGACAGTGAGAGAGGAAGCCAAGTGTGGCAGCATGGATTTATGATCCCATTGGTGGGAAGGGGAGGGGAGGAGGGTTCCTGGGGCTTGCAGTCCAGCCAACCCAGCCTAGTCAGGGTGCCCCAGGGCCAATGAGAGATCCTGCCTCCAAAAACAACTATGGCAGCATCTGAGGAGGAATGACTCCCAAGATTGTCCTCCAGCCTTCACAGGCAACTATGCACCCACACTGCGAAAACAGGATAGAAAAGGGGATTCCCTGAGAACTCTGGTTTTGATGTGTAGGCAATGGCCTGCTTATCAGCCAGTCTATGATGACTGCCCTCGCCCTGTCAAATCCCAAGCCCTCAGCATGCTAGGGGAGGGGAAGGGCAGCAACCTCTTTCAAAGGAAAGAAGAGTATACTGAGGCCAAGGCCTGATTTGCATTGCTCACCTCAGTGGAAGCTCCAGCTTGGCCACACGACACTGCTGATGGGTACACGTACGAGGATTGCCCTGGGCGACAGGTGGAACTCTGGCCCTGCTCCGGCCTCTTTTCTCCTAGTGCCTCCCACTGAAGTGAACGGCGTTGCTCCCACCGCCAGTCATCTGAGAACTGGTCCCTGTTTGCTCTGTGCTTCATCTCCCCATCATACCAGTGTCCCTCTCCCGGTCCCCATCGACAGGGCCCAACGGAGGACAGGAAAGAAAACTACAGGACCCTCAGATTCCAACTCGCACAACTTGCTGGCTGTCACCACTGCCCACCCTTGCCCTTTCTTTCCTTTCTTCCTGTTTCATAACCCACACCCTGGTTACACAGCAAGTGGAATATGGTGAAACTACACGTCTGCATCCAAGACGTGTGAGGCGGCCTGAACGCTAACCCAAACCTAGGATCTACTCACTAATTTGAAGGAGTTGGGGCTGGTTACTGAACTTCACCGTTCCTCGGTGTCCTGGTCTGTGAGATGGGAACACTATCAATACTGTTGGGAGCATTAGGCAAGTTATGACATGTAAAGTTCCTATAGCGGTGCCTAGCACAGCACCCAAGATAGCTGAGCAAGTTCTAAACGAGGGACACCATGGACCCGGTGGTCACCAAATGGGTGAGTTTGCTAGGGCAGTTGCAAACAAGTACCAGTGAGTGGCTTGCACAGAAGAAATAACTCAGTTCAGGGGATTAGAAATCCAAAATTATGTGGCTGCAAGGTTGTTCCCGACAGCCGTGAGAGGAGAACCCCAAGCCTCAGGGCATGGGTGTCCATCTCCCAACTTCTCCCGGATAAGGCACCAGCCATGCTGGGTTAGGCTCTATCAGAACTTGACTGTATCTCTCCAAAGACCTTATCTCAAATAAGGTCACATCCTGAGGTACTAGAGAGGTTGAGGATCCAACCTATCTTTGGGGGTCAAAATTCAACTTGTAGTACTAGAAATGGTAGGCATATATAGTTTCACAGACACATTTTGATGGCATATTGCAAAATATGGGCATCCTCCATCCAATAGTCACGGGTTACAGAACAGCAGCCCATGGCAGGAGGGAAGCAGATAATAAAGCAGAAGTGGTCACTTAAAAGACCTGGACCATCGTTTCCATGGTGACCAAACCCAGTAAGAATGTTTTGAGACTGTGCTCCAGGAAGATAAAGAAATATCAGGACCAAATGAAATTTTTTTTTTTTTAGAAAATTGGCAAAGTCCATCTTCCTTGCATCAGGAGAAAGCCAGGTTGGTACACAGGACTTTGACCGCAGGGTGATCCAGGCAGCTGCATCCCATAGCTATAGATTACAAAGGCCTGGACTTGGGCCTTTGCCTATTACTGAGCCTTTCCTCTGTTCCTCAGGATATCTATTAATAGAGACATTCCTACGAGATTCATGCAGTGATGAACACCACGCTGAAACACCTGTGCTCTGAACCCCCATTCTTCCTTATGCAGTCCTGAGAGGCTCTTCACACACTTGTGTAAGGCACTCCTGAACCACCACAGCCTCGGGGACTAAGGTTTCTTGCTAGGAATTAGGTATAAATTCCTGAGTTTAAGGGGACCACCCCAAGGTTTCCAAGGGAACCTTAGTATCAAACAGTGTCAGAGGAACAGGGGGATCAGAATTCTTCCCAAAACCTGCTGCACATGACTGAAATCAGCTTTTAGACGGCAGCTGCCAGCTCAAGAAACACCGTAATGTGCTTTGATATTCTGGTCAGGTGAGGAAGAAAGGTGCTAATAGCTGCCCAATCTGCTGTGAAACTTGATCTGTGTCCACAGTGAGGGCAGCTACCCCTCCTCTACCTCCCTTTTGCTGCTTAGAACTCAAGTGGGAGGAAGGAGGCATCAACAGGACCATCTGGCTAGCAGGCTCACAGGAAGCAGAACTACCCTATGTGAGCAGTCCCCTTACAGAGAACTCCTCAGTCAGAGCAGATACGGAGGGAGGAAGGCTGAAAGTGGAAGGACACAGACATGTGGCATCTAGGACTAACATTTCTGTTGCAGTTTGCTTTCCTGCCGCTGTGATAGAACACGGACCAAAACCAATTTAGGGCAAGAAAAGATTTGATTCACTTACAGTTTCCAACCAGTCCGTCCAGTGAGGTCAGGGCGGGATATTGAGGCAGGAACTGAAGCACAGACTATTGAAGGCAACCTACTGACTGGTTGCTTGTAGTTTCCCATTTCCTTTCTTAAACAACCCAGGACCACCTGGGGAGAAGCAGTACCTCCCACAGTGAGCGGGCTCACCAGCATCAATCCTGATCAAGAAAATGCTCCTCAGGCATGTCCACAGGCCCACCTGATGGAGCCAATCCAGTTCCCCGCTTCCCAGGTTGAAGGGACTCAGGCTAGCAAGAGAGTAGTGAGCATGCTTCTGGCAGGCCCTGCCCTTCTTCCCCATTCCCTAGGCCTTGCTAAAAAGCTTTGGATTATTTTCCTAAAGCTAGCCACCAAAGTCTATTCCCTCATTTGGCCACTTCCTCCTCCTGAGGCCAGCTACCAAGGTGCGGCTATCAAAGTACTTAAGTCTGGCAATCAAAAGACCCCTGGGCCTTTATAAACTGCCCTTTTCCTCTATGCAACATGTCTATCATCCAGAGGCGGTCCTTCGTCCAGCTCTGGGACAAATATCCCTTCCCCTTCTCCCTTGCACTTTGCTTCCCTCTTTTGTTCCCTTTCCTTTCTCCCTTTCTCTGTCCTGTCTTTGTCTCTTATCCCTGCCCTCTGGGGCAAATACATCTCCTTTGCATCTAGAACTTGGTCTTGAAGATCCTGAGCCGATACCCTTCCTCCTACAGGTAACTCAAACTTTTTGTCAAGGTGACAACAGCTAACCAGCACAAGGCCAAAAGTCACTCAGTGAGCTGCAGACCTGGATCAGCAGAAGCCACAAAGTCTTGCCGCCACTTCCTCACCCCCACAGCCACCGAGCAGTGAGGGGGTGAGAGACGGCTTGTTTAGGGTGAAGTAGCTTGAGCTCTGTTCCACCACTTCCTCACCCCCACACCCACAGAGCAGTGAGGGGGTGAGAGACCGCTTGTTTAGGGTGACGTAGCTTGAGCTCTGTTCCATTTTGAAGCTCAATTCTAAAACAAGGACAACCACCAGATCCCTTCAGTTGATTAAAACGTAACAAAACCTCAGTGGCAGAACAGCCATTTTGCCATCCTCTCAGAAAGCTGAGGCTAGAAACCCTGCAACTTTACTGAGATCTACAGAAGCCAGGAAACAGAGTGCTTACCTGACCCAGCAGGTCATGATGGGGGCAAGCAGTGAAGACTTTTCTTCAAACTGTTATCACTGGGCTCTAAAGTAAAATCAAAACCCACATTTTCCCACTCTTCAGACATCCTGACAGAATATTCTGCCTGATTCCTCAGGGCTGATTTGAAGGAATGGCCTCCTTCTGAGGGTGCTCAGAATGTTTAAGGTAGGGTGTTGCCATGGTAATGGAGCTTTCTTATGTGGTAAATGCTTGGTGGACATTATTCTATACTGAGAGTCTACTTCTGGACTTGTCCAGATGGAGGAAATAGCCCAACACAATTGACCTGGCTTGTTTTATATCAACTTGACATGAGCTAGTCATCTGAAATGTGGGAACCTCAATGAAGAAAACACCTCCAGAAGATAGGCTCGGGTTAATTTTCTTAATTAGTGACTGATGGGCAAGGGCCCAGCCCATTGTGGGTGGAGCCATACCTGGGCCTGTGGTCCTGGGCTCTGTAAGTAGACTAAGCCACGGGGAGCGAGCCAGTGAGCAGCACCTCCTGCCTCCACGCCCCTGCCCTGACCTTCAGTTACACAGAAGCATAACGTAAATAAACCCTTTCCTTCCCGAGCTGCTTTCCTCATGGTGCTTCACTGCTTGGACAATGACATAAAAAAAATTCAGCTTTCGTTCCTTTACAGTTCTCAAGATCCCACTAGTCTTGGAAGGTCTGCAGACAGAGTTAGAAGTCAGGGGTCTCCGAGGATCCCAACAACCCCATGGCCTAGACTAAACAAGAGAGAACCGAGGAACAAGTGTCCACAGAATGGTTCTTAACTCATTGTTTCCTTAAAACCCTGAGAAGCCAGGTACAATCTGATCCTCAAAATGTAAGATTCCCTGAAGCTCCATAGTTTACTCCACGCTACTGGTTCACAGGTTAAAACCTTGACAGACGACAGGGGCAGTGGGGTCCATCCACAGTCCCGGCGATCTAGAGACGGCAGGAGGGACCCTGAGCCTAGAAGCTAAGGCTTGGTCCGATCACTATAACAGGAGCTTCAGAGAAAAAGAAATTCAGTATCTACACATACATCAAAGTATACACCGCCCTCGAAAAACTAATCCCACCAACATGTGTGTGTGTGTGTCCAGGACAAAGGGCTCCAAGGTCGCAGTTTCAGGGGAAGGGGCACCTACCAAAGCCACTGCTTCAAGTGTGTCTATGGAGGGGGCAGAGTGCAAATTAAAAATGACTGCATTTTATTTTTAAAACATTTACAAAGAAATTTCATTCCCAAACTTGTTTGTTTGGCTAAAGCAATAGAAAATGAAGTTTTCTATATTTCTACAAGTGCAGAAGCTTGTTATAGTACTTTCGTTATAAGCCTACTGCCCTAAGGGCAAACAAGTACAAAAACAAAAAACCACCATCTATCGGGAGCAGCACAATCTGCAAGTCGTGTGGTTCTACAAAAGAAACAAAGACTGACCACACATTCAGTATGAAAACTTACTATGTCATCAATTTTTTCCAAACTGAAATGCAAGTTATGAGGGGGTCAACTCCACTGAACACAGAGTACTCCAATGACCCATTTGCCGACAAGCACTTTTAGAAGCAGTTTATCTAAACAGACACTAATGTGCATAATCATTTTAAACTTAGGGAAAAGTAAATATCAAACGTTTACTAAATATTTGGCTCCCATTATAAACTCATAGGAAATATAAGCTAAACGGAGGATTGATGTATGTTCACCTATGGGCTTGAACACTGAAACAAAATAAAATCAATGAAGAACACTAAAGTCATTTAATAAAGACTAGTCAGAATATCAATGAATGTAAGATATACAATGTAGTATTATATGATGAATTTTTGAATGTAAAAACCACGTGTTTATTAAATATGACTAACTTAAAAACACGGAGCCAATTTTTGTTAAAGTGCTGCTCATTCAAACTCTGGGATAAAATCATCACCCCAAAGTGATTTTAAAGAAAAACAGATTACAGGGCAAACATGATAATAGATATGACAGGCACTACCAAAAAGTGCAAATTGTTCTTTAATTAAATAATGCCATTCTCAAGTGATATATAGAACAGTCATCTTGACAGAATTCTTTTTTGTATAAATATTCATAAATTAAAAATGTCTCTAGATATGCCAAAGAGCTGCAAATGATACCTTACAACAGCAGCTTAAAAAAAAGCACTAAAATCCTCTTCCATTGAAAGCCATTTATTTCTCTGGTGCAAGTTAACAAGGTCCCCGAGACACCTGCCTCTCTTAGCTTGAACAATGTAAATAACAACAATGGGTATACATTTTAAACTGGGGAGGTCGTAAGAGTTAGCACATAACCATCTTCTGATGCAATAAGAAAATAAATAAAAATTAAATACTGTAACCTGATGTTTGGTATTGACAAATCAGTAGTGTCAACTTCACATACGGAAGGACAGCAGAATCTGATTTTTTTTTTTTTAGATGCTCAGTATGTCATGGTATTTTGGGCTAAAGACCTTTAGAATATTAAGTGTTTCCTTTTTTGCTAAAAGAAATATGATACAATCACCATCAAGCTGCTAAGGTAATTGATTTTAAGGTGGGGTGAAGTGACCTTTTGGTCCATGGCACAAGATACATCTATCACATTTCGGTCAAACAAACGTGGCGAAATTTCATGTTCATATACTACAATACACACTGACCAAGATGTCAGTCCCTCACAGTTTTTTAGAAAAATATCTACATTTGTCCTTATGGATGTCAAAATGTTACACCATCATTTGTTTAAAAAAAAAAAAAAGATGCACATTCATACTGTGAAGTTATTAGGAAAATACTCTTGCAAGTAAACTATAGAAAGATAAAATACACTTCAAAAGTATGTGGGCTGTTTGTTTACAATATTCTATAAAGTGCAGAGAGATCCTAAGGAGAGGGGAAGCTACCCCAGAACAAGTTTGATTACAGCAGCTTTTGCATAGCAACACTCAGAGGAAGCTGGACACGTCCGCTTCCTCAGGAGAAGGGTGGAAGAGGTTCTTCAGATTCAGATTTTGTCTTTGCCATAAGTCTGCTTTCTTCAGGAATGGTTGCTGATGCCAAATCCCCATTAAGTGAGTTTCCTGAACAGTGAAGAGGTCCTGTGGAAAGCGATTGACAGGTTAAACATCTACGTAATGCTGACTCCCGGCCTCTGTGAAAGAACACCTCAGGACTGTTCAGAGAAACAAAATGCCACCAGTTTCCTGAGACCCTTTTGTTTGATAGAGAAACTTACTTTTCTATCCCTGGCAGTCATGAGGAGACACCTCAGCGGTGCTAAGGTAAGTTCCGTAACTACCTGAGGCAGGGATTTGTTTCCTACATTGCCAGAAGCAAGGCTGGCACACTGCGTGCTCTCAACCTGCTGCGATGAATTTAACCTCGCTCTGCTTTTTCAGCCTGATGGTCTTACGCTGTTAGTACCTGCCTATGAACAAAGACTCAAAAACCATTTGTGATTTTTCCAGGACCACACATTTACTAACAGAACTGAGACTCCTGAGCAAAGCTAGACTGCTTTAGTCAGACTTTCCCCCTTTCCACAGGCTCACGGCTGCCAGCGATGCTCAAGGTGAACACAGCCAAACACAGGGCGGTGAGGACCCATTCCACAGTAGCTGCACTTCCCATGCACTGTCGGAATTTACCAAGGCTTCCCTACCCCATTTGTTTTATTTATATGTACTTACTAGGTTTTGTTCTTTGAGACAAGGTTTGAGTCTGCAGCCTAGGGTGGCCTAGAACTCAGGACACACCTCCACCCGACCTCAAACTCACAGTAATTCTGACTCAGCCTCCCAAAGAGCCACCGCACCTGGTTTGTTTTACTTTTATTTTTAAAGGCAAATTTCAAAACCAAAAACATCTCACAAGAATATTCTCGTGTAACAACTTTTGACTGGATCAGGGTGGAAGCTGAGGGGCAGACTGCACTGAGGAGGCCATGGGTTCAAGGCCCATCACTGAATAAATCAGGCATGGTGGTGCCTGACTGCGATGCCATCAGTCAGGTAGAGGCACAAGGAGTTCAGTCAGCCTCCCATGCTGAGTTCAAGACCAACCTGGGCTATAAGATAGTGTCTCAGGGAAAGAGGAGGAAAGCCTTGCCAGGCCACAGAGGAAGACAATGTAACCAGTCCTGATGAGATCTGATAGGCTAGGGTCAGAGGGAAGGGGGGAGGACCTCCCCTATCAGTGGAATAGGGGAAGGGACAGGGGAGAAGAGGGAGGGAGAGCGGGATTGGGAGGGGATGAGGGAAGGGACTACAGCTGGGGTACAAAGTGAATAAATTGTAATAAATTAAAAAAAGATACTGTCTGCAAAATAACTGTCAACTGATAATTACAATGTACGTAACAGCAACATATAAATATACTAATCCTCTGCTTTGTCAAATAAACTGCTAAGTTTAACATAAACAGAAAGAAACTGAAGGATGACACTTCTCACCTCCCCAATGCAGAAGCTTTAAGGAAAACAGAAACATGAATCTGTGTGGTATGTACGTGTGACTTGTTTGAAACTAACAACTAAGTCAGTGAATGTTTTTGCCTTCTAAATATCTAAAAGTGAGCTGGACATGACAGTGCACCTGTGATTCTAACACTGGGAAGGTGGCAGCAGACCGCCAAAGTGGCTGGCACAACGGTGACAAGCCAGCCAGAGCTGTAAGGAGCTGGCTGAGTGCTCACAGCAGACGCTGGCGACTGAGACCAGCCATATCCGGGAGCTCTGCGCTTGATTAGACCCTGACTCAAAAAGAAAGCGAAAGCTGAGCCGGAGGCAGAGGCAGGGGAATCTCAGAGTTAGAAGCCAGACTGGTCTACAGAGTTAGTACAGAGTAAGACAGGGAAACCCTGTCTTAAAACACACTCCCATTAATAAAAAAAAAATGCAAAAACGAAAAAAAAAAAAAAGGAATAGATGACAACACACAGATAACTTTGAAATACAAGCTAGCTAAGAAAAATGTTTAAGAAAAGCAAATGTCCAAGGTATAATCATTAAAGTTTCATCTTGAAGGAAAAAAAAAAAAAAAGTAAATGAATTTATAAAAAAAAAGTCTATCACTGAATTTGTTGTCATAGTCTTTAACCACATCTTTTCATTTCGGTTGATACCTGTGTGTCAGCCATCTCTTCATAGAAAGGAGACCTTTGCACCTACTGTCTGAACTTAATGTTTTTTTTTTTAATTGCTGTCATTTATGGTCATGTTTGATTGTGAGTTTGTGATATTAAACGTAATTTTTTTCCTTCAAAAAAAAAAAAACTATAATGAATAGTGTATACTTGTGATATTTGTAAATATTAAAACATGCCTTTGACCATTCATACTGGCCATTGGTTCAAACCTTTATTTCACAAATTACCTCATGTTTTGATATATTGTTATGTAGTCTGTGACATAGATGGCTTTCACAAAATATGTCTGATTACTGTGAAGTACAAATTGCATTAAATATGT
>CM053752.1:67306067-67470495 GCA_028658305.1 Pachyuromys duprasi
TGTGTGACCTAAATCAACTCTTGCCCAAATTTAATTACAGTCCTTTGGGTGGGCGGGGGTTGTACAGTCGTGTATGCTGGCATGACTACACGTGTACACAGATGTCAGGGTCAGAGGCTGGCCTCAGGCGCCCTTCCTTGTTCTACATGTTAAACTGAGGTGGGCTCTCTCTCTGAACCTGGCGCAGCCCGCTCAGCTAGTCCAGTTAGCTGGCTTGCCGCTGGCGTCTCCTGCATCCACATACAGGAACACACCCACTTAGCTTTCATGCTGGTTCTGGTGTCATCCAAACCCCATTTCTCCAGGACTTTATTCACCAAGCCATCTCTCTAGCCCTGTTCCCTTAAAAAAATATGGCAAATTACACATGGCACAATTTTATTCTTTTAGATGTACAGCTCACTAGGAACATTCGAATGCTGTGCAACCCTGGCCGTTGTCCACCTACATACATGTTTACTTTCCTCAACAGAAACTCTGCACCCACTAACCTCGTCCTCCTCCATGTAGGCGATAACACCTCCATTCTACACTGTTTCTTTTTCTACTTCACATGTTTAGATAGTCTCATTATATAGCCTCAACCTCAAAATCCCCCTGCCTCGAAATCCTCATTGAGTGCATCCCACCTCAATTCCATTCTCCTTTCTGTTATATAAATCTCGATGTCCTTGGTATTCGAAATGAGTGCAACCAATGTCTCTTTCTGTGACAGGTCTATTTCACTAAATTGCTGTCTTTAAAGTTATGTTGCAGCATGTGCCCGAATCCCCTTCTTCTTTAAAGATGAATAATATTGCACAGGTCCCACATCTGTTTACTTATCCAGGTACCTCTGGATATTTGGATTGTTCCTATCTTTTAGTTACTTCTTGTCCTAATCTTAGCCATACTTTGTCAATAATTTTTCTTTGCTATAGCTGAGTATCATTATAAATTCCTGCATTTTCTAACTTAACAGAAACATTTATAACTTAGTTTTCACTGAATTAACCTAAGATTGGTTTTATTTATTTACTTTTATTTATTTATTTATTTTGAGGCAGGGTTTCTCTGTGTAGCCTTGGCTGTCCTAGACTCTCTCTGTAGACCAGGCTCCAAAGATCTGCCTGCCTCTGTCCCACTGACTGCTGGGATTACAGGAGCAGGCCACCTTGCTTGGTTGTTTTTATTTTTTAAAAATTCTTTATATGCATATGTGTGTGCAAAGGACAACCTCAGGTGTCAGCCTCTGGAACAATGTCCCCTCTTTTGAGAAGGGCTCTCTCACTGACCTGGAGTTCACAAATGAAGCTAGGCTGGCTGGCCAGGGAACCTCCTGTCTCCAGCTCATGAAGCCTGGGATTCTAAGCATGTGCCACCATGCCTTTGCTATGGGAGTGCTGGGGATTGAACGCTGGTCCTTGTCCTGCTTTTTCAATGATCAGTTAACCACAGACAGTTTCCCATGCCATTAAACCTCCTTGTAAACACTTCAGTGGCCTCATAATGTATCATCTGATCCACAGCGCTAGCTTACCAAATGATTCTCCTAAACTTAGACCTTCATGTTGTTTACAGAGTTCTTACCATGGTGGTCTATCTATGTAAGCCTTCTACCATAGAGGGATTTTAACCCAGCAACAAGGCTACTCTGGCTGGAATACAGACGCACCCTTAACACATACCTTTACTCCCTCTGGCTGGAATACAGACACACCCTTAGCACATACCTTGCATCCCAAACAATGAAGGTAGTTACTAGAAGGAAGCAACCATGTTTGAAAGTGATGTCTAATTGAAAGGCAAACAAAATGAAAGATCTGACAGAATAGGGCATGCCCAACTCTCAGGAGAACAGAAAGGAAGGACAGGTGACTTAAAAGGATCAGCACATGGGATGGGGGGACAGGGGCGGGACAGAGTAATGGACAGACACACTGGGACAGTTTTGCAGAGACAGGTTGTAGAGAGAACAAGCTAGACACAGGTGAAGACAGGTAAGCCAGAGAATGAGAAGGAGCCACAAGATTAAAAGAGATTACTAGAGTTAGTTTGAGGCCAGGCAGAGCAATTCAGTCAGAGGCTGAGAGAGAAGCCAGACTGAATCAGTCACCTAGGAGAGGAGTTTGAGCCAGAACAGCTCCGTTGAACCAACCAGCAAGAGTTCAGAAAGAACAAGAAAGGGTGAGTTTGTTCAGCAGTAACTCTCAGAGGCTGAAAGCATTCAAGGAATAGATTAGATTGCACAGAGGCTGGAAGCTCCCAGAATTAGGCCTACGTTAGCAGACAGAGGCAGTAAGCCTCGGAGATGACAATTACATCAGGCGAATAAAAGTTACTCTTGAATTCTCCGTTGCCGATTTCCTTCCGGTTTCTCAGCATCCAGGCACTCTTAGCATAGGACGCAGTTACTACAAGGAGCCTGCAGTCACCTTTTTCCTTTGCAGTCCTCGTGTCGCTCAGACACGCTTTGGAGCTCCCCAGGGCGACCAGCCACCTCTGTCTCTCGGCGGCATTCACTGCCTTCATGTAGAAATGCTGCTCTCCTGGAATGATTAATTCCATCCTCGTGTTGTCTGCTGAATGGACTGTGACGACACAAGAGGGAACAGGAAACAGTCACGGACTTGGAGAGTTCCAAGGGGTCATGTCACCCAGCATTGGATGCCCTGCACGCTGAGACACAGCAGGCCACTCTCTAAGCCCCAGGGTCCCCGTGAGAACCACCTTCTCCCGACCACCCAAGGTGGCAGTGGCACCGCAGGGCCAGCAGGCGACAGCAGAGCAGACGACTCGCTGTTACCTGCCGGAACTTCAACACTGTCATCCAAGGAGGCAAAACATCAATTCCGGGGGAAGGGACGAGTAGACAGGACACACCAGCAAGATCACTGAACCCAAACACAAAGCATGACTCCGAGAAACTAAATAGCAGCTTCAAGACAGGGAGGTGGATTAGCAGATCTTTAATTTCCACTTGTTTGGCATTTACTTGCTTGTCCATCTGCCTGCCTGTGATGGGGTCTTCTATGTAGCTGAGGCCGGCCTGGAACTCACTACGTACACTAGGCTAGCCTCAAACTTTCTTCTCAGCTGTCCCAGACTGGGATTACAAGTGTGTGCCACCACATCCATACAACTCTCGCCAAATTAATTTACTGTGGCATTATACAGATGTATAAGGTGCATTTGCTGGAATCCTGATCATCAAAGGATGCCATTAACAGAATAAAAGCAGATCGGGAGGACAAACTCGCAAACCCATTACATTATACAAAGAACAGCTATAATCAATATAAAAGATAGCCAAGTTCCGAAAGCAGGACAGAGACCTGGAAGGGGACTTAGAAAAGATGATAATAAAAGGACTTGCAGGTCATGCAGGACATGTTCTGCACCTCTAGGCCATATTCTCTGCCCTGGGAAATGTGTTCCTGACATCTGCTAACATGTAGTACACTTTATTTGGATCCAACATGGTAACATGGACTATCACAGTAATGCGCTCAGTCACTGTCCATCCCCAACCCTACATTCAACAAAGAAAAGTGGGAGTTGATAGCCAAGGAGCAGGTGGGAGAGCTGAAGAGTTGAAAACTAAGACAAAATCTCTGTGGCAAATAGGAATTCTACTGAACTGACCTAACAAGAGCTGCCTAGGATGTGCAAGGCCCTAGGTCCAATCCCAAGAACACCCCAGCCCCCCCACCAAAAAAGGGATTTTCGTTTCTCTTAACCACCTGTTAGAACTGAATAAAAAAATCTCTAAATGTGCTTTTTAGGCCCATTTCGACATTGGCTCATAAGGTACTTACAAAGCAGCACTTCTAAATGTTCAGAGGTGATGAGGGTACAGCTAAAAATAAGTTATAAAGACCCCAGCAATGTGGACATGACAAGCTAATACTTACTGGCAAATGCTTCAAGTCTATGAAAAATACAAAGTAGTGTCCCTTACATTCAGGGAACACGCAAGAATAACAGCCCAAACTAATATATTTCTATAGTTTATACAGCCATGACACTCTTCCATTAGAACAGTAAAGATTCTTCATTTAAATGTGAACAGTGAACACACAAACACACACACACTCAGCAGGCATAAACATTTTAAGAACTCTCCCAGGACAGTATGATCTAGCCCAAGCTGGCAATGTTGCATGATGATAATCCCAGCATGGAGAAAAAAGCAAAAGCACTGAGTTCCAAGCCAAACTAGGCTACACACTGCCTCAAAAAAAAAAAAAAAAAAAAAAAAAAAGGAGATGAAGCAAAAAGGAGGAGGGATGATGGGTTTTACTACTGAGTTTGAGATAAAGATAAAGCGACAGAACTGTAGCTGGAGAATATTAACCCAGGGGCTGGAGAGACCTGGTTGCTCTTCCAGAGGACCTGAGTCCAATTCCCAGCACCCACATGGCATTGTAAGTCCAATTCTAGGAGCTCTACCACCCTCTCAGCAATACACACAAACTAAAATTAAAAAAAAACAAACAATATGAACCCAAAGCAGAAAGAAGGAAGGAAGGAAAGAACAGGGAAAACTTTCTTCCCTCCTTGGCTAATCTTACTTAGAATTACCATAAAATCATGCCAACCCAGCCCTGGAGAATACAGCTCACTGCATTCATCTCACTAAGCACATGTGTGTTCCTCTAGATGTTTGCTGGCTTTGAGCAAGCCCTCATGCGGGACTGAAATATTCAAGCTCTGAGGGGACTGAGAAAGGCCTGGAAGGGACTGAACATTCATTCCTCTGGTCCTGTTTCCCTTTCAGTCCTCCTTGAAGAATTTAAATCTCATTATCATTTTATCTGATTTCACTCTACCCACCTTCACCCACACACTGCAGCCACATACAAGAATGCATCAATGCTCTGTGAAATAAATCTCCAGGGAAATCACCCCATGACCTTCCATTACTCCCCTTTGGAAAGAGGAAACCTTCTCTATTACACATGAATGCTCAACTCCAGTCAGGGAGAATCCAAGCTTTAAACTTCCACTCTGCACTCTATCCCACAGAGATGGCCCGCCTCAGCCACAGAGTTCAGCTTCAACCTTCCAAAATCTTTCCATGAGGACGAAACAGAAAAAATTATCAAGTCGACCTGGGAAAAGCTAATATGAATTTCAATGCAGGAGACATTTATAAAGGGGGAATACCAAACCAGTGTTCAACAGTGTTACCTGCCTCCGGACTGCCTGAGAGGAGGATGTGAAAACCTGTAGCAGGAGCAGGCCGTAGAGACCCCATCCTTACCTTTAATCTCGCACACGGCCATCTTTATGCTTCCTTTGCTCCCTCTGCACACGTCATCCTGTGAGTCATAATACGACAGCACTCCATTATCTAGAACAAACCATCGAGGCTGCCAACCTGGAACAGCCAGAAAGCAAAACAGGTTAACTGATTATTTTTACCGAAGAGAACCAATTTCAGCCATGCCACATTAATTCTGGACTCTAAGTAACTTTCACACAGTGAAATTTTTAATGGCCAACATGTGCCCAAAATGTCCTGTGATCTCCAGACAGATAAGAACTCACAACCTTCTCTTTAACAACCCAAAAAACCACTACCACAGCCCCATCCAAGCACAACATAATTGGCCCATTCTTCCTGAGAACGGATGCAGAATTAGCATTTCTTTTCCAAAATGTCTGGAACCAGCAGCGGTTCGATGTCAGATTTGGGATATGCATATACATATGAGATATATGGAGAACAGGACTCAAATCTAAACATGAAATCCATGTGCAGCTTACACATCACCTAAACATGACTTTATATAGTGGTTTTGTTTCCGACGGTGCCCTATCACAGGAGGTCACGTATGGGGTTTTCCACTTGTAAGTGTCCCTTCAGCACTTAAAAAATCTTTGGTTTTGGAAGCATTTCAGATTAAGGTTGCTCTTCTTGTAATGGAAAAAACCTACAGGAAACAGACGTTTTTTTCCCCCAGTTCTGTTTCCATTCTTGGCGGCTAACATAGAGTAAATGTTTTCATCCTAACAAATCTCTAAAACTCTCCAAAACAAGCTGACCAACTCCCAAGTGTGTAATGTGACCTTCCTTTACTGACAGAAGATGCTACCTCCAAGCAAATAAATGCGCTCAGACTCAAAGAAAGCTAAAGAAATTCCCATTTTTTTAATGCAGACATGATAACCTATAGAAAGAGCAGATTCCCTCCCACCCCACCTCTCTTCTCTGCTGCTATACAGCTAAGGCAGAAATGCTTTTAACTTCAACCATTCATCTCTTTGACATTTCCTCAGCAACTAAAGCATACACCTATCAGACTGGCTTCAGAGGCAAAGTCTGTAACCAAGAGTGATGACTTCCCTCAGTGCCGCAAGCCAAACTCATGTTCCCTGGAATCTTACCATGCAGGCTAACGGAGACCAGCTCCTCAACTAATAACAGAGTGAGCACGCTGGAAGCAGTGTGGCTGTCTGTATCCTTTCCATCACTATCCATCACAACACAGTGGAAGTGGTCCCATGAGACACACCACCATTACAACACTCTGGCCCTATGTACCTAAGCAATTCATAAGTTCACGTTTTCCAGGTTCAGGCAGTACCAAGACAGAACACCTCATAACCAGACCTAAAACTTAGGGTTCACCAGCAACACTTTTGAAGTGACAACGCTGTGTTATGGTTAGTGCTGTCAAGCTGACAAACTCCAGGTGGGCCTCAAGCAGGCTGTATGGATTACATTAATTAACGAAAGAAGAGCCTTCTTAACTGCACGGAGGAGACTCATGGTCAGGGGATGCAGGATGGTATGAAATGGAGACAGAGGCGTGTATTAGCGCGCACTCACTGTTCTCTTCTGACTTGATTTAAGTAGCTGCCTTTGTCACTGTGACTTCCCAGGAAGGATAACCTCAACTGAGAGCCAGAAAAGCCCTCTTACCTAGGTTGCTTCTGCCAGCATATTTAACCACAGTAATGGGACACTGAGTCGATATACACAGGTCAAATTTTACTTTTTATACCTTGCTTAAGAAGGGGGAAGGGGACATTTTATACCCACCCATTCAGAAAAATAACTTCAGGCACCAAGAAAATAGATTTTTATAAACACTGCATTCCCTAGGGAGGGCTGCCAGGCTAGAGGAAAAGTTCTTTTGCTACATGCACTTCACTTTGTTCCTCACTGCACAGTGGTACATTCACAGACAACAGGTACTTTAAAAAAGATGAGTTTCTGGAGGCTGGAGAGATGGCTGGGACTGTTGAGAGCACATGCCGCTCTTCCAGAGGATCCAAGTTCGGTTCCCAGCACCACGTCAGGCAGCTCACAACTGCCTGTAGCTCCAGCTCTAGGGGCTCATATGCACACGCGTGCATACACACACAGGCACACACACACAGGTATAAATACCGAGGAAAGGGTAATTTGAATACAGTACTCCCATATGAAAGTCTAGAAAAAAATTAAATCATAATAAAAAGGGCCGAGGAGGCAGCACTTGCCTAGCATGTGAAGTTAACACAAGGAAAATAATTTTTAAATTTATGTCCATAATGACTAAAAAAAAATGAATTATTTCCAACACTAACTCACCACGGCAAAAAAAAAATTTTAAGGAGGGGATATTGAAAATAGTCTTCCACCTCAGTCAGCAAGCCAAATTCTGTTTTTTGAAAAGCCTTACTGTGCATTATTGCCTCATTATGATGCAACAGCTCTTCAAAATGAACTGAGCAAAATGATTCACTTAGAATTTGTAGGAACTGAGAACCATGTGGCTGAGTATATTCACCTAATCAAGCCTGCTGATTATCTCTACACACCATTTTAAAGAAATATTTAACCTAACTTTCTCTAATTGGTTCACGCATTTATAGTAGGGTAAAAGGATTAATTCCTTTTACTGAGAAAGGTTATTTCCTTTTTTCAATTTCTACAAGCAGTTTTCTCAACCTACTAAATGTTACGAAAACACGTGCTATTAAGAAAAAGAGTCAGAACACTCTCGGAGCACACACAGCTTCCTTAAAGGCCAAGCAACATAAACAGCTGTTTTTCCTTCTCACCCAAAATGAACATACTGTGGAGCCAACTTTACAGTTAAAGAAACGGAATTGTTCCAAACAGAAGACTTCACAAGCTCTACAGTGCTTTACTGGAAGTTAAACTAAAATGAGCCATAAGAACTAAAACCACAGGGTGGGTTGGTGCTTAGTATCACACAGGCCACCCACTGCTTTGGGCCATGCTGAAAATATCCCTCTGGCATGGCCTCCAAAGACAAGGGTGCTCAAAATATTTGCATCTCCAAGCTTAAGGGCTACGAGACTGAGGGTTAACACCACACCTCAACCAGCCATCCGTGCTCACTAATGTCTTGCTGCTTCCAGTAAAGATGTGTCCTTTCCATGATTAGTTGGCTTTTCCATTTGAGCAGAAAACATCGGGGCACTTGCTATCGTAAATCTGGCTCTAGCATTTACATGTTTTGTTTGTTTGTTTTGCTTTAAGCGTTCGGTCCTTACAGTCTACCTGCAAATTCCCTAGAGATAGGGGACACTAGCTGAGTATCAGAGAATGACTGCAGGGCTCAATACTTTGGGCAGCCAGGCAAGGACTGGCTGTTCCTGGTTACTAAGGCTCTGAGTGCTGCCCAAATTTCCTTCTTTAAGTCGTTGAGATTTTGGGATTCGGAAGTTGGAAGGGACCTCTGGCGACAAAGCAGCTAACCACCCAGGCCTTGGCCAAAGGGGATCCTAAAAGAATCCCACACCTGCCTTTAGTGTTGGTTATAGCAGAAATCACAGGGTGTGGATTTCAAGTGTTTTTTAAAAGCCAAGACTTCTAATATCACAGGCAGGGATGTTGCTGCTGCTGCTGCGGATCTCATTTCTACATAATCAGCTTTCTTCTGACTACCTCACCATGGAGAACTTGCCTGCTCTTTTCTGTGCTGGACTTCATTTCTCACAATGACCCGAATCCCCATGCTGTTGAAAATGTGCTTTCTTCCACTGTGTCTCACGACTACCCGAATTCCCAAATCTCACTGAAAATCAATCCCGAAGACATTCATTCTCTGAGGATGGCTTCCAAAAGCACACTTGATGAGCTCAGACAACCTCAACAAGTGGACTTTCTTTCAAACCAGTGGTAAGAAAATATAAAGGCATATTAAAAAAAAAAACATCTTATGAAATGATTTGCTACACACACACACTTAACAAAATGCTGTCCACAGAGCGTGGATGAAAATGGAGATTTTAAGAACACACTAAGGGTGATGAGGGGGAGGGGCTGTTTCCGAGGCTCAAGGGGCAACGCAGGTTTCTAGTGCGTGTCCCATCCACGGGATGGCGCGCGGTCTCGAACTCCGGTTCGACGGGTCCCACGAGGGGCAGAGAGTGTGTGCGCTGGGGGGTGGGGTGGGGAGAGTCGGGCCTGGACCTGAGTCCCGCGGCTCGAACACGGCTGACCGAGGGCCCGTACCTGTGAGATAGTTGGTCCACTTGTACAGAACCCCCTCCATGCTTCAGAGCCCGGCGCCGCGCATCCTCCTGGCCCGGCGCCGGCCGCGCTGCTGCGGAGGCGCGGGGCCCGCAGCCCTCCGCCCCAACCCGGCGGCCCTCTCAGAGGCCCGGCCGGCGGGCGCCGCGTGCTGCTCGGAGGCCGCGAGGCGCGGACATCCCCGGCGGGAAGGGCGCGCCGACCCCCGGGGCGACCCCAGCCCCCGCCGGCCTCCCGCTCCGCCGCCGCTCCGCGAGCCCCGGCGCTGCCCTGCTGCGCGCCCGCCTTCCTTCCCCCCGGGCTCCCGGTTTGTTTTCATTGACCCCGACGTCGCTTTCACTTCCTGGATGAAAGGGGCCGGCTCGGCCCGCAAACCCCTCCCCCGCGGCGGGGCTGCGGGACGGCCGCGCGCCCGGGGCTGCGCCGCGCGCCCTCGCGGGGCGGCCACGCGCTCCCGGCTCCCGGGGGTACCCCTCCGGGCCCCGGATCCCTCTCCGGGCCCCCAAAACTCCCCGCGCACCCTGCCCGGGGCGGTGGCCCGGCCGTCGCCTCCTAAACTAAGGGCCGCCCTCTTCTTCGAGCCTCCAGTGCCTGCGCTCCGGGGGCGCAGGGAGCTACCTCCTAGGAAAAGCTGGCTGCGGTGGCCCGGCCCTGCAATCCCAGCACTCCGGGGGCTGAGGCAGGTCGTAGGGTTGGCGAGGTGACTCCCCAACTAGTCTCCAGAAGCTTGATGCCCGGGAGTACCGTCCTGGGGATACAGTAGAAAGAGAGAACACTATTCTGTAAACTGTCCTTTGACCTCTCCACGTGGGCGCGCTCTCTCTCCCACGCACACACATTTTCTTTCACTGCATTTTATGCGGTACAGTCGTGATGTACGCTTTTAATCCCAGCGTTCAGGAAGCGGAGGCAGGCAGATCTCTGTGAGTTCAAAGACAGCCCAGTGTTCTTAGTGAATTCCAGGCCAGCCAAGGCTACGTACGTAGTGAAACCCTGTCATCGATAAGTAAATAAATGAAAGAAAGAAAGGGTTAAAAGATCTGTTTTTTTTTTTAATCTCACTTGGAAGAAAGCCTCTATACAACTTGACAATTTTCAGATTTCGAAAGTTGCGAAAATTCCAAACAACCCCATAAAGCAGGCTCTGCGTTGAGGTAACGGAATGCCTGACTTGCCCTTCCGGGAAGGCTGACTGACTAGGATAATCTAGATATGCACTTGGATTGAATTGGTGGGTAGATTGGTGGGATATTCAACAAATCATCACATATAGTCCATTATTGATCGTCTAAGTGCGGCAGGTATCTGGTGTTTATTGTAAAAATCAACGTTTGTGCTGTTCGAAAGCTTTCCATACTAAACTGAGAAGGGGATGTATCAACAGATTCGTCTAATCCCAAAAATGCCCTTCAAGCTCTTTCCCCAGAGAAGAGCAGAGAACCTGTTTGTCACTTCCTTCCAGGAAAGTCTGCCATCACTGTGCCTGCCAAGTCCCTGGGGGGGGGGGGCACAACACCGTGAACTGTTTTCCTTTTGTAGCAATTTCTTAGCCCAGTTTTAAAATATTTTTTTAAATACTCGGTCTTAAGGACCTACAAGCTGTGTACTCCTTTTTTTCCTATACCAAATGGTTCAAAGGTATCATTTAAAAACTTAAAACCAAGCCGTTAGGCCAAGGCATCAGTTGGCTGAGGCAGGCGAAGGCCACAGAATTTTGCAGCATCTCCTAAATGCCTAGAAGTGACCACCATAACGCCAGTTTTACTTCAGGAAACGCGGGCCTGACTGCTGGAGGCAGAAAAAACCTGCGGTAAATGCGGGCTCGTGGGTCGGTTGTTCTAGCCCTGATACCCAGGACACCCTCCACTGAGCAGCTAGCTGCGGGCAGCCGGGCTGCCTGAGAGCAGAGGAGCCTCGCTAGCCCCGCCCCCTGATCTTTGTGACGTAGGACAATGCCTGCCACGCGTCCAACTTGCTTCCAACTCCTAGAGCCAGTGCAGACACTGTAGGGCTTGCTTACACTGTGGCGGCTGCAGGGTCCTGCTTTGGGAATCATGCATTTCCTGTTCAGACTGGCAGTTTTCCTTAGCCTGTGGGGCTGTCCCAACGCTCAGGGACAAACGAAAGAAGAAAGCACAGAGGAAGTGAAAATAGAAGTTTTGCATCGTCCAGAAAACTGCTCCAAAACAAGCAGGAAAGGAGACCTGCTAAATGCTCATTACGACGGCTACTTGGCTAAAGATGGCTCCAAATTCTACTGCAGGTAGGAGATGCTCTATTCAGTTCAAGTTCAGTTGGTACACAAGATCTTGCCTCTACCACCACCAGCAGCCAGAAGTTAATCGTTTTGTTTACTTTTTGTTTGATTGATTGATTTAACAGTAAATTAAGCCGTTATGCCGACTTAGATTAGAAAACGGTTCCTTTAAAATTTTGTTTAATTGCCGAAAATGTTTTAGCTCAGTAAATTGATTGCAAGACCTACCAGCTCATGCAGATCGCTGACCACCACAGCACCAGCACAGCAAAATATAGAGGCTGCTTGACAGGATGTTCATTCAGTCTTTCTCCTTACCCGGAACTGAAGTCTCTATCCAAAGATAATGGATAAGGAAGCTCCCGAGTCTTATTCTGGTCTTCAGTGGTTCACTTTCTAACAGAGACCCTGGTGGGTGCATCCATCCTGTTCTCCCATCCCTTCTCTGGTTGGATTGAATGTCCTTTCTCTAGCTGTGCTGTTAACCCTCCAAAGATGGGCCTGGAGGAAGCAATTCTTTCCAATTACAAGAAAACTTACTCTTCCCATTTAGAAGAGGAGTTTGGCAGAATGGTATTTTCAAGTTGTTCTTAAAAATGAAATTTGAGGCCCCAGCCTGCTGAGAGTTGTTCTGTTCCCGCCATGCAGCTAGACAGGGACAGGAGACCCATTTACGCTAACTGTTGGGCATTTTTCTTAAGGATGGTAATAGAACAGAATAAAACGGAGTGACTTCTCATGATACTATCTGCCAATTTATGGGGAAGTTTGAGCCAAACACTGCACAGAGGAGAGAGTTCTGGAAGAATGCTAACATGGGAAAAATATTTCAGTTTTAAATAATAACAAAATGCCTAGCGGGCTTAAAAGCTTCCTTTTAAATGGGTCAGTTTACTCAGTACTAAGTACGATTTCTTATAGCCGGACACAAGGTGAAGGCCATCCCAAGTGGTTCGTTCTTGGAGTTGGACAAGTCATAAAAGGGCTGGACATTGCTATGATGGACATGTGTCCTGGAGAGAAGAGAAAGGTGATTATACCGCCTTCATTTGCATATGGAAAAGAAGGCTATGGTAAGATGTTTAATATCTTTTAGTAGTTTTTTATAAAATAAATTAGCCATTTATTTATAAAAAGTCAAAATAAATCTGTATATTCTGAAAAAGGAAAGTAAGCCTCAAAAAGATATTTGTACATCCATGTTCATTGCAGCACTGTCCACAGGAGGTGGAAGAAACCCCAGAGTTCAGAGATGGAAGAATGGATAAAACAATGAGCACATGAGCACAGTGGAATAAAAGGAATGAAATTCCGACTCATGCTACAGCGTAGATGAACCTTAAAAGCATGCATTATGCTGAGTGTAATAAGCCAGAGGCAAAAACTACCAGTACTGTACGGTTGCATTTATATGAAGCATCCGTAGTAGTCAGGCCGACCGACACCAAAAGCAGAGAGAGTGGTTACCAGGGGCTGAAGGGACAGGACAAAAGGAGGCATCGAATAGTAGAGTGTTTCAGTACTCAAGATGTAGGCTGCACAGTAACACAATTGTACTTTACACTATTAAAAAATGGTGGTGAATTTTGTGTTATGTGTATTTTACCACAATTTTGAAATGGCATAGAAGAAATCTTCACAGAGCCATGCCCATCAAACTATTGCCATATTTAATTCATCCCATTCCTTCTTTTTATTGCTAAAGAAAACAAGACATCTTTGGAATACCAACCTCCAGAAAGCATTTCTTCCTCCGCATAGACACAGAGCCCAGAATGGCTGTGTATATCCGTCCCACAAACTCCCCTGAACATTTTTGGTTTTACTGTCAGTAATATTACATATGTGTTTCTACAGTAGATCTTTAGTAAACAGTACCAAGTTTATAAAACTTGGGAGACTGGAACATGACTTTAGAACAAAAGGATGTTACCTCTGAGCTGTGAGCCATTGTTACCCCAACTCAGGAGAATCCTTCAGATGTGGAAGAGATAACTTTCAGAGTCATGCCTACTTTTAAATCCTACAGCAAGAAGATATGTGAACTTGCAGAAAGGAGGGGAAATGTAACTAACTGGTAATTAAATGATCTAGCCCTAGAAATAGGCTAGGTTCATAAACTAATAAGATGCAAATTATCTTTAATTCTAAGGGAACAGTTAATTGTATTCATAATCATAGCAAAATTAGAACACAAACAAGATATCATGCCCAGTTTATCTGAAAAGGAATACTGTCAAAGGCATGGTAATATAAGCCATTTCTTATCTGATCGGAGGGAAAAGAAGTCATATGACTGACAGAAGTGATTATACCCTTACATGTATAGCCGTGTTAGTCAGGGTTCTCTAGAGAAACAGAACCAATAGAATGAGTAGATGAGAGGAGATTTACTTGATTGGCTCACACGCTGTGGTCTGCTTAGCCCAACGACGACTCCCCAGAAGCTGCTTGGTCTGCAGAGCTGGATGCCTCAGCTGCCCCAGGCTAGCCCTGAAGATGTGGAGGATTCTTGTAGAGCCACTGGTCTTCAGCCCATGTTGAAAGGCCAAGGAAGTTAGACTGTCAGCAGAGAATGGGGACGGCAGCAGCAGCCTCAGGATGTCACTAGGTAAATGTACCTGCCAGCACAACATGAAAGCACGCAGGCAAAAACCAAACACTTTTCTCTTTCAGAATTCGTTCTTTTTTTTTTTCTAGGCTGCTGCCAAAAGGCACTGTTGACATGGAGGCTAGGTCCTCTCACTTCAATTAAGTTTATTAAAAAAAAACCACAATGGCTTCCATGTTCATTCCAAACCAGTCAAGATGCCAACCAGAATTAAATACCGCAACATCCAACTTCTTTTTGGTAGCAAAATACTTAGAACTATGTTAATGACTGTCATTAGGAAATTAAGTTATGGGATATCCATATAGTGGATTAGAGTGTAAAAGGAAAAAGAATGAAGTGAAATCACAAATATTAATAAACTGAGTATTTACTGAGCACCCTCTTCAGCAGATGATGACACGGGGGCAGAAAGCAGACTCTCCTCATTGTGTGCAAACTGTTTGCTTCGTAGAGGGGAACTTCATGTCCACAGACTTAATGTACAAGGATATGCAGTCACCTGGTGGCAGCCTTAGGGAAGGAAGCTTGAAGGTCAAGAACGGGATGTTTTTTCTCACTCCTCAGGGAGGTCCTCCTTGTTGCAGCATGAGCCTTTGCCTGCTTGCCTTGTTTAAAGTTCTTGCCAACTCCGCCTATTTGAAACATCAAATATGTAATTAGCAGTCACGTTCCTAAGATGCAGTTTTGGCGTTATCTCTGTATCCCGAGGAGGTGTGCCTTCCTTGAAGCCGCTGGCTGAGTCCTGAAGTGGTGATTCCCCTGGTCTATGCTTTTCAGTAAGACAAGGCCACTGCCCCAAGTCAGATGGAGGGAAGCCGGTGCTTCAAGCCCAGACCTGACACTCTGAAAGTGATGGTTCCAGATAGCTACAGCCTGTGTTCAATCTGCCAATCATTCGCTCCCATCGAAATAGCTCCCAGGACTGGTATGTGACACTCAGCAGTACAGGGAAAGCCCTGACTTTAATCTCCAGCACTGCTCTACAGGAGAAAGAGAAAAAAGACAGTTCCCCATGGCAATGTAATTTGTATGCCCTGTTTGTGTGTGTGTGTATGCGTGTGAGTATAGGATCCTGAGAAAGAAAAAAATTGAAGATAATTTAAATACAATACTATCTTCTAAAATGTCAGGGGTTGAGGTTACTTCTAGGCAAAATGATGCAAGAAAGTTTGCCTTTCAGTCTCTTTCCTTAGTTTTAGAGTCATCGTGTCAGCATTCTGCTCACCTTAGAGCACCCACATCCATCTTCAGTGGGTACCAGTCCTGGGTCCAATTCCCACAGCAAATGACTACTTTGTCCTTTCCCTAAGCTGACTTATACTCAGTTAACTCATGCCCAGCTACCTAAACTGTCAACATACCACATCCTCCCTGCAGGGAGATAGACAATTCCTACTGACTTTGGGGAGTCTCCCATAAACATCAAAACAATTAATCTCAATAGCACCTTTATTTTCCTTACTTTGGAAATCAATCTGGCGCTTTCTCAGACAATTAGGAATAGCGCTTCCTCAAGATCCAGCTATACCTCTCCTAGACATATATCCAAAATATGCTCAAGTATATAACAAGGACATTTGTTCAACCATGGTCATATCAGCTTTATTCATAACAGCCAGAATCTGGATACAACCCAGAGGTCCCTCAATGAGGAATGGATACAGAAATTGTGATACATTTACACAGCGGAATACTGCTCAGCAGTTAAAAACAAGGAAATCATGAAATTTGCAGGCAAATGGTGGGAACTAAAAAAGATCATCCTGAGTGAGGTATCCCAGAAGCAGAAAGACACACATGGTATATACTCACTTGTAAGTGGATATCAGACATAAATATAGGATAATCATACTAAAATCTGTATACCTAAAGAAGCTAAGCAAGAAGGAGGGCCCTGGGTAAAATGATCAATCCTCACTCAGAAAGGCAAATGGGACAGTCATCAGAAGAGGGAGAAAACAGGGAACAGGACAGGAGCCTACCACAGAGGGCCTCTGAAAGACTCTACCCAGCAGTGTATCAAAGCAGATGCTGAGACTCATAGCCAAACTTTGGGCAGAGTAAAGGGAATCTTATGAAAGAAGGGGGAGATAGAAAGACCTGGAGGGGTCAGGAGCTCCATAAGGAGAGCAACAGAACCAAAAAATCTGGGCACAGGGGTCTTTTCTGAGACTGATACTCCAAACAAGGACCATGCATAGAGATAACCTAGAACCCCTGCACAGATGTAGCCCCATGGCAGTTCATTGTCCAAGTGTGTTCCCTAGTAGTGGGAGCAGGGACTTTCTCTGACATGAACACATTGGCTGGCTCCTTGATCACCTCCCCATGAGGAGAGAGCAGCCTTACCAGGCCACAGAGGAAGACAGTGCAACCACTCCTGATGAGACCTGATAAGCTAGCGTCAGATGGAAGGGGAAGAGGACCTCCTCTATCAGTGGGGGAATAATATGGGAGGAGAAGAGGGAGGGAAGAGAGATTGGGAGGGATTGAGGGAGGGAGCTACAGCTGGGACATAAAGGGAATAAACTAATTAATATAAATAAAATTAAAAGGAAAAAAGAAATTGGAGGCCTAAGAAGTACATACAATGGGCTATGGCTCCTTACCTGTTGACCTTCTCTGTATTACAGTAGCTTAGATTCCACGATTTTAGAAGTTGTAGTGTAGACCAAGCTATATAGTGAAATCCTCTTGATTACATACGTTTTTTAAAATACACTTCATATATGCACACAATGTATTTTGATCATATTCACCCTCTATTCCTCCCTCAATTCCTTTTAGATTCATTATCTACCTTTTTACCCCTCCTAACTTTGTGTCATTCACGTACACACACACATACACACACACACACACACACACACACACCTACCAAGTCAAATCTGTGTTGTCCATATACTTATCCATTGGAGCATGGTAGACCTACCAGGATCCAAAGCCTGGAAACTGACTTTTCCTCTCAGAATTCATCAGCTGTCAATAGGTCCTCAGTTATGGGTAAGGGCGGGAATGCATGGCGTGTTGACTGGCTGGCTCTTTACAGGTCTTGAGCTTAAAGTATTAAGACTTACCACTAGTTGTAACTTCATTTTAGGTGATGCTTGAAGAAGTTTTCCTCTGGTGAAATGCCCCAGAGCATCCCTGCATGTCTTAGAGTGCATGTGACTCGCTAGTGCTTTAATTAACGGTCTATGTGGTATGTATATGTTCTTTACATTAACTCCTACCTCTCCATTCTGCCTCTATAAGTGTAAATATCTGCTGCAGTGCACATCTATCTCTTTTAGGTTTTAATATTTTTGGAGGAAAAAAACTAATTAACATCATTTTTTTGTATTTATACTAGAGTTGTCTGGGAACTTTCTCTGCATCTGTGGAACTTCTTCTTGGGAAGTTTGACTTTGGGCTTTGGATAGCTCAGTGGTATAGGAGCTCACTTGCCTGCCAGACCCTGCTTCCACCACCAGCACCAAAATAATAAAAGGGATTTGTGTTTTGAGTCTGTCTTAATTATGGCAGAAGTTATTTTTCCATCCTTCAAAACCAGGACATCTGTAGGACCTTCGATTAGGACTTTGACAGCAGGTACATGGTGTGGGTAGATTTTTCTGTGGTCTGGCCTTGGAAGTTACAATGCTCTGGGATGTAGCTTCTACCCTTTCCTCTATGGACCATATAAGTATTTCAGCAAGAATCAACTACTTGACTGATAAAACAATTACTGTTTTGCATACACTTTTAATCCCAGAACCAGGGAGGCAGAGGTGGGCAGATCCCCGTGCATTCGAGGCCAGCCAAGTCTAAAAGCTAGTCAAGGACAGCCAAGGCTACACAGAGAAACCCTGTCTCAAAAACCAAAACAAAACCAAAAGAGAAATTGCTGTTTCTTTTAATGGACAAAATTAGCTACTTTCAAAGGGTATCATTTGTTTGGCAGATACTTGTGTGTCATGTCCTAGGTCACATGGGAACACCCTCAGCTGCTCACCGCCTCTTGGCTACCCTACGGAATGCTCATCTGACAGAGCCCCCATTCTGCTAACTCCACCAGTGGCACAGCTAACAGATGAGCCTCATTCTAACTACTCAGTTTCATACTTAAATATTATATGAAAATTAGAAATTTCCTTGTGAAGTTGCTGCCCAGATTTTTGTTGCTGCTTTTATCTTTTCAAGTCTGTAAAGAATTTTAAAAGCAGACTGATATTTTTTAAATGATGCTTCTGGGTGACTTTATAAACTCATTTTCTCAGAGATTATACTTTTGAATCTCATTTCCTTCTTCACCACATTTACTTATGTATGTGGGTGAAGCATGTGCCTTAGCAGGTGTGTGAGGTCAGGGGACAGTTTATGAGAATCAGTTCTCTTCTTCCACTGGGGGTCCCAGACTGAACTCGGGTCACCAGGCTTGGCAGCAGGAGACAAGCCTTCTCAGCAACCCAACTTTGGAATTGTTCCATTCTATACCATTTCTCCTCTCTTATATCTCTGCTACATGACCATCAGGATATACTGATAACATTTTTGTTTATTTTGACTTAATAGGAAACAGGTTGAGAAGGGCCTTTGAACTGACTTGGCTTAAAACACACAGGGGGTGGAAAAGGTTCCAAAGTGTTTTTATAAAAGGAAGAAAGTGAATAAAATGACTGGCCCTGATTTTTTTTGATGCTAAAAAGTTTACTGTTTTGAAAGCAGCTCTTCTAAGCACTGTAACCCTGATCCCAATGTGCCCACTGAGTGAAAGCCTCCTTTCGTATAAGTCAATCTGTTAAAATTTAAACCCTTAGCAGAACGCAAGATTCCACCCAACGCAACTCTGATGTTTGAGATTGAACTTTATGCCGTGACCAAAGGACCACGGAGCATTGAAACATTTAAGCAAATAGACACGGACAACGACCGGCAGCTCTCTAAGGCCGAGGTAATTCAAGCTTCTTCTTGGCTTGTTGTTTTGTTTCCTTCACTAGAACTCAAATTGTGTTGGAGATACTTCTGAGTTTTTGCTAGTATTGTCTTTGATTGCTTTCAGTTGGGGCTGTTGGCTGGAACCTCTAAGCTCTGAGGGGAAAAAAAAAATCCTTTTTTCTTTTCAGGCCTATAGCTTCAGTTACTCCCAAACCTGACAAAAGAGAACACCTTGAAGGACAGCCTGGCATACGAACAGTTCAGGGTTATCCTGGGCAACTTACTAACACCCTGTCTCAAAAAAGTACAAAAGGGTCTGAGGATGTGGCTTAGTGGTAGAGTGCTTGCCTGAGTATCCATGAGTCCCTGGGTTCAATGACCAGTAGTGGCAGATCGATCAGTCAATCAATCAAATAAAAATTCCTGGCTGCCCGTGGCTCTTCTGGCACCTACACTGAAGGACAGGCCTTCCAACAGTACTGTATGAGCTTGTCACAGGGCAAACAGTTCTGGCCTCTGGACTGTGACATATGTAAAAGAGACCATGAAAAGAGCTGGCCAGGACTCGAACCGGATGGGCTGAAGTTGGTAAACCTGAGCTAAGAGTTCATCCCCATCCTCTACAGATGAACTGATAAAAGTTTGCAGTGATACACATTCCCCACACTTTCCTGGTCCCAGATACAAGGGCAGGCAAGCGCGTGAATTGATCTAATCTCCGGGACACTTTCTTTCTGTGAGAGTTAACTCCTGCCGCCATCTTCACCCCCTGGGTGGGGAGAGCCATGCTATAGCCTCAGTCCTTTTTGTATTTCAGGGTCTGCGGGGTGCGGTAAGGTCTCGCCTGACCCCCAAAGCTGCGCTGGAATCCATGCTGTTGTACGGGCTGGTCTTGAGCAGCCTTGTGTGAAGATCCTTTTGCCCCTCTCAAGTGCTGGGGTTACAGGAATAAGCCACCAGCCCCTAGCTAATAAGTCTTTGTTTCTTTTCCTTTTTCGTTGTTATTTTGGCTGGGGATTGGCACTAGAACTTCATGCACGCTAGACAAGCCCTGGGCCCCTGGGCTGTACATCCAGTCACCTACCCTCTTCGTCTCCCCCTCCGACGCACTTTCACTCAACTCTAGCTTCTCCTCCCGGAACTTAGGAAGTAGGAAATACCTCCCTGAGGGGCCCCAGTCAGCGAGCAGGGAGAGAGGCCTATCTCCCTATCTGCCTTACCTTACTTTCTACCGCTTCAGTAAAGACCACAACCCAAAGCACCTGGGGGATAAGGGCCTTATTTGGCTTAAACATCCTGGGTCACAGTCCCCAGGGAAGGCAGGGCAGGAGCAGAGACTACACTTGTTCCCCAGGCCTTCCTTGCTCAGCCTGCTGTCTTACACACCCCGGGACAATCTGCCTGAGGGTTGACACCGACCACAGTGAGCGCCCTCCCACATCAGTCATTAATCAAGAAGATACCCCCACAGGCTTGCTACAGGCCAATGACAGAGGCCATCCCTCCCCTGAGATGTCCCCCTTCCCACATGACTCTTTTACCAGAACAGCTCGCTTTAAAAGGGTCCAGAAAGGGGAACTAACAGTTTTCAGTGTGACCTCTCCAGACTCTTCCTCATCCCCTTTGGGGTGAATAGCGGCAGCGGAGGCATTCGGTCGCACAGCACGCTGGGAGCAGCCTGCGCGCGCACCATGCCTTAGCTGCTTCAGACACAGCCAGAGGTTCCTTCTGCAGCGTACATACCTCTAGACATTAGAGCATCCCATTCTCTTGTGGAAAATGAAAGTAGAGGAAATCCAAAATCGGATCTACTTAGTTAGCTACAGTTTCCCAGGCATCTTATTGGGTATCGGCTATGGAATCACCAGATGGGTAAGAATGATTTTTGCCATTTGTCTTCTGTTGGCACTGGCCCTGCTGGTAGCAGTTCTGCAGTATGGATACTTCTCTCCTTCTACAGATGACTTGCGTGATCAGTACACGCGGAAGCCCAGATATGAAACATAAACAGAAAAAGTTAACAGACTGTTTCTTTACTTTAAATAAGGTGGGGTAAGGCACAGAACTGAATTACAAAATGAAAGTAGTGTGGAACCTATTGCTAGCAAAAATTAAAGTCGTGGGGCTGAATAGATGGCTCAGCAGTTGAGTACTCGCTGCTCTTGGAGAGGACCAGATTCACCTCCAACATCCACGCCAGCTACAGCCCTTTACAACTCCACTTACAAGAGATCTGGTGCCCTCTTCTGGTCTCTGTGGGTACTGCAAGCACACCTTCATTAAATAAACAATTTTTAAAAATTAAAGTTATATTCTTGCCCACCACCTTTTTGTACCTCTACTACACTGTATGGAAAAAGAATAGACACTGGACATCGGCTTTATCATTTATAATGGGATCGTTTTGGTTTAGAAAATGCGGAATGTTTGAGGCTGTTTAAAATGCTTTTCACCTCACATAAGATTGTTAAGTCTCAGCTGCGAGGGGGAAACAATGTGTCTCCCTTCATATAGGGTCAAAGTCACACCTGAGAACCTGCTTCAAGTCCACTGACTATCCCAAACTCGTCTGTGATGGACGGGGCCTGGGGTATGTATTAGGTAAAAAGCTGTTCGGTGTTCAGCTCCCTGCCTTTAAAACACCCCAGCTCGCAGAGCCTTATCCCCAGGTCAATCTACTGTGATGTCTTTGGCATAAATCAGCATTTTCCTGTGGAGAAACAGTTGAGTTGCAAGATAATTTTGAATTGTATGGTGTACACATTTTAAAAAGTAGAAAGAAAGTTGGCCGTGGTGATGTGTACCTAGAGTCCCAGCTTCTGAGGAAGTTGAAGCAGAGGAATCGATTGCCCCCAGGAGCTGAGGCCAGGCTGGGCAACACAGTGAGAGCTGACATCATCTCAAGGCAAGGCAAGGAAAAAAAAGGCATGACGTTTTTGTGACTTAACTCGGTTGAAACAGTACCATTTCCGTATGAAGCCTGTATAAAAAGTATCAGGGAGCCATATTCCAGGAATGTGTCTCAGTTTGCTGTCTGTGGCCACATTTCAAATGCCCGGAAAGTGCATGTGGCTAATAGGACGGTGCTTGATTGTGTGTTTGCTTAGAGAAGTTTTATATGCTACCAGCCCAAAAGGGCCGTGCTTGAGGGCATCTCACGCCCTTGGCTCGATTACACAATAAATTCATTAGTTCCAGCCACAGAAAAGCTAATGAGGTTTTATTAAATAACAGGAATCCATAAGCATGTGTTTTCCTTTCTTACTATGAACAGTGTGGATTATTAGAAAGTATTTAGTAGGCCTGGTTCCACCGTATGTAACCCCAGGGACAGCTAATTTGAACAGCCATTTCTCTTCAAAAATTAAAAACAACAACAACAAAAAATTCTGGGCCAGGCATGGTGGCGTATGCCTTTAATCCCAGCACATGGGAGGCAGAGGCAGGCAGATCTCTGTGAGTTTGAGGCCAGCCTGGTCTACATAATGAGTTCCAGGACATCCAGGGCTGTGTAGAGAGACCCTGTTTCAAAGATATTTCCAAACCTTGAAATACCTTTTAAAAATGTTTATGGGCTGGCTAGATTTCTCAGTAAGGATCGCTCTTGCTCCAAGCCTGATGACCCGAGTTCCATCCCCAGGACCCCACATGGTGAAGAGAGAGAACCAGTTCCTACAAGCTGTCCTCTGAGCTCCGTATGTGCTCCATGGTCCTTGAGTGTCCCCCAGAAACAATTCGACAAATTGTCTTAAATGGTTGTCATTTAACATGCTTTTTCATTACTGTAATCCAGATATTTGTGGTGTTTTAAAATTAATGACATCTTATTCCGGCCTCTAGATAGAGGTTTACTTACAGAAGGACTTTGAAAAAGATCCAAAGCCCCGAGACAAGTCATATCAGAATGCAGTTTTGGAAGATATCTTTAAGAAAAATGACCACAATGGAGACGGCTTCATTTCTCCCAAGGAATACAATGTGCACCAACATGACGAGCTGTAAATTGATTTTACTTCTTCATTTGTTAGTAACTTACTGTGCTTTGCTTTTAGAAAAGAATCACTTTTCTCCAAGTTGTAGTTATGTTTTTCTTTATGAGAAGATATTTGTTTCCTTCAATAAACATAATTTTGGGGTAGTGATGTGAATGTTAAGTGTGCATTAGCTGGAGCTGTGCTTGCATGCTTGAAGACCCAAATCCAGTCCCAGCACTGTGCAACCGGGGTATAGTAGCAGACACCTCTAACCCCAGCACTCAGAGGTAGAGGCAGAAAAATGAGGCACTCACCATCACCCTGGACTATATGAGACTCTATTTAAAAGAAAAGAAAGAAAAAGCACATATTATGATAAATGAATATGTGTACCTGCAAACTTTATCTTTTAAATAGTAATATAAATCATTCCCCATTGCCCATGCAGTATTTTGTGTTCTGTATCCATATGATTGCTTTATGCCTTTGAGTGAATCTATGGTGAATAGTGTTATTCATTTTGAGTCTAGAATTTTAAAATATTTTTACTATTATTTTAATAGAAGAGTCAATTGTTTAGTATACAAAAACAACTCTTAGTGCATAGATGAAAGACATATATGAAAAACCGTGGTGGCATGTACCTGTAGGCCGCTTATTCCTGAGGTTGAGGTAGGCTGAATCACTTGAACCCAGGATTTCGGGAGCAGCTTTGATAACATAGCAAGGTCCCACTAACCCCCCAAAAAGAAATTTGAGAACAAAATACGTTAAATCCATTAACCATTTCCAAAAAACATAACCCTGTCCCGTTTCCCTTAACTTGATAGCACCCATTTTACAAAGCAAACTTAATAGGCAGAGTGACAGCCCATTACCACTGTCAGTTACACTGTTAGCTGTGCACAGGGCCCCGTGCTGAGCTTCATGGTTTTAATCTGATACCACAATTAAACACTTAGGAATATATTAAATTATTAACACTTTTTTTTCCCTCTCCTTATTAAACCTAGGGCACAAAAGGGTCCGAAAGCAGCCATTTGTGCCCATTTGTTATCTTCAACTGTTGAATAAAAGAGTAATTAAATATAAAATTTGCATTTAGAAAAATATAGATCACATAAAAAGCTACTTAAAATGGTACACTAGTTCCCAAGCGATTATGAAGAAATGGTCAAACTTGTCAAAGAATGCTTCTCCTTGAATTTTGTAATTAAGCTTTGTTTTATATAAGCAACACTATTAATCCTCATAAAATCTGCGAGGAGATTTATCACCATGAGACAGATTTGTCACCATGTCTACCTCAGAGGTGGAAAAAGCAATGAAAATGCTACTTTAAAGGCCGTCGGCTTTTTTTTTTTTTTAATTCATCCAAGCAAACCTAAACAATGTAAGGAAGCTTTGTGGCACAGTAATACATAAAACAGCAGCCAAACATATCCCTGCTTCCGTTTATTTCATTCTCTTGTGCCAAATATCAAAACAGGGGACAGCATGGAGCCTCACGTACTTCATTCCATCCACAGAGCATTGGAAGCACCCGTACACCGTCTCCCTTTTCAGGTTCCCCATCCCACAGAGAATGCAGGGCCCCTTAGGGATGTTGTGGTTCAGTAAGTTCACTCGAATGTGAGTGCCCTCCTTCAGGGAGATGTCAGTCATGCTGAGAGGCTTGTCATAGTAGTCAGAGAAAAGATCATCTAGGTAAAGCTGGGAGCGGGAGATGGCATCCATCACTCTCCTGTCTGCAACACAGAAACCAGAAACATGTCACAAGTCCAAATGACTGTGCACCCGCGCTGTGTGTAAAGGTGTCAATCCTTGCCGGGCGCGGTGGCCCAGGCCTGTAATCCCAGCACTCTGGGAGGCAGAGGCAGGCGGATCCATGAGTTTGAGGCCAGCCTTGGTCTACAGTGCAAGTTCTAGGACAGCGAAGGCTACACAGAGAAACCCTGTCTCAAAAAACAAACAAGAAAGCTGTCAGCCCACACCCTCCGCCCGAAGCCTCTGGGCTGTAAACGTGTTAGCAGGTGGCTGCTGATCAGGTGGCCTCACATACTGATAGAAGAGGAAGGCAGTCACAAACACCCCTCAGCGGACATACTTCTTTCAAAGAGCATATTTCTCAGTCTGTAGAACATGGCAAAGGTGGTGGTTTCCTCCCTTTCGAATCCTCCTTTTGACACTGATGTGACACAAAGGTCTACAAACAAATTTGAGAAGATGTTGTTATAGCTTAAGTAGTATTTTACTGAGCGTTTCATAGGGACTATGAATCCATGCGATTCATAGTCTATAAATACATGCGATTTATTGAGGGTTTTTTTAAATAAAGCTAAACTATGCATTTGAGGAAAAGAACATAAGTATGGAGTTCAGCGACTTAAATCATACAGTGACATGCCTCTAGCCCACCCGGTACCCAGCATCTCTGGTATGGGCCTTGTGCAAGCTTAGAAGCTCTGGTATGTGCAGACTTTTGTATGTTTCCAGAAACAATTCTATATCATACACGGTTCTTTAAAATATCTCCCAGAGATCATTGCATCCCAGAGCTACCCACTAGTCATGGCTTTGTCCTTGGTTGGGCTCATGGGTTCACTCAGGATATTTCCAAATTTTGCTGTTAGGAACTGAAGAGCCTGTTCCACTATCACCGTACCTGTGTCTCAGTATACCTAGAGCATTAGTAGTTCCTGGAAATGAGAGACCAAAATGTGCACCCATAGACAAGATTACATTTTGATAAATGACATTTTATACTCTTCCCTCCAGCCAATATAACTGCAAAGCCCAAGAGTTCAAAGTTGAGTTTACTTAGAATATAGTTTTGTTTCTAAACTTTCTAAATCCCCTTTCCGCAGGACTACAAACAGAAACTAACAAAAGAAGGTCTACAAATGTAAATTACCATAGCTAGGAGACTCCCTTGCCTGGTCCTTTTTTGGCTACTTCTGGTACTGGTCTAGCTGGCAGTTACCTAACTTTAAAGTCCTGTGAAATGTAGAAAGCCAAAGTGAGCTGCATTGAGCTACCATACAAGATGACGAATGTAGAGGAGGTACTTATAATTCTAAAGTGTTTTTACGATTATTTTTAAGGAAGTGTGCAGCTAGGAAGTTACGTCTAAACAGATAAAAATTAATGCCACCTGTTTGGGCACTAGATCCTTCAGGCATCTTACTGCCTTCAGATTTCTTATTTTCCACTTCTACAAGCTGCCTGTTAAAGGTCATTTACTACCCTTTCCACAAACGCTAAGGCATATTTTGTCAATGGACCTTGTTTTATTCCCAGTCTATAACTGTAAATGGAGCAGTATGGAGCCTTCGATAAAAAGGCTGGGAAAGTAGGGAGTGGGGACCTTTCCCAGCTCCTTCATCTTAGTATAAGACTGGCCATACTGGATGGATACAGAGTGCTTCTAGAATCATGAAAACAGACCCAGAAGAAAGGAGGGAAGGGAGGGAGGGAGGAGGGAGACAGAGGAGAGAGGTTCATTCCCATTACGTTCTCCTTAAAAGCACAATCATTGGAGCTTCAGGTACATCTGCTACTCACCAAAGGCACCATCCAGGTAAATGAAGAGTTCAAAAACACTGAAAGCTATAGTTGTGTGTGCTGGGAAAACAATAGCTTTTTCCCTTCCTCTGGGATTCTGCTCATCCATAAAATGAAACTACGGTAAATGAATAGATCAAAAATAATATTACTACGGAGCACAGCAGAGCAGGACAGCTTTTTGGAGAAACTTCCCATAATCCCACCAAAACCAAAACATAACCACCCACCCAACTCAAGAGCTGCGTTGCTGCCATTCAGCTTAATTATGGAAACCCAGGCATGATATATTCTAGTGACAGTTTAGCACCCTCACTTTAGCAAAGTCTACGATTGCTCTCTGCATAGTGTTCTTGCAGTAACCACCACCCACCCCGCCCCTCGCCCACCTACTTCGGAAGCCCCACAGCTGTCTGCAGCTTTCTCACTCGCCAAAATGATCACCATCAAAGAAACATTTCGGTTTGTGCCCCTTACGTGACCAGTGCTAATCAGAATTTGGAGGATTCTGAACAGAACCCTCATAATGCGGTGATGGATACAACTGGGATCTCTATGAAAAAGAACTTAGTGTTCTTGAAGTCATCTTACATAGATTGTGTGTAATATGTTAAATTACACCTGGAGAGTGTTGGAAAGATGACCCTGTATTTTTAAAAAGGTATTTGCCTGTGCTATGTGTGGGGCAATGTGCATGCCACAGTGCCACACAGAGATCACAAGACAACTTTCCAGAATAGTCCTCTCCTCCTAGTGTGGGTTCCAGGGATCGAACTCGGGTCTCCAGATTTGTGCAGCAAGTTCTCTACTCATCGAGCCCTCTCATGAGCCAGAGTGCTAGTTTTCTTTCTTTTTATTTTTATTTATTTAATCACTTTACAGCCTGATCCCAGCTTCCTCCCTCCTCTCCTCCCAGTCCCACTTCTCAAAAAAAGGAAGGCCCCTAAAGGGTTCCAACTGACCCTGGGACCTCAAGTCACAGTAGGATTAAGTGCATCTGCTTCCACTGAGGCCAGACAAGGTAACTAAGACAAGGCAAAGGGATCCAAAGGCAGGCAACAGAGTCAGAGACAGCCCCTACTCCCATTGTTAGGGACACACACGATAATCAAGCTACACATCTGCTACATATGTGTAGGGGTCTAGGTCCACGAATGCTCTTTGGTTGGTGGGTCAGTCTCTGTGAGCCCCCATGGGCCCAGGTTAGTTGACTTTGTAGGTCTACCTGTGTGTCCTTGACCCCTCCAGCTTCCTATATCCTTCCTCCCACTCTTCCACAAAACTTCCCAAGCTCGGCCTATTGTTTGACTGTGGGTCTCTACATCTGTGTCCATCAGCTGCTGCATGAAGCCTCTCAAAGGACAGTTGTGCGAGGCTCCTGTCTGTGAGCACGGCAGAGGATCACTAACAGTGGCAGGGGTTGGCACTCTCCCGTGGAGTCTCAGGTTATTGGTTTGCCGTTCCCTCAATCTCTGCTCCATCGTTATCTCTGCACTTCTTGTAGGCAGGACAAATTTCGGGTCTAAGGCTTAATGGATGGGTTGGTGTGCTCGTTCCTCCACTGGGAGTCCCACGTGGCTCTAGAAAGTGGTGACTTCAGTCTCCCCGTCTCCAGCTGTTGCGGTTAGGTATCTCAGCTACAGTCCCCCCCCTCCCCCACACACAACCTGGGAATCTCCTGTTCCAGAGATGCTCCTGACCCATTTCCACTGTCTCTCTCTAAAGGTGCCCCGCCCCCATGCTATATTTCTAACAAGTACTTTTCTTTTTCTTTATTGAATTATCAATACATTTATGAGAGGCAACGTACTGCTTTGGGTCACTGCACACTGAACAGTGATCAACTCAGGGTAATTAGTGCATTAATCCATTGCCACTGTTTCTTTATAAAGATTATACCCCTTTTCTCCAGCCATTTTGAGAATTAAGGCACACTGTTAATTATATTCGTTTATATCCAACAATAACATTGAGCCCCCGCCCCACCAGCCTCTGCTACTGCCAAGCTATTCGCAACTTCTGACATGAGCATGTCTCTCTTTCTTTCCGTTACGTGTGTGGCATGTGCATGTGTGTGTGTGTTGTATGTACGTGTACGCACACACATGGTGGAACATGATCACATGTGTTTGGCTGCATGTGGAAGCCAGAGGTCAACCTTGAGTGTTTTGCTCTATCATTCTCCTCTTTTTTTTAACTTTATTTTTGAGACAGTCTCTCTCCACATGGAGCACACTGATTGGGCAAGGTTGTTAACCAGGCCAGCGAAGCCCCAGGGGCTCTCCTCTCTCTGCCACTCCAGCACGAAGGGAGATTTGTGCAGCAAATCCTCTAGCATGCACAGCACGTACTTAATAGGCAGAGAGCCATCCCACGTCCCGCTTTAAAAGTTTAGAAAGTGACAAACTCATGGTTTTCATAATGTGGGGCGTGTGTGTGTGTGTGAATGTACTTTGTTCTAACTTGTCTTCCATCACAGCCCTCTCCTTTCCACCTTCAAACTAGTATCTACCCATCACATAAGCCTTCCTCCTGGGTCCTCTAGAGGCGCAGCTAGTTCTCTTAAGTTTCCAGCCACTTTTTCTAGCCCGTTTTCTAACTTCCAAAAGGATTTACCACAAAATGAAGCCTATTTGGTTGTTGATAATTAGAAAAACTACTTTAATATCAAAAATAAAATTCAGGGCTGGTGAGATGGCTCAGCAGATAAAGCATTTGCCACAGTGCCTGGGCACCTGGGCTTGCTCACACGTAGAGGGAGAAAACTGAGAAAGTGACCTCTGACTTCAACATGCACACTGTGTGTGTGTGTGTGTGTGTGTGTGTGTGTGTGTACCTTGCACACACACAGAGCACAAAGTAAATAGATAGACATGATAGATGATAGATAGATGCAATAGTTAAAAATCAACTTTTAAAAATTCAATATGAATTGTGTTACTTAATGATACTCTGCTATGCTCACAGACAAGAGCCTAGCATAGCTGTCCTCTGAGAGGCTCCACCCAGCAGCAGATAGAAACAGATGCTCAGATTCACAGCCAAACATTGGGTGAAGTATAGGGAGTCTTGTGGAAAAGTAGGGGAAAGGATAGAAAGACCCGGAGGGGATAGGAGCTCCACAAGAAGACCAACATAGCCAAATAACCAGGGCCCAGAGGGACTTGCAGTGACTGAAGCACCAAACAAGGACCATGCACGAACTGGACCTAGGCCCCCTTCACAGATGTAGAAGATAGGCAGCTTAGGCCTCATGTGGGTTCCCTAGTAAGGGGAGCGGGAGCTATCTCTGACATAGTCTCTGTTGCCTGCTTTGTGATGACTCCCCACTGGCGGGGCTGCCTCACCAGACCACAGGGCAAGAGGACCAGTTCGGTCCTAATGCAACTTGATGAGCTGGGATGGGTTGGTAGCAGGAGCGAGGAGGTGCCCTTTTTGTAAGGAATAGTGGGGAGGTGGGGGGGAGAGAGAAGAAGGACAGAAAGTGGGACTGGCAGAAGAGGAGGGAGGAGACTATGATCTCGATGTAAAATAAGTTATTTAATAATTTCAAAAATTAACAATTAAAAAAATCAGAGTCAGATGGTGGTGGTACATGCCCTTAATCCTAGCACTCAGGAGGAAGAAGCAGTCAGACCTCTGAGTTTGAGGCCAGCCTTATCTACAGAGTGAGTTCCAAGATAGCCAGGGCTACACAAAGAAACTCTATCTCAAAAAAACAAAAACTAATCAAAGAATACAACAGGACTTATTTTTTGTTCTTTGCTTGTTTGTTTTGTTTTGAGACAGGGTTTGCTCTGGCTCTCCGGGAACTAATTCTGTTGATCAGGCTGGCCTCAAACTCAGAGAAATGCCTGCTCTGCCTCCAGAGTGCTGGGATTAAAGGCGCGTGTCACCAACCACCCATCACTTTTTGTTCTTAATATAATAATGAAGTACCATTTTATTGGATAGCTAGAGTCTCTCCATCTGTATGTAAATTCACAAGGATTAGTGATTTGTTTTTTTGTATCACTCACATTTAGAACCCAAGTTATCTTGGGAGATGTTCTTACTCTGAAGCATAACTACTCCAAAGCAAAGCCCTATACAACTTTCTTTTCTGTCTTTAATGAAAGGCACAAACCTATTACGAGTAAATTTTTTTTTAACTCCATAGTAACTCTGAAGCCCTGAGTATGTTTTTACCCGCATGGCTTCCCCTCGGATCCCAGCGTGCACAGACAGAGAGCACTGGCGAGTGGTTCTGATGCTCTCCATGACTACGCACAGCACAGCCTTCCTGCTGCTCCTTGATTGGCGGATCAAACTGTGGTCAAAGTTGATTTTTCTAGAATAAGAAAGACACACACAAGATGCCTCAATACACGATCACACAGAATTGAAGGTACCTTTTGTGCTATTCATGGCCCAACTTAACCTCGTGTGAGTCGAGGCACACATAATGCAAACCAGAAAATAGGAACAGTCACTTGACTAGTTTGCCTCTCTCCTCGGTGGTCTTTCATGTTTTGTACAGCGGAGGCACGGCTTGTTTAGCTTTGCAGAACTGGGGACTGAAGCCAGGGGTCTAAACATGCCAGACAAGTGCTCGATCACTGAGCCACCTCCCAGCTGCCCACCCCTCCTCACTTTTATTTCAGTCTGAGACAGAGTCTCAATAATTTGCCCGAGATGGACTTGAACTCACTATATAGCTCAAACAAGCTTTGAACTTGTGACCTTCCTGGTTCACTCACCAAAGTATCTGAGATGACAGGCCTGTACAACCACACCCAAACCCTCTCGCATTAAGACAAAGTTCTATAGAATGTTCTATTCTGTCTACTGAGAGTCTGTTGGAAGCACAGCCTGTATTATTTCAACTTAATAATTTTAGCAAATGTATGCAAAACCTAAGTGGGTTTTTTTTTTTGGTGGGGGAAACAACTCCTTCAACAAAATGATTATAAATGATTTTTGCTTTTGTAATGGTACTAATTAGCTGCTAACATGCAATCTTCCAAGTGAATAAAAAAAATACAAATTAAGGTGTAAAACATAACCCAAATGTTTTAAGCGTCCATCACAATGGATTTGATACAGTTGAAGCATTCAAGGAGAACAGCGGGTCTTTGTACTGACCTCGCAGTAATTTCCTTGAGTAAGGTCGATACTTCCACCTCATGTTTGGTTACCACACCGAATGAGGCTTTGACTGCAATGGAATCAGATCCAGTAACGTTGATCCCAACATCATTCACAATATGGTTGCTTCGCCTTCCATAGAGGGAAACATCTGACTCATCTTCATAATTCAGTAACTGATAAGATGAAATACCTTAGGAGAAGAAACTTGATATTTTTTAAGTGTCTCAAATTCATCTTACATGGACTTTAGGTGTTATCATGTTAACTTGATTGAAATAGTCTTTTGCCCAAATATTAATTAGACTTCATTTAAAAAGCACATGAAAAGTAGCTTTTCAGGCAATTTTACTACAAAAACAAATACTTAAAAATAAAGTCAAATTATCTGTTCAGATAACAGAATACATATACATCAATCGAGATCCATGGGGTAGTTGAAGGAAAAACAAGTGTCCATAACCAATGACTAGCCATCATGCCTGTTTTATAATCTAGTCTTAAAAATACATTTCAGAGTTGGCAAATGGCTCAGTTGACAAATGCATGCTCATAAGCATAAGGAACTGGGTTCAATCCCCTAGTACCCATATTTTTAAAAAAAAGTTGAGTTTACCTATTGTAATAAACTGTAAAAGAATTCAACTTACTTTCATTTATTTGATCATGTGAAATGAGTGAGACTCAATAATATCCTATATTATCCAGGACAAAATATATCATTTTCTAATTCCATTTAGTTAAAAACAACTTATAATTGATTTTAAAATTAATCAATCAAAGATATGAAACTGTAAAGACTAAAGCATTGTTCACCCTATGAATTACTACCACATAAAAGTTGATTTTATTCATAAACTATATTATTAATATAATAAATCTATACAACCTCTGTTAGGTTATTAATGACATGGCCCCATTGAGAGTCACTCCCAAACATTTAAACTTACCAGCTGAAATTTCTCGGTCTCCCAGGAGAATGTCTTTAAGTGTGAAAGGTGTTGAGGTAAATTTGTACCTAGGAAACAGGAAACACCGCTTCTTTTTGACCACCAGACTCAGGGGTTGGTATTTGTCGGCTTCACTGAGGCTGGGAACAGGGACTAATCTCCCTCCATCTCCGACTTGCTTAACGAAGCTCTTGGTAGCAGCAGCAAACATATTAATGTCAAGACGTCATCAGCTGCGACCTTCAGGCAACAAACCCATTTTTCCAGAAGAAGATCAGACACCAGACTAAGCCTCGTTTGATGGTAAATACAATTACGTAGCTTAGAACTATAAAGCCCACGCTCAACAGATAATTTACCAGTGTGCAGTTCACAACACTGCCTCCCTTCGTGAACCCAGGTGATGAATAATAGATGGCTGTATAAAATGATACCCTAAGAGCAAGTCTAACTTGGAATGGCAGCCTACAGAGCTAAAACATACACAGAAAACTACTTCAAACATACTACCAACGCCCTTGAAGCAGCCACAGAGGAGAGTGCTTTGCCACAAGCAATGAGCCAGTTTGAATGGAGGCATAAAGTCCACTGGGAAATGGTGTAATTGGGCCCTGACATTAGGCCTGGCCACCATCTGCGATGGACATGATCCAAGAGGAATTCCTTCATAAGTCCAGCAGCTGAATTTTGACAACAGGAAAGCACTTTTTGGACCTTTGCAGTGTACAGATCATTACATGAGCACTTCTCTCGTCTGGGATTTTGCATGCTTATGAAACCACGTGTTTAATGCCAAATATCAACTCACAGAACCCAGAGGAACACCTGGCTGCAGATCTCTGTGGGATACTAAGGGCTTTTACCTAATACTACATCACATATTTAAAACTACTCTGGAAACCTCTTCATCTGCACTGATGGCTCAGACTACATCTCCTTTTTGTTGCTCAATACTATTCCAATTACTCAACCTATAAAAAAGTTATATACAGTTTTGGCTTATTTTCAAGGACTTGTGCAGACCCATTTAAATTAAATTCTAGAAACAAACCTCTACTAAGCCATAGATGGTTGATATATTTTGAAAGTGCCCCTGCGGTTGTTACAATATGACATTCATTAGCACATAACTCTAATAGCATTATCGGGTAGCAACCTATACGCCTTATGCAGAAATAAAAGAAAGGGTAGGCTTAACCTAAGTCCCAGTAGAATTCAACTTGATTCCATTCCGGATTTGTTTTGTTTTGTTTTTTACTTGCTTCCAACTATTTGGGCTCACATGCAACCAAAACAAATTTCCGTCACAAAACCAGCTAGTTTTGTACGCCAACCTAAAATCTTTATTTTAAAAAATAACTTTCAACGGTCTCTTCGTGAGAACATTTCTAGAACTGAATCCTAGAGCATCAAGTAAGCACTGGAGCCATTGTGCAAGCAGTTCGCGACTCCCCGAGACTCGCTGTGACGCTGACACACCCACAACGCCATCACTCTCCGCTGCACAGGTCGGCGGGAAGAGCGACCCTGGAAACCCACCTGGGACTGCACATCAGATACATTACGAGTCATAACAAAATTAGTTATAAAATAGCAGCGAAATAATTTTAGGGAGGAGCGCGCAGCGTTAGGAAGGTGAGGCCCATTGCCCTCAAGCCTGCACGCCGCCGGAGCCCGCCAGGTACGAGAGGGCTCCGCGGACCCAGTGCTCTTAAGCCAGCCCCGCCTGGGGCGAGCCTGCGACACTCGGAGGTCTCAAGTTTCGGGGCCAACATCCGAAATTTTCTTAGTAATTCTGCATTCGGGGGTTCCAAACCTTTCCTAAAGTAACACAGCCCTTTATCTTTCTCCCTTGCTCCGCAAACATGCTGAGCTCCGGCCTACCACAAGCTTTCTCGCCGGGAAGGAGACCGCCTCCCTCTAAGGACAAAGGACTGAGGCTCTGCGCCACTAAAGGCGGGAGGGGAAAGCCGGGGAACCAGAGCGGGGCGCAGGCAAGAGCTGGGAAGAGCCCAGGACTGGCGTGGAGGCGGGGCCTGGGGGGTGAGAGGCGGGGCCTGGTGCTCAGAAACATTGGCAACCGAAGCGGGGTGCGGGCAGGAGTTAGAAGAGCCCCGACTGGCAGAGGGGCGGGACCTGGCCAAGGGAGGGGCGGGGCCGGGAGCTGGGAAGAGCTGGGAAGTACTGGGGAGCGGTGCAGCTGGGAAGAGCTGGGCCTGACAGAGTGGGCGGGGCCAGGTGAACCGGGAAGGGGCCGAGCGCTGTGGCAAGGAACATCGAGGGGCGGGGCCTGGAGGAGAGGGGCGGGGCCGAGAGGCCGGGCCCCGAGGGGGTGTGGCCGGCTCTTCCGCGCCGAGGCCCCGCCTCTCCCTTCCTCTCTGCTTGTCGGTTCGCTGGAGGGAGCCAGGCAGCGATCCGAGAGAGGTGATACAGGCGGCAGTGCTGGCACGCTCCTCTCGGGAACTGACCGACGTGGAGAGGGACGACCCAGATCCGCACCGCTCTGGATCGCTGTGCCCAGCCGTCCCTTCTCGCCATGTCCCACAGCAGGCATCGTGCCGAGGCCCCGCCGCTGCAGCGCGAGGACAGCGGGACCTTCAGGTCAGCGCTGGGCTGTCGAGGCCGCAGGCCCAACCCGGGTGGGCAGCGGGGCAGGGGCGGGAGCCGGCTATCGGGCTGCATTCTGGGTAAAGCCCCCTCCTTCCCTCGGCGTGGAGCTGGGCCCGCCCTCCGGGCCCAGGGTTCTGCCGCGCGCCCCGCCCCTCCGGCGACCCCGGGCTGCTCACGGACCAGGGGTGCCACGGAGACCCAGGTGAAGAGTTGATCTAGCAGCGTCCGAGCCCACCCGGGTGCTTTCGGCATCCCCCCCCCCCCACCGCTCTCAAGTTCTCTCTCTACAGACCTCTCTTACTCTCATCCATGGGCTGCAGCACCCCGAGGCAGGTGCGCGCCCAGGCCTTGCCCTGGCTGCTGGGGGAGCTGCGGAGCCTTTTTGCCACCATTTGTCAAAACTGACAAGTGGATGCTTTTGCTTCCCTTTCAGCTTTGACGTGCAAAGTATACGCTTTTCTGGTTTTTGCAGTTTGGGCAAGATGATAACAGCTAAGCCTGGGAAAACCCCGATTCAGGTATTGCACGAATACGGCATGAAGACCAAGAACATTCCGGTTTATGAGTGTGAAAGATCCGATGTGCAAGTACACGTGCCCACTTTCACCTTCAGAGTTACCGTTGGTGACATAACTTGCACAGGTCTGTATGCAGTTAACCCCCACGACCATGTGGACTGGCGGTCCTGATATTGCATTGCTTTTCAGAAAGGAAAGTGCCCCCCCCGGACCCCCACTTAACCTAAGACAGCTAGGGAGCACACTCTGAAGACAAGACTCCAGCATCTACTTCATTTGTTTCGCTCCCTAAGATGTAAGGAAGCTCAGAAACCCCAAGAACCCTGCACACCCTTTCCTATACCTGAGGAGCCTGCTAAAAGCTCTGCTAAAGAATTACGAACTGGAAAGGTTCTTGGAGCAGCGACAGCTAGGTCAGCAGGTACTCTCACCTTTCAAAGTTACAAACGCAGAAGCTAATAGCATGGCCTTGGAGTTTCCCGAGTTTCTCCCTTTATGGACACCTCCGGAACTTTGGGTTCTTGGCACCACTCCTGTGTCCATGAAAAATCAGAGGTAGAAGACTCCTGCTCTGCATCCCTCCAAACTGTACACACAGTAGCTTCTAGTTCTAGATACTATTCTGGCACTTTGAATAAGACTGTTTTCCCTTTTTATTCATGAAGTAGCAAGTTCAGAGTCATCTACATAAGCACATGCCCAAGGTCACACACAATGAGCTTTTAAAATTCAGATTCATACCTTCTTTCAGTCTGAGCCTAAGAAAATGGGAACCAGAGTTGCCATTTGTAGATGTGGACATTATTTTCCCATATACCTATTTAGTTGAAAACATAAAACTTGTTTGAATAATTTAATTTCTAGAGATACAATGAAAAAATTAGGAAAAGCTAAAAGTTCTACTGTCTAGTAGTCTGAATGATCATATATTTGTATCTGGGATTCTAAGGGTTGCCTATATTCACTGAAGTCATTTCAAAAATATTGAAGCTTTTGTATGTGTGTTGGGAGGGCAAATGGATTGTAGGTATATACGGGAAGGTTTCTTATAGAAATCCACAATGCTAAAATTGAATTACTACATTAGCTGGCCATCTTTCAAATATTTGGGAGGAGTGTCCAAGAAAAAATATATACCCACTTTCCCCTTGTAAGAGATGAGTAACTTTTTTAACCATTCTGCTTTACATCTCTCCTTACACAACCCTGTCTTGTGTTTTTGTGGTAACATATCAGCCTTCACAGCTTCAAATACTATCTAAAGACTAATGATTCTGAAATCTTCAGCCAGATACAGAACAGTATATCTGCCTGTGTGCTTTCTGGGCATCTTTGTTTGGATTTAGGAAAAGACATTTCAGACTCTTGTCCTATTTTCAACCATCTTTTCACAACTCCTTTTTCTTATATTCTCTTCTTCTGTGAGGCACCATGGTAGAAGCTTGAGGTTGTCTTCCTAACTCCGTCCTATCCCTCTTTCTGCTGTCCTTGTGTCTATCTTGTCATAAACCCTATCTCCTGGATAGCAGTTGAGTCGGTTTCTGCCTTCTCTCTGTTGCTGCCTCTGGTCTAGAACAGTGATTCTCAGCCTTCCTAACTCTGTGACCCTTTAATATACTTCCTGTGTTGTGGTGACCCCGGTCGTACTTCACATCTGTAATGTTGCTGTTGTTATGAGTCAGAATATAAATATCTGACCCCTGTGGGGGTCGCAGCCCACAGGTTGAGAACCACTCTTCTAGACCACTGCCATTGTTCTTAGACTAAAGTCCCTGTCTTGTAACTGCTCTTTCAACTTGGAGTCTTGTGGTGCCCATTCTCTGCATGACAGCTATTGTTCTTAGTTGCAGTTTTGAGGCAGATACCTACTGTGCAGCCCAAGCTCACCTTGAATCCCTTGTGCTTCTGCCTCAGCCTCCCAAATGCTGGGCTTATAGATGCGCACCAACCATTGCCCAACTCAGAATGCTTCTTCTAGCATCCTAATTTATCTCCCTCTTTTTTTTACAGTGCATCCAGTGGTTCCCCATTGCCCAAACTTTTAAAATAAACCCCAACTTGTTAACATGATTTACATCTATCTTCAAATATCAGCAAGGAGCCTCAATCGCGCATGGGCACTTGGTAGGAATGCAGAGTATCAGGCCCTCCCCAGGTGGTGAGGTCAGAGTACATGTTTGGTTTTTTTTTTTTTTTTAAATCCCCTGGTAATTCTTATACACATGAAGGTTTGGGAAAAAAAAACAGATTTATATATGCTCCTCTTCTTCCTCCATCCCTGCATCTCAGAATCCTTTCCATGAAGCTAAGCGGCTTTATTTGTACTCAGCTGCTTGGGGCCTTGAGAGTGCCGTGTGCTGGGCTGCCCTGAGACCTTTGTGTGCTTCTGCTCCTCTGCTCTCCCTCACTTCACTTGTCTTCTGGGAGTCTGTCTCGTTCTTTCCTCTTCAATGAAAACTTCCTGAGTGTCTCCAAGAGTATCTGAGCTGCTGGTTTTTTTCTTTCATTTTTGGCTCTGACACAGTATCTGGTGGGGCTCAAGACGGCCCCTAACTTCCAATCTGCCTGGCTCGGCCTTCTGAATAGGTGGGATTGCATGGCCACACCTGGCAAGCTGCTGATCCTGCCGCCTCCTTACAGCTTGCACTGAGGCTTGTTATAACACACCCTTTGTGTTTCCAATATCTGTTCAAGGACACGCGGTTCTCAGTCCTAGAGAACAAGAGATTCTGTTTACTCCTGGGACGCAACTCAAGTATCTGTTTTAGTAGATAAGAGAGTATAGGGCTTTGTGTCCTCTGATACTTGAGGGTCACAGTTCAAAACATTTTCCATGAGTTTGAGGATTTGAACTCCAAATGAAAAGATGGACTTCACCATTTACTTCATGTGGCGGCTGGAATGAAGACATCAGTCTTCCCGAATCCCCCATCTTAGCTACACAGATTGCGTGGAAGGCTCATGACATAAGCTTTACCTTCTGTATGTCAAAGTTACTCCACACCACTCAATGTGTACTCTGGCCTGTCTAGCTACAACGGGGGCTGTCAGAGGCTTTCTTTAAGGAAAGCTTGCTGGAGAAGAATTTCTTCTCTGTCTAGGAGTAAAGGAAAAGCAAAATATTAAGTTCTGTTTGTTCAGGAGGTGTGATATGGTCCAGCTTATTCCTATTTTACATGATGTACATATATAATATAGAACAGTGTTTTATACAGGTTTGCAGAAAGCACATATATAATATAGAACAGGTATACAGAAACTCAAATAGGAAATACTTTTAAATTGGCTTTAGTGTATTGATTTCACACGACGAACGTTGCGCTAATACACCTGCATGTAGTGGATAGTTTCAGTAGCAAGCATGCATGCGGTGATTTTGTTTTGCATTATGACAACAGCTGTGAAACCCATACTTCTTCACAGAGACTAAGAACTTTTCTCTCCCATCTTTAATTCAGGTGAAGGCACGAGTAAGAAGCTCGCGAAGCACAGAGCTGCAGAGGCTGCCATAAACATTTTGAAGGCCAATGCAAGTATTTGGTGAGCTAAATTTCTTTGTATTCTGCAGCTCAAAAATTTCATGGCTGAGGTAAGATGAAAAATTTTAGCATACTCACAACAGAGTGAACAGTTGTTAGTAATATTCACTCTAAAATTCCAGATCTGTGAAAGCCTGCCATCCATTAAAGACAATTTGAGCCTATTAAATCTGGAAGTTAGCTGCTAAAGGAAGGCTGTCATGAACTAGGCTTTACTGGTTCACAATGAAGTACAATCATCTTTTGGGGCAGATATTAATATTCTTAATATGCAGGGTATTAATTTGTTAATTAATTGATTATTTATACACTAAAAAAGTAAGGTATAAGGGAAAAAGGTCAGTAAAAGTAGTACTTTTTTCTTTTCCTTGCTTTTCTTTTTTGTTTTTTAGTTTTTTTCAAGACCCAGTTTCTCTGTGTAGGCCTGGCTGTCCTGGACCTACCTCTGTAGACCAGGCTGGCCTCAAACTCACAGAGATCCGCCTGCCTCCCTGCCTGCCGTTGCTGGGATTGAAGGTGCGTACCACCACTGCCTGGACAACTCTTTTTATTTTTCCTTTAAGAGATGGTCTTAATATGCCTTGTGTAGCCCAGCTGGCCTGAAATTTACCCTTAAGCCCAGGCTGGTCCTCTCACCTCATCCTCTTTGAGTATCATAGGCATGTGCCCCTCTGACTAGCCAGAGGTGCTCTTGGGAGTTCTCACTGGGAAAAGGGATCAAGGCGTACCTTTCCTGTATCAAATACTCGGGGGACATTTCAAAGTGGAAATGTCATCACTGTCAGTGCTTTTGGGAAGCGTATTGGTCTTGCCACATTATATGTCTCACAAATGTTCCACTGGGTACACTGTGGAACATGGCATGTCTCCAGCTTCTTCCCTTACACACACCCAGAAGTGCTTGGAGTTCAGTCCTGTGTAATTTGTCCATAGTTGGCCAAATGGCCAGTAGACTTCAGGTAGACTGGTGTTTTTGTCCTCTAACCATAGTGAAACTTACAGGTTTAGGAGTATGTTTAGGTTCCATGCAGTAGCTCTCAGTCACTCCAAAGGTTTTGGGTAATTTAAAACCAATGACATATTTACCTTCAAGGTAAAGCTTGCCCCGGGCCAGCCTTGAGCCTCACAGGTGATGTTTACCGACCTGTGGTCCTGCGTATCAGTGACTTAAGCTGGCTTTCAGGTCATACTTTCAGTAGCACAGCTTTCAAGCTCTTCCACCTGTGGGCGGTGGCCCTGCTGTTCTGTGCAGCTCAAAGGTCATCCCGGAGTGTTGGGTACATTTGTAGAAATCAGCCAACAGTATGTCCTCTCTATACACAGGCTCTTCATTCTGCCACCACGAACCTTTACTATGTATTTGTAACAGTAAACAAACTTTACTATGTATTTGTGCTTCTTGACAGATAAGATGAGAATTGCTAAGCTGTAATCAGGCCTACAGGGCCTGATTTAACACAGAGGCTTTCCCACCTCTCCATCCCAATTCTTTGCGTAGCTTCGGCATGCAGCATTGTAAGTGAGTACACGTACCTCGTGAGCCTGTGTTCCACTTGGCAGTTGGAGGAGATGGCAGTAGCTGAACCTCATGTGGCTCAGTAGAAATGATTCGAGTTGCTTAGGTGGTTGTCAGCTTTTCCAGAACAGGCATCCATTTCCCAAGTAACTAGCAATTTCAAACTTCCTAGAAGAGACTCTTCTCTTTCCCCTGATTATAATTCCCCCCACATGTTAAAACCAGGCTCATATAGGACGTCTACTTTATGCAAGGTATATCAAAATCTTAGAGAATTATATATTGAATGGAACAAAGTTTTCTTGCCTGGATATCTGGATGAAAAAGAATTTCCAGTCTGTGTTACCACATTGCTAGGCTAAATTTCTTGGCTAATGGTTGTCTTTTTTTTAGTAGTTTTAATAGTAATGTACTTTGTACATTCATACACACACATACATACATAATTTTTAAGAACGTCAGACATGCATCTATATCACTCCCGCCCTGTCTCCCTCTTCCTTGTCCAACCCTCCTCTCTATTCCAAGTTCATGACCTCTTCTTTAATTAGTATTGTTACCTGTACTTTTTCTGAAACTGTTTTTAGATTTTTTTTAATGTGTATGAGTGTTTTGCCCACATGTATGTATGTGTACTGCATGTCTGGTACCCACAGAGGATAGAAGGAGGCATCTGATTCCCTGGAATTGGTGCATGGGTGGTTGTTAGCCATCCTGACCCCATGGGGACTGGGAACCAAACTCAGGTTCTCTGTTAGAGCAACATGGTCTTAACCATCAAGCCATCTTTCCAGCCCCTCATATGTACATTTTAAATATTTTCGTTAAGCAATTCTTATGTACAATGCACTATAAATCTTATATAAGTAAATAATGAATAGGCCCTACCACCACATAGTACTCAGTGTGATTCAGAAGAATTTAGGTGAGGACTGGACAGGCTGAGTGCAACAGTGGATCATTTATGATCAAACAACCTTTTAAAGAGCCAGCCTAAGTTTATTTTTTTAAAAACATAGGGTCTTCTGTAGATCAGGCTAGCCTCCAACTTGCTTTGTTTAAGGCTGGCTTTGAGCTCCTGGTTGTCTTGCCTCCATTTCCAGGAGTGGCATGTGCCACCACACTTGGCCCCAAATGGTTTGGTGATTCAGAAGGATGAGAGATTATGGTCTCCTTCGGTAAAAGAGCAGGCATCTGGAAATGAGGCTTGGCAGAGCTCTTGGGTGATGGGTCAATTAGAGTCCCAAGGAAGTCAGAGGGAGGGGTATTCGGTCCTCGTAGAAAGAATGGGAAAGCTAGGCTGAGGCAGTTAAGTAGAGAATATGTTGTCATTCATTTGGTAGCTCGGAGGAAATCATTTTATTTAATAACACTTTTAAATTATGTTTAGCTTTGCAGTTCCTGACCCCTTACTGCCTGATCCATCCAAACAGCCAAAAAATCAGCTGAATCCAATCGGCTCATTACAGGTAAGGCAGTTTCCCACAGTTTCTCTACTGACCAATGTGTAATCAGTCTGTATTATCGTAGAGGCAAGAAGCTGATACTGTAAACATATGGGGGAATACTAGTATTTTGTTTTCTTTCTTTTTTTGTGTGTTTTTGAGACAGTGTTTGTCTGTGTGGCCCTAGCTGTCCTGTAGACCTCAGGCTGGCCCAAACTCACAGAGATTCACCTCCTCTGCCTCCTGAGTGGTGAGATTGATGGTGTGTGCCCCAGCAATGAGTACTTTGTGTTCTAAGTTGTGATAATTACAGTCTGTGTAGCTAGCTTGAAATTATTTTTTAGTATTCTATTTAAGATTGTCCTCTTATTTAATATTCGCCTTTGTTTAATGGAATTGTACTCGATATAAACAGACCTTGCTGCAGCAGGATAGGGTGTCTATACTTGGCTTAACCAAAAGGATAAGAAGCAGTTGGGTAGCGAATTTTATGCTTTTTTTATGGTATTTCTTACCACTCTCTTAACAAACTTCTTGCTACTTCTGTTGAGACAGAATTTACACACAGCCATAGTTGTATAACTAAATTCAAGAGAAGAGAGTTAGCCTACTTCATTGCTTAATTCTAGCAAAAGAAAATTCTCATTGAATTCAGGCATCAGCTCACTGTGGCATAATAGAAAAGTATTGTCATTGGCACTAAATTGCGCTGTGTTTTGGCACTGTGGTATAAGAATATAAAGTGTGGGAAAGCCCATGGGAAATGCCAGGGTGTGCCCTGTTTTCCATTGGCCAGTACCATGACTCTTTACAAGCATATGACTGAAGTTATTATCAGAGAGGAAGATCATTTGCGTGACTGAGCCGTCAAAGAGTTAAAGTTACTATGATAACCTCATTGATTTTTACAGGAATTGGCTATTCACCATGGCTGGCGACTTCCTGAATATACGCTTTCCCAAGAAGGAGGACCTGCTCATAAGAGAGAATATACTACGATCTGCAGGCTAGAGTCATTTATGGAAACTGGTACTCAGTTCTGAAAGTACTCATTCATGGGAACTGGTACTCAGTTCTCACAAGTAGAGTCACTCATGGACACTGGTACTCAGTTCTGGAAGTAGAGGCATTGGCAATATTTTCATAGAGGAAATTGCCGTAGAAATTTCTGTCATGTGGCCTTTTGAATATTGATGTCTTTTTTCTCCTATCTTTCACTTTCTGAGAATAGTTATATTTAATTTGATGTTTTTAAAATGTGGCTGTAACTGAAAAGATAGGCAAATTATAGGCCCTATGCATAAGTAGTTTTCATTGGACTAAAAAAATGGGGTGAGGAGTCAGAGACTATGTGACAAAAAAAAAAATTGTGGTGAACTTGTGAGCATGTTTCTCTTAATGGTAGAATATTTGCTTAGCTTGTATGAGGCCCTAGTCTCAGTCCCCAGAATCATAAAATATAAATAATAATATAATAAGTCACAAAGAGATAATAGAAATTGTCCTTTTTTTAAAAAAATCATTTCTTTTTACTTTATGTTAATTGGTGTTTTACTTGAGTGTGTCTGTGTAAGGGTCTTGCATCTCCTGAAGCAGGAGTTACAGTTGTGAGCGGCCATACAGGTGCTGGGAATTGAAGCCAGGTCCTCTGGAAGAGCAACCAGCGCTCTTAACCCCTGAGTCATTTCTCCAGCCTGAAATTGTCCTTTTTAATTGCAGCAAATTGAATATTAAATTGCAGCAAATAAACCATGAGGAAAAAAACCAGTCATTTTTAAAAGTACTGATGAGAATCCCTGTGTTAATATCTCTGGCATGCTTTGATCACTTCTAAAGTGAATTAAAATGGGATTGCATGAGCTATGGGTGCAGGTCAGTGGGTGCAGGTCAGAGGTAAAGGGTTTGCCTAGAATAAGTGAGGCCCTGGGTCTAATTCCTAGTACTACACACATGACAAATAAAATAAAAGAAATAGGCTTCTACCTTAGCTGGAGATTACACTCGAGTAACAGGCCAGCGTTTACTCTTAAGTAGTATAAGGCAACACAGAAGCAAGTCCTTCAGCTTATGTTCTTCATGTAGTTCTTCATTTAAAAGGTTGAACAACTTCTTAGTCTCCTTGAGTTTCCATTTTGGTATTTTTTAGTTGTTCAGTGGTGTTGGATATTTAACACACAGCCTGTCATGTGCTGGGCAAGTGTTCTGGGACTGAGTTAGAGCCCCGCTTGGTTCTGTTTGTTTTTTGTTTTTGAGATAGGGTCTCTCTATGTAGCACTGGCTGCCCTAGAACTCGCTATGGGAAGCCAGACTGACCTTGAACTTACAGAGATCCAGCTGCCTCAGTTAGGAGTTATAATTCAAGTGTATTTGATAAATTTGACAAATCTTATTGGTCAGAATTCAGTGAAATATGATTCATATGCTGGTATAGGGAAATAACTTTGTAAGTGCCACAAAGTTGCAATATTATTAAAGAAAATCTGTCTAAAGAATTACTAGGCTGGGGGAAAACGCTTGCTGCGTAAACATAAGAACCCAAGTTTGAATCTTCAGCACCCACTTAAAGACCAGGGCACAGAGGACGGTGCACAGTTCCCTGAGGCTCCCTGGTCAGCTGATGTTGCTGAAATGGTGAGCTCTAGGTTCAGGAAAAGAGCCTGTTTGGAAAAAAAGTGCACTTAACAACAACAAAAACCAGATGGGGAGCAACAAAGACACCCAACATTGGCCTCTGGCCTCTGTGTACGCCAACATGGGTGGGTTCACACACACACACACGTAGTCACTTGTACACATCAGACGCTCACATACAAATATTTTCAAAAATATAATAATCAATGGTTATCTGAGGACTAGTGGCATAGCTTAGTGATAGCATATTTACCTAACATACAAAGTTCCCAGAAGTCCCTGGCTTTGATCCTGGCAACACACGCACACACCTATTATTTGTGTGTGTGTATGTGTGTGTTTGTTTATTTTAGCTTGGCAGATAGATGGTGGCAGACTTAATAAATTCGAGCACAGAAGGATTTGGGATATAGGGTTTGTTGAAATAAATACAGTATACAAACTACATATATATTACAACAACATAATATGTATTATTTTTTATGGTACAATAAACAAAAATGTTAGTGAAATAAAATATTTGGCCGGTATATGAAAATTCTGAGGTATTCACTAATAAAACACAATTATGTACACATTTGGCCACTCTCCATGTACAGTAATTTTTAAATCTATTCTTTCTTTCTTTCTTTTTAGGAAAGGGGGCATCAAAAAAACAAGCCAAGAGAAATGCTGCTGAGAAATTCCTTGCCAAATTTAGTAATATTTCTCCAGAGAACCACATTTCTCTAGTAAGTAGCAATCAGACAGTGCAGATGCAAGTGTGGCTGAGTGTCTCCTGTCGCAGGAAATGCCCCTTCCTTTCTTGCACTGATACTTCAGAGTTGCAATTTTTACAAATCTCTGCATGAGTTTTACGTGACTCCAGTCTTTGTTGGCATCTATACGTCAGCCAGAGTTGGTTCAGGTAAGAGGACGTGGGAAACACAGTACATTCAGGATCTCACAACGGCATCTGAAAATGAGCACTCAGATAGGTGTGTGACTCAGTGGAACGCTCTGTGCTCAGCGTGCAGGAGGTCCAAAGAAGCAAGTTAACAAACAGTGGTCCTGTGGTGCTGTCTGTATGTATCCATTCCGTCATGTGTTCAAGCATCTGCCCATCTAGAGATCATTTGGTGAGCTTGCACTGTGTCAGGTACTGTGGTATAATGCAGCCAGCTTCTCCCTCTGACCAGTTTACTAGCTGGCTGAAAGAGGAGAGTGTGCTACAGACAGGCCAGGGGAGGCTGCAAGACCATGCAAGAAGGCGTCCAGCCAAGTCTCTAGGGTGTAAGGAAAGCCTCGAGGAGGAAGTAACATCAATGCTGAGACCTGGGGGAAAGTAAGGGAAGTAAATTTGAGGGTGAAGGTGGCAAGCACAAAGTCCCTGGGGTACAATGCCGTATTTAGTCAAAGAACTGTAAATAGTTGGTAGATCCAGATCATAGGGTTAGATGGGAGAATTCCCAAAGAAGGAGGCCAGGTGTTAGGTTCGGGGTAGAAGCCGAAAAGATTTATTTCTGATGCGGAAGCTTAAATGAAAGTGTTATGTTCTGAGCACAGGGAGGTGGCCAGTTCCGGATCTGAACTATGTCCCCATGTGTGAGCTGTATTACATGTTTAAAGGTGAAAACCATAGGGCAAGGGGGAGCAGGGTGGGCTGTCGCATTGTAGCACAATCATATTATGACGTAAGGGGTCGAGCAAGGGAGTTTCCACCAATCAGGATACAAGTTGGTCGCTGGACCTGGGAACATGAACTTGTTTGGCCCTGCCAGCAAGCTTCTCAAGAAGAAGCTCTCCTTGAGAAGTCTGGACTCAGACAACTGTCTCCTTACAACAGAAGCTGTTCAGCTACTGGGAAGTCCCTCATTCCCCTATGGCTTGGGACCTTGAACTTACTTTTCCCTATAATTAAATGGAGTCTAAAGACAAAATGATAATACTTAGTTTCTTTTTCTTGTTTCCAACAGCAGGCAGACAAAGAGAGATCACATCCTAAGTTGGCTAACTAATCTAAAGAGACTTCCATTTATACTGAGGGTAGTGCAGAGTTGCTAACAAATTTTATCCTGGGGCCCCAAAAATTTGATTTTTAGTTAGGAAGGAAATCACTTGGATGGATTATAGGGAGTAAATGAATGGTAGAACCAGGGAGAGCCTAGTATGATATTATAGAAAACAGATGCAAGTCTAGACTAAAGTGGAGGCAGAGGAAACTGAGAAGTGAGTAGATTTTTAAATTTCTTTTAGAGGAGCTGGAGAGATGGCTCAGTAGTTAAGAGCACTCACCGGTCTTGTAGAGAACCAGGTAAGGGCCCAAGTTAGAAGAACTTATGGAAAGAAAAGCATTTCTGTTAGAGGTGCTCTCCTATTCGCAGTGCTGCAGAGAAGCAAACCTGGGTCCTCTGGAAAGCAACCAGTGTGCTAACCCATGAGCATCTCTCCAGCCCCAGGCATGCGTGTTCACTTACAGTGGAAAGAGGTAGCAACTAAAGTTTCCCTCATCTCTGCCTTTCAGACAAATGTAGTTGGGCATTCCCTAGGGTGCACTTGGCACTCCTTGAGGAATTCCCCTGGTGAAAAGATCAACCTACTGAAAAGAAGCCTCCTCAGTCTCCCAAACACAGATCACATCCAGCTGCTCAGTGAGATTGCCAAGGAGCAAGGCTTTAGCATAACATATTTGGATATAGGTATGCTTTCTTGTTTATCCTGACATCCTTCTTTGCTTATTGTTGGTTGGTTTGGGGACAGAGTATCTCATGCTGACCTTGAATACCCACCTGAGCTTACCTTCACCTCCCCAGTGCTGGGGTTATGGGAGCAAACCACCACAGTGTCCTACCTCTGTGGATTTTCATTTAATTCAGTGTGTGCATGTGTGCATGCATGTTTAGTGTCTTGGTTGTAGCATCAGAACGATGTCATAATCCTGTTCAAACTTAGTATGTCTGCAGACCTGGCCTTGCAGGAGTCAATTCTTTTTGTCATATGGGTGTCAGGGATCAAACTCAGGTATCAGACTTGGCATCAAGAGCACTTAGCTGTATTAGCATTTCTTTCAGATCTCTTTAGGTGATTATGAAACAGACTTGAGAACTGCTGCAGCTGAGCATGTGAGGAGGATGGTGGTGGTTGTCTCATTTTGGTTTGAAATTTTTTTCTTGAGTGTCTTGCTTTATAACCCAGGCTAGCCTAGAAATGGCTTTATGGCCTAGGCTAACCTAGAACTCTCTGTATGCCCCACGCTGGCTTAGAACTGGATATCCTCCTGCTTCCCAAGTGCTATGGAATTCAGGTCCAAGCTAGGACACACCACTCCCTGTCCATTTTGTTTGCATAAGCATTGATGAATGAGTGAGGTAGTGTACTATGGATGCTTAAAGACCAACAAGAACAAACGTTTTTCTGAAGGATCTGCTTTACATGTACCCAGCACTAACTGTTGTGTTTGCATGTGTCATTGCAGAGGAACTGAGTGCCAACGGGCAGTATCAGTGTCTCGCGGAGCTGTCCACCAGTCCCATCACTGTGTGTCACGGCTCAGGCATCTCCTGCAGCAACGCCCAGAGTGACGCTGCTCACAATGCTCTGCAGTATTTAAAGATAATAGCAGAGAGAAAGTAGGCTCGGAGCGGCTCAGCGAGGTTTCCCTCGCACCTCTTTCCCAGTAAAACATTTACCACAGTGTATGTCTGCGTGTCCTTTCCAGATCTCTTCAGAATCCGTCAGCTTTCCAGATTTAATTGTCTCCTGGTAGTTGTTATTAAGCTCTTTTTAATGGCTTCAACTTTGTATTGGTATATTGTATTTATAAACTTTGTACCACAGGCTGAGCGTATCGCCAATTTTACAGGGTCAGGCACTCGGGGTGGACCTGCATGTTTGACTGTGACAACAGAGAGACAAAAGTACTGCTAGCCACAGTCTGACTGGTGCTTAACTCTTTTGTGCAAAGCTTTGTGAAGTGGGTTCTGAGGAAACCCTTTAGACTAGAGTGTTGAGGCTTGTGTTGAATGTCATTGCTAAATTTCAGGGAACGTGGTCAGTCTGCTATGTATTTGAAACCGTGGAATAAAGAGCTGTTGTTATAATGGGGCCTGCTCATTTTACTAAATAGCTGCTCACTTGATCTCAGCTTTGCCCTTTGGAGACAAATGTTCTGGGAACATTTTGACTTGTGTAGTCTACATGTCACAGAAAGTCAAAGGTAAAAACCTGCGACCCAAGGACGATTTGGAAATGCATGTGGGCATCATGTCTTGATTTTTCTCTAGGCCTCTGCAACACTGTGTTTTTCTTTGACATAACCATGTGTAAATGGATAAGTTTTTAAAAGCATTACTACAGTTACAAATATAAACAATAACAGCAGAAACCCATTCCAGTTCACTCAATTCTTTTATAAGAATATTTCAAAGACATGATTTGACCCAAAGGTTAGGAAAAGGGCTGGAGAGATGGCTCTGTGGGTAAAGGTGCTCGCAACCAACACTGACAACTTCAGTTGATTCCCTGAACCCACATGGTGGAAGGAGAGAAAAGTGACCCTCACAAGTTGCCCTCTGACCTCCACAGATGTGCTGTGGTGCACACATATGATCAATCAATCAACCAATGTAAGATCATGTGCGCTTAAAAGCTGTGGGGGAAGGTTGGTTCTCCTTAAGTACATGGGGACTTAGTCCCTCTGGGAATGTTGCTGACATCCACACCTCAGCTATCAAACTTTTTCATAATTGCCTTCACTGGAGAGAGCCACCCATTACTCATGTTTTCTCAGGCATCCCAGCTTCCGAGTTTCCTGTACACAAGGACAGCTGAGGTTGCCTTGTGGGTTTTTTGTGGTGTTTTACTTTGGCTTTCTTGTTTTGACACAGGGTCTCTCTACACAGCCCTGGCTGTCCTAGAACTCACTGTGTAGATCAAGCTGGCCTTGAACTCACGGAGATCTGTCTGCCTCTGCCTCCAGAATGCTGGGATTGAAGGCCTGTCCCCCTACACCCAGGTTGCCTTTGTGATGGCATTATATATCCCCACTTCTCCCTCTGCCCACTGGCCTGCTTTCCCTGCCATAGGTGGCGGCAGGCACCGTTACCCACTGAGCCATTGGAAAGGAGGTTTTAAAGGTAAAGTTTCTATGCAGAAACCTCTAGACAGAGATACCTGGGCTATCAAGATAAAGCCACAGGCATCCTAGCCAGGAGTCTGAGGCCTTGCCTATGAATTCCCTCCCGTGAGGCAGTGAGTTTGGTGTGTTGGGGAGGGCCCAACTTTTGTGAGGCTTGCTGAGTGCAGCCTATGATGAGGCATGAATTCATACATTAGCATTTGGCCAGGAGGAGGACTCCTTACTATTCCAGCTAAACACCTTACTTTGAAGATCTTAAGAAACCTTTGACAGCTTGAATACCTCTCTATGGACCTATTAAGCATGCTTCCTGAGGTTCAGTGAAGCTTCATGCTGAATGGACAAACTTGGGAAGTCTATTTTTGGTCATGTGGGCCAATGCTAGATGCATAACAGTAAACAGGATACTAAGCTAAGGGCTCACTAAGTGGCTATGAGCAGCGAGTTTGCATCTTGTGCATAGATGTGTCTCAGAAGACTGACAAAGGGCAGCCATCATATTGGTGGTGACCCAGCACGGCTGTCAAGGTAGCACTTTATACATTGAAATTATGATTTTTTTGAAACAGGGACTCACTATGCAGCTCTGTCTGTCTTGGAACTCACTACATAGACCAGGCTGGCCTCAAACTCACAGAGATCAACCTGTGTCTGCCTCCCAAGTGCTGGCATTAGAGGCATGTGCCATCATGCCCTGCTGAAATGATAGAATTTTTAATGTGTGCTTCTCAATTTGGTTTTTGTTTCTGTTTTTAATATTTTTGAACATTTTTTATAGGTGTGGTTGTTTTGCTTTCATGTATGCCTGTACACCAAAGCATACAGGGCCCCAAAAGCCAGAGGGTGCTGTACTTGGAGCTGGAGTTACAGACGGTTGTGAGCCACCATGTGGGTACCAGGAACCGAACCTGAGTCCTCTCAAAGAGGACCTGGTGCTGTTAGCCACAGAGCCATATCTCCATCCCTCTCCTTTTCAATTTTATGATCATCTGCCTCATTTCAAATACTTGGTGTCAGTTCTGTTGGACCACTTAAATTTTATGATTCCAGCCTCATAAAATTTGACCATACTCCATACTCAGCTAAAGGCTAAAAAAGAATAAACAGCCTGGGCTAGAGGAGCGGGTACCTCATCACCTCAGTTTCCTAAGATATGGGAGGCCCAGGCTTCAATGCCAAGCATGCTACTCCTTCAAAAGAATGAAGAAGTTTAAGCATGACCTAGAGGTGCCCTTCATCCCATACATGGTTGAAAAAATGTACCACCTACCTTTTGCCTTATTTCCAGGTATTAAATAATTTACTTGCATAGCATCCATTTCTTCATTTAGAAAATGATGCATGTTCATTTGTAATTCTGAACCCTGTGGTCAGGCCTGCAAAGTAGTTCTAAAAGGGATCTCTCTTGCTTGCTAAGGGCATCTGCACAGCAGTGTTTTAGGAAGCACTATGAATAAAAAATACTAAAGACCAACACTGAACTTTGCTCCACTGAAGTGTTCACCCTTATTTTTTACACTGCTAAAATGAAATTACACACTCTCATGTTTTGTTGGTATTGCATGCCATGAAAGCACTTTACCAATGAACTACACCCCCACCCTAAAATAAAATACCATGCTGTTAATAGCAGAAGTGAAACATTTCCTAAGACTTTGTTACTGTGTCAAGTGTCTCACAGAGATTATCACAATCAACACCTCAGTCCTCTGGTATTCCAGTCAGTCCATTTTACAGCTGTGTTGTCAGGCAAGCAGATGAAAATACTGAAGAACCTGACTGTCAGGTTCTTCATCCTGTCCACGACACTGTGACTGTCAGGTTCTTCATCCTGTCCACGACACTGTAATGATAGCTTGCTCCGAGTCAACTCTGGAGCAGCCTTAGGAGCTGTACTCTTCAAGTCCACTCCCCTACAAACCCCAGTTCCCTCAGGAAAGCAGGTGGATTACAAAATGAGAGGAATATGCAAAGGCTTTGAAGACCTTGGGGAAGCATAAATTTCAGGGTGGCTCACTGTGGTGTCAATTCTTTCTGTGACGCTTGAACTGAAGCCTGAGGTTCAGGCTTAAGAGACAGACACAGTGAGCAGCAAGAGTTGGCCCTGAAGATACCATCATCTGGTTGTCATATTCTTCAAATCTCGGGGTAGCTTCTGGTGTGATTTGAACTGCACCACCTGAAGGTGGTTGTGGTGGTGTGAATAGAAATGGCCCCCATAGACCCACGTGTTTAGCCCGTGGGGAGTGGCACTATTAGGAGGTGTGGCCTTGTGGAGGAAGTGAGTCACTGTGGGGGTGGGCTTTGAGGTCTCCTGTGCTCAAGCTCCGTCCTGTGTGGCGCACAGTCTCCTTCTGCTGCCTTCCAGTCAAGATGCAGAACTCTCAGCTCCTTCTCTAGCACCGCATCTGCCTGATGCTGCCATGTTTCCCCTGCCATGGTGGTAATGGACTAAACCTCTGAAGCTGTAAGCCAGCCCCAATTAAATGCTTTCCTTTATAAAAGTTGTTGTGGTCAGGTGTCTCTTCACAGCAACAAAACCCTAACTAAGACAGTGGTCTTTTATCATAAGAGACACCCGAGTTTTTGTTGCTGTTAGTAAACAGTAAAGGATTTGTATGTTCTGAAGAGAAGCCAGGAACTCTTCAGTTGTTATTAGATTAACACTGTCTGGTAAATACAATGTAAATTATCTACATACTTTAAAATTTTTCGTAAAGCATATTCCTAGAGAAAATAACACAGTTTACATGTTAACCAGTATATCAAAATATTTTGCTTCAAAATAGAACTAGTGTAAAGATCACTAGTGAAATATTCTACACTCTTTCTTACATCTCTTTGAAATCCAACCCAAATTTCCCAACCAGTGTTAGAAGACAAGTCTTCTAACTAAGCATATGCCAGCGATTCCATAGCTACGTGTAGCAACTTCCTACCAGTTGGAGCAGCCCAGGCTCACCTCTCAGACCCACAAGTCCCACACGGAGACCTCCCTTGCTCGACACTCTCTGTCTTGCTTGCACGGACTTCTGAGAAGCCTGGCCCTGCCTCTTCAGTCTCTTTCTGTTTTCCAGTCACTTATCTTTCAAGTCAACTCAGGCAGTTTCCTCTGTCCTCACAGAGAGATGGAAGCCTTTCATTTACTCTCTCTACCACAGAACGAAGCCCTGTATAGTATACAGAAGAAGCCAATCTGTGCTATACACTAATAACAGTTAGCCCTTTGCTGAGAACATTTGGTCGATGATGGCGGTGTCACTACAGAGCTGAGAAGTTCCTGTTGCCTGGTGACATTACAGCCTCACACAACACATCTCTTATGGTGAATAAACCCGTTGTGCTGAAGCGTGCACCCGGATTCACTAGTTTGATAATTTGAAGCAATTAATATTATTAGATACAAAGACTTTTCCTCATTAATAGGTTTGCATTGCCCCTCAGTGTGTAGCCTAATTATGTATAGAAAATACTTGATGATAATGCGCAGCTAGATTACTAGTCCCTATGTTTACTTTTTATCATTAGAATGGACCCTATTGGAAAATAGGTCATTGTAAAACAGCACGCAGGACCCTGGGCAGGAGCCTCCTGTATCCCGTTTTCACCATGTCTGGGGGTGGGGTGTATCAGAAGGCCACAGAGAACAGTTGGGGTGTCTGACTTGTCCTGTCTAGGTTTGTGTTAACACACTATGCGACATTCGGACACGTTGCACAGAGAATGCTCCTTTTGTCAGTGTAAAAGACCTCGTAGAGTGGTTGTCATAGCCTCATTTTCTAAAGTAGGTTTTGTGCAAATGTTCCTACAAGGATTTGACACTTAAATTTGCACCTTTGTATTTTGCTATCCCTAGAGTATATATCTAGACTTACTTCTTAATACATATTGTGTCATGTATTTTGGAATGCCAAGCTTCTAGAAAGGCACCGTATGCTCAGGATATTCTACACCCTCTGCAGTGAGTTTTACCTTTGAGCTAAGGTTACAGTTAACAAATGTCGTTAGTCATAGGAACTTCAGCCTGTTGGCCACTAGAGGGAGTCAGCCATGGTCTAAGCCCAGCTCCTGAACTAATTCTGCTGAACCAGCCCCAAGACGGTTTCATTCATCCTGTGATCCCAGAGCCTAGGCGTGGAACACGAGGACTGAACTCATGTCATCGAGTCTGCACTGCATGCTCTTTTATCCTCAGAACTGTCTCAGCAGCCCTACAGTAAAACTCCCTCAGGCTTGTCCATACTGCCTGGGTATGAGGAAGACATTTATATACATAATCTTAGTGTTTGATTACAATATCTGCAAACATAATGGCTCTTTCATGAACTCTATAGCCCTCAATCAATTTCTGAAGTAATAAAAGGTAGTTAGCTGTGAGGGGCCCTGCAGGTGTCCAGGTGGGAAGCGATCCAGGAAGATATGAGAATGAAAACTTCGTCAATCCGGACCAGACCTGGGGAGTCTGAGGCCAGGCGGTTCATAGTCAGCCTACGTAAAACACAGTCCAACTCAGGGAAAACTTTCCGGGCAGCAATCATTCCCATTCCAGGTGCACAGTAAAGTGTAAGGCGTGGCTCCTTAGAAACTCCTTTGCAAAGTACATGTGGCCGGGAGGGTGGTTCTACAGCTAAAAAGTCTAGACTCTAGTGTGGTCTCTGAGACAACAAAGAGATAGCGGGCTGTAAAGCGCCTGTGACATCCCTCCTAAGGATGGGCTGTTACCTGGGAGGGAAGAGTCTGGGATAATCATCCTGGGGAAACTGAGTGAGCTCTGCCTCTATAGAAAAACGTGGGTGAGGCTCTAAGGATAATATAAAGGTCACCAGGTCATTAACAAAATCCACTCACAGCCTTCTGGGCAGGAAAACAGGTCATTCCCACTTCGAGGAGTGACATCTCCCCCCCCCTCCGTGTTTAACATTCCTGGTTCTCTATGGCCCTGTGGGTGGATGCAAGACGCTTTGTGTCCCAACAATTCACCAAACCTCTCCCGACGGTTACGCATCAGGGACTGAATGGGATTTCACTTTAAATGCGGTCCAGGTTTAGCTTCACAAGTTAAATAAGCTACTTCGCTCTGGAAGGAAGCTTGCAATCGCTGAGGAGAAACTGTCTTTCAGACAAATGAGAAAACGAGGCTCCGCGCTCATAATGTCCGTGATCCTACTGTTGGCAGCCGGAGAGTGGGCAGAGTGAAAAGCGGCTCCCATGCACTGGAGTCTGGGGCGCTTCCTGCCTGAGTTCCTTCGGGAAAGGAGGGTAAGGTAAACAGACACAAGAGCCTCAGGACAGGTGACAGGAAGGAGGACAGGGCAAAGCTGGCGACCTCAGAGGGAGAGAGCGTGGCAGCTTCTAGCGAGGCACAGAGGAGGAGCCCAGCACCCACTCCAGCTTCAGGAAAGGCAACCCTGGCGCACCCAGAGATGCCCTGAGGCCCAGGACCACTAGTGTGAGGCTGGTCTGTGAGGTTGGGGTGAGGACTGAACTGTGGAGAGGCTTACCCCAGGGTATTGCAGGGAGCATCGGCTGGTTGCTGAGAACTGCTTGAGATCTAAAACATTTGGTTGGCAGACGTGATAGAAGGAACTGACCAGGCAAGAACCTACCTCTGGGCTATGCCCCTAGCCCCAGCATGTACTTTAAAACTTAAATCGATGGAACTCAAAACTAAGACAAGTTACCCTTTTTAGTTAAAATTGCCAATGGCCTAGCAATATTTATCTACAGAAGACCCATTTAAGATCACAGACTACAACAAAGTAGGAAGTACCAAAGTGAGGAAAGCTGTGGCAATTTTTATGCATCATAAGGATTTGGAGAAGCAGTTTTAATATCTGGCAAAATGTAATTGAGGGGAAAAGCATCAGAAAGAGCAAAGAAAAGTATAATGAGCAGTCTAAAACAATAAGGAAGAAGCTCAGTGGTCACAGAATACATGGTTGTAACAAACACAGCAGCTAACACTGGAAATTAATAAATTCTATCTAAACATTTCCCACCGATTCTCAGAAGTTCATCAAAAAGAAAGATCAGGAGGATAGAGAGATGGCCTAGTTGTGCTCTTGAAGAGGACCTGAGTTCAGTTCCAAGCACCTATATCAGCTGGCTCACAACCTACCTGCAACTCCAGCTCCAGGGGAAATTTCTCTCAAGCTCTCTCTCAAGCTCTCTCTCTCTCCCCCTTCTCTTCCTCTCTGTCTCACACACATACAATTAAAAATGAAAATTAATCTTTAAAACATAAAATAAAGTGTGATTCATTATAAATTAGTAACTAATTACAGTGAGTTCACACTAAAAGAGAAATACATAATTTTAGAGCCACCAAATGATGTACATCTTTACAATTACATTTGAAACATTAAAGAAAAAGTTTCTATGACACAGGCCACAAAGAAGCCCTCCAAAGAGCCTACCCCAGGCAAACTGTGTTTTCTAATCATAATGATAAAGAACTAGAAACCAGTAGCAATTTGAGATTTAAACCCTAGTAGGTTTGGAAGCAAAAGACTAAGACAAAAAAAATAGTAAAGTGATATGAAAAAAATCCCAAAATATTTGTAGCTGGATGACACAAAAACACAGTATGAAATTTTGTGCAGGACAAGTAGCATCAAAGGGGAAACAAGGGTCTTTGAAAGCTCAAGAGAAGCCAGCAAAGGGAGTTGGAAACAGAGATAGCATCAAGGAAATCTTAATATTGGGGGTTATTAGTAAAGCCATGGACAATTCTCCGGGAGAAATATCGGGCAGGGTTTGTAAAAAAACAAACAAAAAAGAAAGGAAGAAAAGCAACCAATCTGGAGAGAGAAGCCATAAGCAGAATGCAAATGAGGCAATAGCTACAGGCACATCTGACTTTGAGATTTAAGCCAATATTATGAAAAATCACATAGCAATAACTTGCAAAGCCTAGATGAAAACTGCCAGCAACTCCGAACATAAAACCCTCAAAACACAAATCTGAATAGAGTAATAACTGTTAAAGAAATTGAACTGGGAATGGAAACCTCAAAAGGAGAAGAAAGGAGATGGGCAGGTGGGAGGGGCAGACAGGACATATTTGAACAGTCTCAGATAAATGTTCAGTCAAACCCCCAAAGAAGAAAGAAAACCTGTAGTACGAGTTGCTCCAGGAAAGGCAAGACGTGAGTCAGCTGTGCCTGGATCTGGAGCAGCTAAAGAATTGAAAAATCCTAAGCAGAGACAGAAGAATATCTCAACAGAGGACTATCGAATGGCAGAGAAGCACTTCCAGAAATGCTCAACATCCTTAGCCATCAGAGAAATGCAAAATAAAACAACTCTGAGATTTCACCTTACACCTATCAGAATGGCTAAGGTCAAAAACTCAAATGACAACACATGCTGGAGCGGATGTGGAGAAAGGGGAACCCTCCTCCATTGCTGGTGAGAGTGCAAATTTGTGCAACCATTTTGGAAATCAGAAAATTGGGAATAAAATTACTTCAAGATCCAGTTATACAACTCCTGGGCATATACCCAAAAGATGCCCCATCATTCAATAAGGACATTTGCTTAACTGTGTTCATAGCAGCTTATTTATAATAGCCAGAATCTGGAAACCACCTAGATGCCCCTCAATGGAGGAATGGTTACAGAAATTGTGGTACATCTACACAATGGAATACTACTCAGCAATTAAAAACAAGGAAATCATGAAATTTGCATCCTGAGTGAGGTAACCCAGAAACAGAAAGACAGGCATGGTATACACTCACTAATAAGGAGATATTAGCCATATAATATAGGACAGCCATCTACAGACCTAAAGCTAAACACTAAGGAGGACCCTGGGGAGGATGCTTGAATCTCATTTAGAAAGGCAAACAGGATAAGCACCAGGAGTGGTGGAAGAGAGGAAACAGGATGGGAGTCTGCAATAGCGGGTCCTCTGAAAGGATTCAATACCCAACAGGGGATCGAAGCAGATGCTGAAACTCAAGGCCAAACTTTGGGCAGAGCACAGGGAGTGTCATGGAGGAAGAGAAGGGTGGGATTAGAGAGACAGGAGGGGATAGGAGTCCCACAAGGGAACCAACAAAACCAAAAGATCTGAGCCCAGGGGGTCCTGCAAAGACTAATGCACCAACAAAGGACCATGTGTGGAGAGGACCTAGACCCCTGCTCAGATGTGGCCAATTGGCAGCTCAGTCTCCATATGGATCTCTGAGTGAGGGTAGCAGGGGCTGCCTCTATCATGAACTCTGTTGACCGCTTTCTGATCACTCGCCCCTGATGATGCCGCCTTGCCAGGCCATGGAGGAAGGGGATCCAGGCAGTCCTGATGAGACTTAACAAGCTATAGGCAGATGGCAGTAGTGGAGAACTCTCCCTTTCAGTGGACTAGGGGAAAGGGATGAGGGGAAGAGGAAGGGAGGGTGGGGCTGGGGGAGTTGAGGGAGGGGGCTTCAATTGGGCTATATAATGAATAAACTGTGAAGGAAAAAAAAAAAAGGAAAGGCAGGATGACAAGTAGCGGCAGGGAAAATCTCAGGGCGGGCGATGGTAAGTCAGTCTTGTTGTCTTCTGTGTCTTCATCAACAATTCTTAGCTTCAGTAAAAGCCCATACATGTTGGTAGAATGGAAAAAACAAATTCCTACGGCAAAATGTTCTACTTTACATGTATTAAACTCTGCACTAGCAAAAATAACTTCAAGGTCTCCAAGGTGTCTTTGGTGCAATCCTTGGTATCTATGAATAAGTTAGGTTCTGTGGCAAATGAAAGTAAGATTGATAATCAACTGGCTTTAAAAACATCACTTAGCAGGCTGGATTGTGGATGCACACGCCTTTAATCCCAACACTCCAGAGGCAGAGACAGGCAGATCTCTGTGAGTTCCAGGCCAGCCTGGTCTATAAGTGAGTCTGGGACAGCCAAGGCTACACAGAGAAACCCTGTCTCAGAAAACAACAACAAAAAACAAACAAACAAAAAAGCAACCAACAAAATCCATAACTTCTCCTTGGTTATTCAAATGGAGCCCTTTAAAAAAATGGAAGAGAGAGTCAAAGAGAGACAACCAGAAAGAAAGCAGCATGAAAAGGACTTAAAGTCACAACTTGGTTAGATAAAGGCAATGAGCCAAGGACAGTGGGTCCCCTTCTGGAAGCCCAACACGGATGTTCCCGTTAGGAGCCCCAGGAAGACACTGCCCCAGCCGACACCCTGATCTTAGCCCAGGGAGGTTAGTGTTGGGCTTTTGATCTACAGAGCTGAGTTGTTAGGTCATAAAGCTTGAGCTCCTGACTATGGTAACTTGTTATAACAGCGAGAAAAGCACAATACTTTGCTAATTGCCATTATATTTAGAACTTCAGGTTCTTTATGATTTTCTTATTATTTCAACCTTATTCATATGAATTTTTAAAATTCAATTTTTTCACTGATTCTCCTGTACATATGTGTGTGTGTGTGTGTGTGTGTGTGTGTGTGTGTGTGTATTTGTTTCTGGCCTGGGACAATTTATGTAATTCTGCTGAGCCTGCACTTTCTATAACTCGGTCTTAATATGTTTCTATTGCTGTCACACACGTTGAGCTGTGTACGCTTCTTGTCAAAGTACTAGAAGGTGTTTGAAAGTGTTGGTGTGGGGGCTTTTAGTAAGTCTTTGTTGTATAAATAGTGAATGTTCTTAACGGGGGCATGCTGCTGGGGAGGTGGGAAGATTAGAGGGTCGAGTTGGGATGTTTGTATCATACCTCTTCCTCCAACGTAGTGGTCCTCAACCTTCCTAAAGCTGGGACGCTTTAATACAGCTCCTCGTGTTGTGGTGACTCCGGACCATAAAAATTCTTTTCAGTGCTACTTCATAACTGTAATTTTGCTACTTTTACGAATCCTACTGCGAATACCTTTGGAGACAGAGGGTTGACGTGGGGGTTGAGAACCACTGCTTGGAACCATCGTGGAAGAGGGGAAGGGAAGAAGCTGTGAGCGAGCAGTCTTCTGAACACGACGGGACCCCGGGACCGCTGCACTCATGACCTCGGCAGCTGTGGTCGCTTGCACAAGACCTGTACAACGTTAAGCCACTCAAAATACCAGCACAGTATTGGACGGGGGTTTTGTGCCCCGGATGGTGAAGTTACTGACATCTGAAGGCTTCTAGGGGAGGGGGAGTACTTTTCTTTAAGAGTGTGGCCCCAGCGGGCTGCCTCTGGAACAACACAGATTGGACTAGAGTCCTATAATAAACCAAAGGCACGGAGCTGGGAGGGGCGGGTGGGCAGTTGGAGGGAGCTCTGGGAGGAGGTGGGGGAGGAGTAGGGGTGATATGACCAAATGACGCTGTACCCGTGAACTTAATTATCAAAGAACTAATGCAAATTCATGTTAGAAGTAAAAATTAAGGGAGATGGAAAGTTGTAGAAAGAAATTAACTCGTATTTATCATCAGACTTCTCTCCATAGCAAGGGAAGGTGGCAAATGAACACATTGTCTAAAATAAGAGCATTGGCAGTTGTAAAGGACTTGCTGGGGGGGGGTGGGGGGGGATTCATTAGACCCTTGCAACTGTGAGGAGCTGGGTGAACCTGTGTCTTGGAATTTGTAAGGGAAAACGTGCCGAGGAGGTCGACATCGGCCTCAGGGGTATGCATTCTACTATCAGGGTTTGCACTCTGTGACGTGTGAAGGGACTGGGCTGTATATGCCTTGCTCTTTCTGGAAATGAGGCATTTGACACGCAGGGAGATTGTTGCGGGGAGATTGTTGCTGGGGACTCTGCTCCATAGGAGGGCGTTGCCAAGGCTCTGTGCCAACAGGAGAAATTGTTAATTCAACTTGCTTTAAAGGCTTGTCATTTGTAAAGATCATTGCTTGGATTACCAGGTCCTGCTGGGTTCCAGCTTGTGAGAATCTTTCTGATCAAAGGCTGTCATCCATGTTCAGAAAGTTGTTATCTTGCTCCAAGTGACTGCCAGTCTGAAATTTTTTTTATATACTAGCATAACCACTATAAAATTTTTATTTTTCGTAATTAGAGATTCATTGGAAGTTGCAAAGGTAAAATGCAGAGGTTCCTCATACCTTTCAGCCAGCGTCCCTCAGTGGGCAACCTTAGGTAAATACAGAAAGGCACCATTTTTATGTTCATGGGTCTGTGGCAAACTCAACTGTTGTGTAACTGAGCTCCAGAACCCATTTCTCTTGCAAAATTTCATCTCTCTGTTGGATACCATCTCCCTGTTCTCTGCTTCACCAGTCTTTTTCTGCTTTGTGATTTTACTAGTTTAGATATCTCATATATTTGGAAACACACAGTGTTTGTCTTTATTTCTTTCTTTTCTGTATGAGTGTTTACCTGAATGTATGTATGTGCATCATGTCCATGCCATGGCCAAGATGGCCAAAGAGGGCGCCAGATCCACTGGAATTATAGATGATTCTGAGCCATCATGTGGGCTCAAGCACTTTAGCCACTGGGCCATCTCTTTAGCCCACAGTGTTTGTCTTTTTATGACTGACTTACTTCCCCTACTGTTTTCACGGTTTGTCCATTTTGTACCACATCAGAGCTTCCCTCCCTTAAAAGGCTGAATAATGTTCTGGTTTAGGTTGTATCCATTTAGCTGTTAATGGACACTTTGGTGATTTCAGCTTCTTGGCTGTTGTGATCATAGTTACATAATAGTCCCACAAGACCTTGGCTTCTCTTCTTGTATATAGTATTCACTGTGCCCAACCTTGTAGGGAAAGCCTTCCCTGCTGTGGATTCCCTTTGTAAACGTTGGTAAGCTTTGTAAGCCCTCAAAGCGCAAAGTGGACAGGCCTCTGCCTGAGGAGATCCAGCAGCCCAACCCCACCCCTAATTTTCCTAACGACTTTCACAGTCATTTTCTAAGGCCTGTAACTGTCTCTCCCAAACAACTGCCCTACAAGAAAATTTTCACCAATCCCTGAACAGGAGAATCCACCAATCCCTGACCCTGGAAATCTCCACCCTGGAAAGCTCCGCCCCCCCCTAAGAAACGTTCCCTAAGCCCCGCCTACTATTCAGTTTCCTGCTGTCTTCTCCCAGGAGCAGAGATAAGACACCTCTGGATCCGTCCCCCAAAGCCTGGATTCATCCTTCCCCAATACATCTCTCTTTTGAGAATTGGTGCCTGGTGTGACTCATCAGAAGAAGACAAGAAGCGAAGGAAGGAGTGGAGCGAGGCTGAGGCTCCTGAACTCACAGGGCTCGCCCTGTTCTGGGAGCTGCTGTGCTGAAGAGGAGCCTTCACACCGTAGCACTCCAGCTCAGCGGGAATATCCTCCCTCAGGATTGTGACGCCTCTGCTGAGGAGGCTTCTCAGAGCTGTGTGGCTCCTGGGCTCCCGAGTCCCAGGATACCTTTCCATCCAAACCAACAAACCTTTCTAGCCAAAATGAAAGAAACTATATTTCCCACAATGGACACCTACACTGCACACCTGCAGTGCACACCCATAAACATTGCGTAACAAATGGATATCCCAAGGCGAATCTTCAGGAGAAAGCCTCTATTTTATTTTATTCCTTTAGTGCAAGGTCTCATGTAGCATCAGCTGTACTAAAAACTCGTGATATAGCCAGGGATGACCTTGATCTTCTTGGCCCCACCCTACCTTCTGAAAGAGGGCCCTCCACAGAAGTGGTTGACATATCAGACATACAGATTTTGATATTGGAACACAAATATGACAAGGTAATGTAGCACTCCCAAGAGATTATTTCTCTCTGGTAACAGGTTTCAAAGAAATACAAGTGTATCACGTGCATGCTGGCTAGTTTTATGTCAACTTGACATGAGCTAGTGTTACCAGAGAGGAGGGGGCTGCAATTGAGAAAGTGCCTCAGTAAGCCTGGGCTATATATGTAGGCCTGTAGGGCATTTTCTTAATTAGTTATTGCTGTGGGAGGCTCCAGCCATTGTGTGTGGGGCCATCCCTGGGCTGGTGGCCCCAGTCGTGTAAGAAAGTAGGCTGAGCAAGCCACGGGGAGCAAAGCAGTGAGCAGCACCCTTCCATGGCCTCTGCATCAGCTCCTGCCCCCAGGTTCCTACCTCGTTTGTGTTCCTGTTCTGACTTCCTCCAATGATGAACAATGATGTGGAAGTGTAAGCCGAATAAACCCACCCTCCTCCATTTGCTTTTGGTCATGGTGTTTCATCACAGCAACAGAGACCCTGACTAAGACAACGTGTCTGATGTCTGATGAGCAAGTTAAAAAGGTCACACATCATCACCAAGTTGCTTTCATCCCAGTGATAGAAGGTTGGTTCAATTGAGAGACCAAAGGATTAAAAATCAGTGGATATTGTTTTAAAGTTTAAAGCACAAGCTTGAACAGAGGCCAACAAATGGAGATACGTCCAACCACCTGGGAAGAGAAACTAGCTTAATGCATTCTTTTCCCGCCCACTAATTATGCAGTTGCTAGGAAACCGACCCATATGAACAGGCTAGAACTGTTTGTGGTCTTGATGCCTAAAGTGGACCAATCATTTCAAAAGTCAATTTCCCTTTCCCAATCATGTAATAACAAAGCATGTAAATCCCTGCTTGTGATTTTGCCCTATAAAACCCGTTCCCCTAGACCACTGGGCCTCATTACTCTCCTGTTTCCACAGGAAGTTTGCGTCACATGTTCCAACACATATACAATTAAAAAAAAAAAACATGTATTTACAGCAGAGTCTTTCCTGGTCTTTTGGGGTTTACGAACTTGGCATAACATAACATATGCAAATCAATACATGTACGTCACTGTAAATAGACAAGTGTACATATCACATGACTGTCCCAAGTGATGCAGAAAGGCAACATATGTCACCACTTGAGCGTCCAAAGAGACAGGGAACAAGCTTCCTGCCACTCTAGGAGGAAGCAGCCCTGTCGTCAGCCATGTCAGACTCACTTCAGACTGGCAGACGCCATGGCCACAGCAGCGCCTGCTCCTGTAAACTGCTGAATTTGTGCTTGTCATGTCCAAAGGAAACATCAACCCTGAAGACTCCAGAAGGCAGCCCAGATGACCAGAAATGAGCTCAACCTGGACTACACAGGGATTTCTGGTGGTTAGAGAAAAACCAGCATTTCTCAGGACCTTGTGAAACTGGTGTTTATTTGCCAAAAGGAATCACTTCCCTTACCTTTGGCAAAAAAGATTTGGGCTTCTTGTGGCTCCTATTAGCATATCAAAGCCCAGGTGGCCTGCAGGCTCCCTCAGCATCACAAGTACATGTTATATATTTTAAAGTCCATGTTAGCCTCCTAGCCCCTCTCACCCCTTCCTCTACCCTAACCCCCCCAAGCTCACACTTCCCTCCCCCAGCTACCCACATTTCTTATAATCCAGCTATTCCAACTATATCCCTATGCTCTCTCTTACCCCGACTTACGCTCTCACGTTCTCTTAGTCACTTATATTGTCTCTCCCTTTTCCTCCCCATCCCTTCTACTCTCTCTTATTCTCTCTTGCTGAGCTACATTTCCTAGCTCTGGCCATGTCTAGTCAGCTGGCCATATTTCATCTATTTCTTTTTCTCTCTGCTGTCTCATCTAAAATAAAAACCTTAACCATATCATGGACCAATCATGTCAGCAGTTTCTCTGTGGCACCTCCTCACATACAGTGGTATTTTGTTAGACATCTGTAAATATTTAATACAAATAGAGTCCTGGGTTTTGACCCAAGTACAAGAGCTTAACTGTAAGTTGTAAATGTAGTTTCCACCCCCTCTTTGATTCATTTCCCACTATGTAGCTCTGGCTGGTCTGGAACTCTCTATGTAAACCACGATGGCCTCAATCTCATAAAGATGCACCTGTCTTTGCCTCCAGAATATGGAAAGTAAAGGTGTGTGTTAACACGGTCAACAAGTTCATGTCTAAAAATCAAACATTTAGAAATTAAATATTTTAATTTTACTTTAATGAATTTAATTTAATTTTAAAAATTAAAATCACTAATATATAATATATAAGAATATATTCAATACATTTAAATATATAAAATATAATACTTTATTAACATATATTTAATATAGAAGTATGTGATTCTATATTAAAATATACTATATAACTTGTATTAATATATGATATATAAATATATATTAGTGATTTTATTTTCTAAAAGTAGTGATTTTAAATATGTATAAAATATTTACTGTTTGATATATATTAATTATATACCATTAGTCACTAGAAGTACATCTATATTGTATATGTATACATATGCATATATAAATCATTAATGTTCTTTATGAGCATTCACAGTTTTACGAATTCCCCCTGCTAACTAGCAAACTACTAAGGACTCTTCATGGCTACCAGAAAGTACTGCCACTCTGGGATCATTGAAGTCAGAAGGCGTCTTGGAAACAGGCCACAGTCCACCACATTTATTATATGCACAATGTGGTAGTAATACACACATATTTGCCAACGATGAAAACTGAAGCATAGAGCTTTAGCACAATGGTGAAGTGTTTGCTGAACTCTGGAATTTGATCCTTGGCCTCTCAAAACAAAATAAATAAAACAAAACAACCTTACAGCATCTAGGGTGGTACTGTTTGTGTTGTTAGGGCAGAAGCCTGGGCCGGAATCTGGAAAGTGTTTGATTTTGTGCCCTGGAGATGAAGACCTGAGGCCTCCCTTGTGGCAGGCATGGACTCTCCTTGATAGGTTCTACCAGCTCAAAGACTAGCACAATTATATGTTTATTTTTATTGCTTTGAGGCAGGTCTCATGTGGCTGACCTTGAACTTGCTATGTAGCCAAGGAGGACTTTCAGTTTCTGATCCTCCTGCCTTCACATCCTCAATGCTAAGATAACAGGCCTGTGTCACCATGACAGGTTTATTGGTTACCGGGGATTGAACCTAAGGCTACACACACACTAGTCTAGCACTCCTGTCCACTGAGCTGCAGCTCCAGCGAAGATTAGGGAATGTAAGAAATGTACTGCTCGAAGCCCGGGGTCCCGGTGCCCACAGGTATGTCGTGTGAGTCCCTCCATGCTGGCTGCCCACATGAGCAAGAGCGGGCCAGTTTGCTTTAACAGCACCCGCCTCCCTCTGTGCTAATGAACCAGCTCCCTGGGCTCTGCCCTACTGGCCAGATCACCCTTTAAAGGCCCTCACGTCTTTATGCTATTGTGATGGCAATTACATTTCTGCATGCATTTTGGAGAGGACTTTCAAAACAGTGTTTGCCTTAGACAATTCAGCTTGACTGTGGAAAAACACCTGCTCCTTCCCCTCCCCCAGTGAATAAGATACATGCTTTTTTTTTTTTAAAGCTTTGAATGTTATTAAATACTGTTACCTATATTGGGTAAAGTTGTGAATAATTTAGAAAATGGCTTGATGGCAAAAAAAAAAAAATGTAAGCAAGCCTTAACAGATGCTATATAGACACCTGTTCCAATTATGTCACCAAAGAGGTAAATGGACAAAATCTAAAGCAGACCTGTGCCAGACCAAAGAAGAGTGGAGAAACACTTGGTGAAGCATTGTCATCAGTCAGTCCTGGCAAGGTTAACACAGAGACAGCCTCTGCAGTTTTGTGTACTCTGAGCATCAGGAAGAACAGTCTGTGCCTACTCCGGACTGCTGATCTGCAAAGATCTTACATGCTGATAGGCAGGTGTTTATAGCCGGGCTGTTAATGATGTAAATAAAAAGGCAGATGAATTCCACGTGGGAAAAAGAGAATGAAAAAAAAAAAAACTAACAGAGAGGATTCTGTTGCTATTTTTGAGACAGTCTCACTATTTAGTCCTAGTGACTCTGGAACTCACTCTGTAGAGAGGGCTGGGCTCAGACTTACCTGCCTCTGCCTCTGTCTCCTGAATGCTGGGATTAAAGGTATGCACCACTATGCCAGATTATAATTGAGAGAATTTAAAGGAAAAAAAAAGCTTAAAAATCATCACTGTCACACCATGGACAATTCACAATGGAGAATTAAGCATTTGGGAAAATCGGAGGAAAAATGGCTGAGTGAGAGAGGCTTTGGTTTTCCTGGAGAGAAAATTTCTCGCCTATTTCCCTGTGAATTTCTTAGATAAGGACTGAGTTTGAAGAGCAGCCTAACACACTGAGCAGAGAGTCTGAGAAGTTTATGCTTGATACATTTTGAAATGATGCACAATTTTAGGACATAGGAAAGAGGCTGACTTATCTCACAGTGCTTGTTCTGTGGGTAACTGCTTGCTAAGAACTGGAGAGCTCTAAAAAGGATTTTTGTTGTTTTCATTAAACCCAGTTGTGATGGCTATTCTTGGTTGTCAAACTGACTACATTTGAAATTAACTAATATATATATTAATATAGATTTATATATAACTATGTATACAGTTAATTAACTGATATTTCTCAGTTATACATTTTATCAATACATATGTGTATGTATTCTTTTTATGTATTAATTCTCTCAGCTCTAATCCTCTAGAGAACCCTAACACACCAGTATTCAGAAGGCTAGTCCTGTTACCTGAGCCTGTGTGGAAAAGCAGGCAAACAGCAGTCCACATCTGGAGAATGCCTGGCCGAGCAGTTTGAGTCTGCCCAATCCACTTCCTTTAATGCTCAGCCCAGGCCACCTGGAGGCTTTCCTCCTGAGCAGACAGTTGACATGAATTCAATTTTGTTTATCTTCCGGTGCCACTGAATTCTATAGCCAGAAAGATGAATATAAATCAAGAAACTGCTACCCAGAAGGCAGCAGTAGCCCAGTGAAACTAGGACTCCATTTGGGCCCTCAGGGACATGGACCAGTGTCAGCTCTCTGGCGTGATTTTGTATTTGGACAAGGTGATTTATGGCAAGCACAACGCCTCAACTGAGGACTTGCCTAGATCCGGTTGGTTTGTGTGGGGGTTGTCTTGATTACTAATTCCTGCAGCCGCTGTGTGCATCATCTGTAGGCAGGGGGTCGTGGGTACACAAGAAAGCTAGCTAACCATGAACCTAGGTGCGAGCAAGAAGTGCTTCCCCATGGCTCCTTTCCTGACTTCCCTCAATGATGGACTATATATCCTAGGACAGTAAGGTGAAATGAACCCTTTTCTTCCTCCATTGCTCAAAGCCAGAGTGTTTCATTATAGCAACAGAATGAGACTGCAATGATCAGATAAAGTACAAAACAAGGTCTCACCTGCTAGTCGCATCTACTTATTTTCCATTTGATTTCTCATTCCTTTAATACATATGGCAAGGTGGGAGGAAGGCATCTCTTCCTTGTCTCAAGTTATTTTCTTATCCTTCTCTTCTCTTTCCCTTCCTCAATACTTGTAACCTAAGACACTCTGGTACAAGAGAAACTGGCTTTTGTGAGAACTGGCCGCCCACATTAAAGCTTCTGCTCAGGTCAAAGAAGTCATCCATGGAAGGGGTACTACAGGGTCTTCATATTTCTGTGCTCAGAGTAGTACGATGAGGCTGGGTACCATCCTACAAACACATTCTACTGGGCCAAGCTCTTGAAAGACCCCCAAAGTATATGCTATATTCCAGCAAGATTGACATAGTTTCAAAAGGCTGCATTACACAGGCATTACATAGGCGCTATGATCTGAACATTTGGGAGCATGATGCCGGAGGGTTTCAAGTTTCAGGCCAGCTTGGGCTATAGGGAGACTTGTCTATAAGAACAAGCAAACAAAAGGAGGAGAAGAGGGGGAGATAAAGAAGGAAGAAGCTGATTTGGAGGCACCTGTAATTCAAAGGATCAGTTGGTGCTTTCTTTGACATTCTATGACAGTATTTACCCTGACCTCTTTTTAAAAAGTGGTTAAGGGCCTTGATGGTCAAGGCTGCTCAGTACCTACTCTTCACATGGTGGGCAGACTAGGACACCCTGTCTCTGATTAATGAGAACTGGCTCTACTAGTGACAGGAAATGTTCCCCCTGAAACCCCACTTTCCAAATGAACTCTGTGTTTCCTGTAGTCTTTGTAAAGAAGTTAGAATTCAGGAAGAGATCTTGTGCTAGCATTTGACTTGAATGTGCAGTTACTTCATGAAAAAGACCTGGTACTCAGTCTTCTCCAGTGTAGTTGAAGTCTCTTACTTCAAAGTGAAAATACGATACTCAGCGATTTTAGTGAACAGTTATTTTTTTTGGGCAAGTCATCAAAATAGCACACAAATCTCTTTATATATAAGGAGATTTATTGAAAATCCTTTGGCTTTCCTGGGTTGTTCAAAACGCAGCATCTGTGTACAGCCTGGAGGAGGCAGGGTTGTTGAGTAGGTATAGACAGCCGATCTTCTTTCCCCTGTGAATTACCATTGCTAGGAAATCTTTATTCTGTTGGAAATTGACTGGCGTTCTATTTGTAATTTAAAACATCTTTCCTGACGGAAGGTGACCACATAGTCTCTATCAATACAGGGCCACTATCTTTATGCCTTCAGGTATACGCTCAGCAATTTTCGGTTGGAGTTTCTGCAAACAGGACCCCCTTAAGAGAGGAAACCCACCCAAGTAAAGCATTGCTCTGAGATTGCCCACTGGGCTACTAGGACCCAGCTTTATGGACGGAATTCCCTTTACCTTTTCTCCAAGCCAGGACCCTGTTAGTCCACTGAGCAGCCCCTTAGAGATGTAGACTGGGCTTGGAGGAGGTAGGGATGGCTGGAGCCTTGATATAATCAGCTTCCGGCTACCGGATGGGGAGGCTGCCTCCGTGGAAAGACTTATCTGCTCTCTAACATGCACCATCTTCTAGATCTCAGAGTCTTGCCATCCTTACCACATGCTTGTATTAGGCAGACATCAAAGTGACACAATAGAGTACTTATTCGTGTGAGAGTGTGTGTGCTTTGCTCACCTGCAAGCACACATTTGTTTGCTCAGTTGGGGATAGAACCCAGGGACTTGTGTGTGCCAGGCAAGTGTTCTACCACTGACCTACATCCCAGATCTTGGTTTTGGTTCTTAAGACTTTTCCACTGATACCCAAGTGCTATTATTAGAGCTAAAAACTGATGTTGGGGCAAGGATAAAGGAGTTGGGAGCTCATCCCACTTGTACCTCAAACTTCCTGGGAGTGGGAGTGCTTGTTACTGTATGCTTTTTGGGCCAAGCCCTAGTCTTCCAAACATGGTGGTCCACCCGGGTTCTACCCACATCCTCAGGAGCAACTGCACCACTTAGGAGAACATACTCTTCCCGTCTCTGTTCCACTTTCCTTTTGTTGTTCTTTTCATTCTCATTTGTGTCTCATGTTAATCATGCTGTATTTGCTGGGAATCGGGCACACAATGTTAATCCCAGCACTCAGGAGTCAGAGGCAGGCAGATCTTTGTAGGTTCTAAGCAAGCCAGGGCTACATAGGGAGAACATGTCTTTTAAAAAAAAAAATCCTGCTTTATCAGATTGCCTCTGGAAATATTTCTACTTTACCAGTAACAGAATTTGGGGGTAGGACAACAGGAATGGGCTTTGGACTTGCCCAGTGGAAGATCACTGGGTACTGAATCTTCCTTTCCAGTTTCTTTTCAAAATGAGATTGAGTTCTCTGTCTCCAGAGAGGCGTAGGGCATTAGAGGACACACTTCCGGAACACTGGAAGTTCCAAATGTTGGTGAGCACAGCAGGGCGTGGATTACAGTAATGCTTAGGATGTTTCAGCATGACAAAGAACAGGCTTCGGAAGTTTCCGCTACTGAGGGATTAATGTTTGAGCAGACAGACCTGATTAGCCTGCCTGAAAATTTACATGATGTATACATGTATCAAAAACATCACTAGAACCCTCATTCATATGTACAATTTCATATTTTGTGTGTCCATTAAAATGTTTATTTTTAAAAATATCACATAAAAGTGAATGATTCCAGAAGCTCCTCTGCCTCCATCATCATCATCATCATCATCATCATCATCATCATCAAACCATCATCTCAAAGCAGCCTTTCTGGATTCCCACAGCTTTGCTGGTTTCTTTCATTATACAAGAGGAAAATGCTTTCTGGGTCTTCCTCTATCTGCTTCTTTATCTCCCACCAGCGTAATGGTAACTCTCAAAGCAGGAACTCTACCCCTCTATGTTACATGGTCACTTTGATATGAAAAATAGCTCTCTAAGTAAACCTACAACTTTTACTGGGCTACCAGAACCAGAATTTAATGAGGTCATCTTCTCTGGTAATGTGTTGAGGCTTGATTTAATGAATGATATAAGGCGAGTTGGCAGGTAGGTACAGCCTCAACCACCTCCAAAATCTTGTATGCTATAAATACAAGAAAGTATGCAAAATTTAGTGTGTAAGAGGAGGAGGAAGAGGAAAAAAGAGGAAGAATAGGAGAGGGAGAGGGCAGAGGAGGAGGAAGAAGAAACAGACTAAGAGAGGAAGAGATTCCTCAAGGGCCAGGAAAACCCTTGGGTGATGGACACGTTCTCTACTGTGACTCTAGGATGTCATCCTGTCTGCAGTCAACATGTATCAGTTTCAATGTGTGACAGTTATTACGTAACAGTTATAGCTTTTAAAAAAGCATAGCAAACACTTTAATTCCTGAAGACCTGAATGAAGCATTAAGGAAAGGCAGGCATATAAAAGGAATAGTGATTTCAGCATTGCTCTGTCTTTAACAGTATTCAATTCAGTTGCTTATTTCACCTAACAGTGATGGAAGGAACAGATGGACCCCAAACAGGATTCCACTTTATTTTACCAAAAATTTATTATTCTTTTCTGTACAACTAACTCATTTTTGAAAGTAAGATATAGATAGAAACAAAATTTATGGTAACCATTTTTGAAAGTAAGATATAGATAGAAACAAAATTTATGGTAACCAGGAACTTTTGTTATTTTTTTCTCCTACCAGTCTGGAAAATAACTAATTATAAGTGTTTATAAGGAAATTTTTTATTTATGAAGAATTAATAGCGTTCTAGAGGAAAGTGAACAAAGCAGTTTCTAATGCTGAATGACTGAAATTACACATAAATATGGCCCATTTCCAAATGACGTGGTGCCAAATATTAGTGGAGAAATGTGTCTCCACCCCTCCACTGTGTTAGGACCAGAGATCAGAGACAAGTTTGTTGCTCTGAAAAGCCAATGGAAGGATAGGACACCAATTCTTCCTGACCGAAGCATCTGTCAGCTGTCCGTTCCATAGAGCGTACCTACTTAGGACACTGGGCATGTTAGTTCATCACAGCAATTTAAAAACAGTCCATCATTTAGATCCCAGTTTAGAAGAATGAAGCCAAATCTATGCAAAACAATTAGTCATTCTCTCTTTAAAAACAGACGCTGAAAAAAAAGGTTTCGCATCTCAGTAACAGACTAAGTTCTAAAGACAACGTGAATAAAGGTAGTTTCTGCTTAAAACAAAGAGCCATACAACATACAACTTTCAAAAGAAAAATTTTACAAAATAAACTCAATTAAGATGGAATCCTGGTGTGATACGGAGTCTTTCCCAAAATCCATGAAGCCTTTGGGAAACAAAAACAAACAAAACCACAAAAACAAACCAACATTTTACTTTTAGCTCTACTGACATATTTTTCCCTCATATATTCCCCAAAAGAACATTTCTAGAGCACAAAATAGATTCATAATGGTTTAATTAGATACATTTTTATATATCCTGAACATAACTGCTCTCATAGAAATAAACTAATATTTTGTACACAAACATTATATACTGTGCCACATTCAAAACATACTGAGCCAAGTGCAAACATCCGTTACAGCCCCTGGTGGAGTTCTGCTCCTACAAAACGCTTCATTTTCTAGGATGACAGAGAATGGTATTAGACAAGGTGGATAATTAAACCCACAAAAGAGTAACAAAAATGTTCTTTAGTATTAAACAAAACAGGATAATCAAGTTTTCTTCCACAGAGCTTCCCTCCTTCTCTAGACTCCTCAGGACAGGATCTAATGACTGGCGAGTGGTCATGCAGAGAAACATGAGGCCGGAAGCTTTGAGAGCTAGAGCACAAGAGTTAGGAAACTGACAATTTGGAATCCTTCATACCAAAACCCCCTTGGTTTCCCTCAGCCAGAAAAATGACATTTGGTCCCTGCTCTCACATACAACTGACATGTACCACTGAAGGGTATCTTCAGTGAAGTTTATTTTTTCAAACACTTGGAGATAATAATGAACAGTATTTTAAAATAATCCATGAAAAACAACAACAATTAAAATAACAAAAATATCAGCAACACTGAAGAGTAACTTTGCACCTTGGTTAGCAGCAGTCAGCATGAAAACGATTGGTTTTTGGTGAGCCCCTGCAAGCACTGGCGTGTGCCATCGATCAGGCCAGTCTTGCCAAAAGCCTCATGGCCACTGTCACTCTAACGACCATCTCACTGGAGGGGAGCAAACTTGAAAGTAAAGCATGGAAAAAGAACACAGACATACCAAGCCCCCTACACCCTTTTAAGGGAAAACAAAGCTGCAACCTCCAAATATAAAGGTTTGTGTAAAATCCCAAGGAATACATCACATTTTATCAAGAGGATAAGCTAAAATTCATCCGTTTGCTTCTTAGCTCCAAAAGCCAAAATGTTATGTGAATGAAATCCCAACAGGGTTAAGTCTTACCACTTTATAACCACTGTGCAGATACAGGAATGAGGCCATGGTGCCAACACCAGCACGTGCTCTACTAGGAGCTGAGTAAACTGGGTGTTCCAGGAGAATCTAAAGCCTGACTAATACCTGATGACCACAACTAGGGCATCTCGATCTCAAGACAGATTCAAAACAGGGAATGCCACAAAATGTGATTACAACCAACATGATACTTCTCTCATTTTAATCTTGAAATCCCAATTAGAGTTTCAGATAGACCTGACCATCATCTGCTGCTCATACTTATCATCTAACCTCTCCAGTGGAGGCCTTATTTATCTGCTTTCTCCCTTCTTCTCAGATAACCCGACCCCTGGGAACAGTGGTGACTCCCCTGATGGGTCCTGGGTCTTCTGCCATTAAGCTGACAGATCCTATCACATTTGGATCACCTCACCTTCCCTTACCCTTCTTGCTGTACCTTTATTCTGCAGGATTCTTTTCTTACTTAAGCCATTGTGAGGAAAGTAGTGTTTAAGAAAGCACTAGTTAGGTACAGCTGAAACCCACTTCAAATCATACCTTAAGATTTATTACGTGGAGGAAAACCAACTTGTGTGAGGAAGTCAAGAGAATTCTAATTAAGTTCTAGGTCTGATTAAAATTAGACATAACTGAAGACGCACAGATTGAAGAAAAATGTAGTCAAGAGGGAAGGTTTTTACAATTGCGGAAAAAAAAAAACCAACCAACCAACCAACCGACCAAACAAACAAATGAAACACCTAAGATTTCAAACGAGAGCTCAAGAAATCAAGGAGCATGGGGAAAGGGCTGGGTAAGCCAAAAGCTTAGCTCTGGCTATGACTTGCACGATTTATTGGGAGTGAGGTTTCATGCTAGCGAAAGCCAGCTGTGTACATGATGCATGGCCTTAGATGAAACGAGAGATGAATTTTAGAATAACTAAAATGTTGCTCCATCTACTGGAAATTCTCAGCTCTCCTTCATGTTCTCGGTTGCTTTGGGTTTTATGGTGAATTAACCATTATTAGGAATGCTTTGTTGGGGAGAAATAACACCAGCATTGATGCCTCTTAACAAAATATAAATGTCGCTAACCTTGTTATCAGAGTCTAAAGTAACACTTAAATTCAGATGGTAAGAATCTAAGAATAAAACTCTAACAATAAAATATATGTAATTTTCTAACTCACTAGGAAGCCCCCTACAGAGATTTTTTTTTAAAACATACAGGCATTTATATAGTCATGTACGTGCATAAACTCAGAAATGCCAACGCAAGCTTCCTATAGAAAACGTGTATCTGTGGAAAAGAAACAAAACCTGAAGAAGTCAAACCTCATCTTGCCCGTCCCCACCTTTGGAATGGAAAATCTTTCCTTTTTAGCCTAAGTTTTATATTTCTGCCGTTAGCAAGGTAGATGATTATATGTAACCATGTATCATAAGGGATTGCTTGATTTTTTTAAAAAGGAAGGTGATTTTGCATAGGATCCATTTACATAATGCAAATAAGCTTTTGTTCTCTGTGGAATCTCAACAGTGCCAAGGGGCCGGCAGGAGTCAGGGATGTGCTATATAGGCCTCAAAGACAGTACATTATGGGGCTACGCAGCCCAGGCCGAAACACCAAGTGTCTGTTACTTCCTACTGAAGTTTTTAACACTGATGACAGGGGTCCAGATTGAATACAGCTTTTGCCAAATACCAGGGCACACTGTGAGGTCAGATGGAGGATAGGTGGCTTACTCTCCGGACACAGGACAGGCATCTCGGAGAGGGACCTGGATGCAGAGATCTACCTAGCATTCGCACCACACCTCAGCCCTCTTGCTCCTCTGATCTACCGCACCATAACTGATTTAGCAAAGGAAATGTGTCTTCCCTCATTTAATCCTCTTCTATCAGCTGAATCAATGTTTTGACTGAGGAAGTGAATCATGCTGGGACTCTAATGATCTGTCCTTCACATACACCTATGAGCACACATTTAAAAAACAGTTTATTGTACATCTTTGCATTTCTTAAGGCATGAACAATGTTGTAAAAATGAAGTGGATTTCGGGAAGCGTCATGTTGATTTTGACCAGGCTGGAACAAGCACACCACATCAAAAAACACACTCAAGTCTGAACTAACTGACCCCAATGGCCCAGGAGCTCCTAAGGGAGGGAGGACCCTTGCAGAGAGCAGACCAAACACATAGTTTGTGTGCCACTTTAAACGCTCCTGATCGGCTTGAAGCACCGGTTACACTTTGATCTTCTTTACCAGCTTTTCCGACTGCAGATTTTATATTCTCCTTCTTTTAGTCTGCTTTCCGAGGAGGGCATGGGTTTTACTTTTTATTTTATTTTTTAAGGAATATGGTTGCAGCAAAACAGAAAGGATCCAAAAGTGGTTAGGAGCCTTGTCTAATGCACTTTTGAAAATCCATTATAAAGATGAATAGAAAAGCAAATGGGAGGTTTTCAGTCGACCCAGAAACCACGCGTAGCTATAAGAAACATAATTGTGCATAGTTATTTATTCATTCGGAGTGTGGTATGTTGGCTAGCTCTACGCTTCCAGTTTACCAAAGAACAGGGCTGTCTACTTTGCTAAACCCAGGGTCCTTCCGAAGCTCCCAGTAGGTGTCATTGGAAACCCAGGCTTCTCTTTGATTTGCATCAATAACTTTTCTGTGAAAATATGAAAAGCAAAGTTAGTTACAAATCACAACAAGGTCACCGGAACTGTGCTCTTTCTCATGTAAGTGTTATGTACATTTAGTGTCCTATCTGCCAACGCTTGGTAAATTGTCAATTTCTCGCCAGAAATAAAGTAACCATTGTCATTAAATGACTGAAATGAAAGCGAGAAGGAAAAAGACTAGGGCAAGAACTGATTACCTCTGGGCAAGGGGAGAAAGCACAAAGGCCCAAACACAGCTCTGTAAGTCCCGTAAGGGACAGCCACCTCCCAGGACCAGCGAAGCAGCTGCAGAAGCCCACGTCTGAAGGGCACCCCACATCCCTCTGAAGAGCCTGCACTTCCACCACAGGGTGCTCATGAGATGCCAGCTGAGGGGAGGACGCTCCCCTGAGCTTTTCTGTGCAGGCTCAGGGGGAGGATAGATGATGGGCCCGGAAACCACAGGCTCATCGCTGTGATGTTCAGATAATCCTTAAAATAATCCTGCAGTAATCATCTTTGATCATACCACAGTGGGGCCAAATCTGAGCGGATGCAAGCTCTGTGTGACAGAAATAAAATGAAATCCTAATGAAGTCAGGGGGCCCTCGGGGGCAGAATCCCAACCACTGCATGCGTGAGGAGAGGGGATACCTTCCTGCTACTGCAAAGGGTAAGAAAAGGAAAATGGCGCTTGTGAGAGCCTCACTCTGTCCCACTGTCCACAGGAAGGAGAGACCCACCAAGAACTGCCTGTCCTGGTTACTAACTTTTACAGGCACAAAATCCAATTCAGCATTTTCATTGTCCAATGCACAATTACCCACATTGGCTTTTTACATTCTCCGGACACTCTGCGACCTTTTTTTTCTCTTTACCATGAGTTCCTCACGGTCTGAGGCAACCTTTAGTAAAACATGAACTTGGGGGGATGACTGACTTACTTAAAAAATTTTGGTACATGCTCAAGGTTATTTTCCTCCATGTATCGTCTCCGTGATCTTTGCAGTTCCTCAACTCTTTGCTTCTCTGCAGCCGCGGCTTCTAAGTTGCCTTCTTCCAAATATCTAAGTAGAATACAGGTGATATTCCAATTTTAACTTTTTTTTTTCCAGAAAAAAAAATACTGGCATCAAATTACCCACTAGTTACTGAGAAGTTCAAATCCTGAATAGTGGCCATTGTTGATAACCTATCACCTCAGTCCCAGGCCAGACGTCCTCTGTTCATCCGTTAATACAGTTTCTGGATATATGGACTGAATTACAACATTGAGAGACACATGGCAAGGGGGGAAATTGGCTGGTTTGGCCTTAACCCTTCTCTGTCTGGGCTGCTGGGCCCTCAGATTTTTCTGGAGAATGGCAGTTGAGGGTTAAGAACGGCATGAAGTCAGAAGCCGGGTTCTCTTCTTCACAGTGGCAAGTGTATTTGCTAAAGGCCATGGGATGCTGGCTGGAGACTGGCTGCCCGCTATTGAGAGAGCTGATTTGAGAGGCAAGAGTTTTCCTCTTTTCCTGGGAGGCGCAGAGTGATGACAAAGAAGGTAGGCTGAGATAGAATTGAGAAGGCAAAAACAGACCCGATGATGATTTGTAAGCATTTACATCCACGGTGGAGATGAGGCTGTGTGGTAGAGAGGAGATTGCTAAAGACACACAGGCCCTGGGTGTTTGACAGCCCCTCCCCCACCACACTTCCACTTCAAGAATAAAGAACAGGGGCATGATACAATGTACTTATAAAAAGTTAATGGATGAATTAAATGTCAACGCAGGGAGGTACAAGTTTTGGGAGTAACATAAACTGCATTTTTTTTTAGCACAGTATATTGAGTCATAAGTAGAACAGAACGTAGCGAAAGTCATATCAAGAACATTTCAGGAGGGAAAAACCCCACACACACATGGGAAAAAGAGAACTGATCTTGGATGGAATGCAGACGGCATACAGAACTTTGGGGAAAATGAAAATGAATTCTGTAGGTGGAGGCCTTCATGAGCATATAAAAATGGAAAGATGAGGTCAGTGGGTTGAGTACAATTCTACACCTTCTGGGACCAAGGTAAGTTGGGGGAAGCCACTTCCGGGTGCCCTTCACTGTAAATGACCCTCACGTGTAGAGAGGTCAACAGGACGAGGAGAGGAGCGAGGCTGTAGCTCCCACCTGAGTTTTCAGACATTTGGTAAACATGAGGTGGGGGAGGGGAGGCTTTCTGTTAACGTCCAAAACCACTGGCCACTGAACAGCTTCTGTTTCCATGACCCTACAAACGCCATTTTGCCCACAACAGGACACTCGGATATTTCTGAGTGAATAAGGGATGAGAGAATGCATGAAGGGGCGAACAAACCATGGGGAAAGTATATGGGGACACAGTAGCCACTGCTGGCACCCTGACCTTTGATCTGGCCGGAACCGGGCATCTGTGGGAGGCAGGAGGTCCTTCAGGACAGGATCCAACTCATTGAGCTCCACAGCAAACCTCGTAAAGCCGTAGTAGAGCTCGTAGTTGGTTGGCAGAGAACCTGGAGAGAGGCAGAGAATGGCTGAGAGAGGGAAAGAAGCTGAGAGAGGGAAGGGCGCACAGCGGCGGGGGAAGGAGCCGACCTCATGAGGAAGAGCACGCAGATTGACAAAACAGGCCTGTGCTCCCGACCACAGCCCCACCTTTCCTTTCCAGGGATTAAACTGATTCTATTTCTCTAGGTGAGAAAGTTCATGCTGATGGTCAGTACTAAAGATCAGCATATTTCATAAAACTCAGCCTTTCAAGAAAACCTTGCATTACAGTGATAGTCTGCATGGGCTGAACACAGAATTATCCTCTCGCATATTCAATGAGGTAACTAAAGACCAGGCTGGTTGCTACAAACACTAACATCTCACCAGAAACACCTGCCATTTACGTCCTCATTAAAAACATGCAGATACAAATGAATATTATCAGTATTTCTTTAAAAACTATTTTTAACATTTATTTGTGTGTGTATGTGTACACCATAATGTTGGTTTCTCTTTCTTTGGCTCCGTTTTCTTTCTCTTTTTTCCCCCAAATGCTTTGTTTTGTTTTTCTTCTCTCCTTTGGTGTTTTGAGATAGGGTTTCTCTCTGTGCAGTCTTGGCTGTCCTGGACTCCCTTTGTAGACCAGGCTGGTCTTGAACTCACAGAGATCCGCCTGCCTCTGCCCTCCCAAGCACTGGGATTACAGACATGTGCCACCATGACCAGCTCCAAAGGTTTGTTTTTATTTACATATGTGTCTCAGTGAAATATGACACATAAACCAGGTGGTGGCACACGCTTTTAATCCCTGCATTCAGAAGGCAGAGGGAGGCAGATCTCTGAGTTCAAGGCCAGGCTGGTCTACAAAGTGAGTTGCAGGACATCCAGGGCCACACAGAGAAACCCTGCCTCAAAAAACCGAAACAACAACAAAACAAACAAAAAAGAAAGAAAGAAACATGACATGTGTTGTCCGGTATCCCACAGTGTCCAGAGGAGAGTGTGAAAGTCCTTGAAGCTGGAGGTACAGACAGTTCAAGGGGTGTGAGCCAGTCTCTGTGGTTACTGGAACTGATCCCAGATCTTCTGAAAAATCCAGCCTCACTGACTTCTTTTTCTACCATGAGGATTCTAGGGATTAAATTTAGTTTATTAGTCTTGTAAGCAAGTACTTTTACTTTCTAAGCCATCTTGTAGGCCCTTTAATTCTTTTTAAATTCCATCTTAAAATTTGTTTGTGTATGTGCACACTCACGTGGACACACACCTTTCACCTGATGCCAGCTCTAAGAGCCATTGATCCATCGATTCATCCATCCATCGTTCCATTCCTCTCTTTTTTTTTAATATCTCACTTTGCTGTCCACGTTAGTCTTAAACTCCTGGATTCGAGCAACTCCTCAGACTCCCAATTATGAGGGCTATAGGACACACCGCACCCAGCAGAGAAGCATGACTTCCCTCAATGCCCAGAACCTCATTCTTGCTAGGAAGTGCCCTACCAAAGATTTTACACCCTTGACCCCTTCCTGGTAAATTCTAATATTTGTTTGCTTTGCTTCCTGAAATATTTCCACCTCCTAGAGCAAGGCTGATACACTGTCAGTACTCAGTAAGTACTTACTGAGAATGAATGAGTTAACTACTGTACCAGCACTTACTGGTGTCCTTTAGAGAACCAAGAACCAATTTTAAAAGTTGGCGGTAACCTGACAAACTACAATGAAAATAAATCTCACACAGTGGACTTTTCCCATTCATACTTAATATTCAATTGAGGGCTAATGCAGCACCTGGCTCTGCTGATGTCCTACCAAGCATCCTACCAGCACGTCACAGCTTTGCTACTGTGACAAGTTACCAGATTTGTAGATTAGAGATGTTGTATTTCCTTTGTTTTAAACAACATGAGCAAGGGCTTGCTTATGTATTTTAATTTTTTAAACCCTTTATTTAGTGCATTTGCCTAGCATTTGCAGGCATGCATTATGTTTAAAGCAATTTTCCATGGTCAGATTTTAATGGGTCATTTTACTTCATGTCAATGTTTGGCCTGTTTTTTAATCATTAAGTATCAAATAGTGGATTTTACATATTAATTGCTGAGAGTACAGGGAATCTTATGGAAGAAGGGGGAGATAGAAAGACCTAGAGAGGACAGGAGCTCTACAAGGAGACCAACAGAGAAAAAAAATCTGAGCTTAGGGGGTCCTGCAGAGACTGATGAATCAGCCAAGGACCACGCATGGGGAAGACCTAGACCCTCTGCTCAGATGTAGCCCACGGCAGCCCAGTCTCCAAGGGGATTCCCTAGTAATGGGGACAGGGACTATCTCTGTCATGAACTCAGTGGCTGGCTCTTTGATCACCTCCCCCTGCACGGTGCCATGGAGAAAGATAATGCAGCCAGTCCTGATGAGATCTGATAGGTTAGGATCAGACAGAAGGGGAGGAGGACCTCCCCTATCAGTGGACTAGGTGGGGGGGACATGAAAGGAGGAGAGGAAGGGAGTGGGGACTACATCAGGGATATAAAGTGAATAAATTATAATAAATTAAAAAAAATTTTAAAGTTCAAAATGAAAAAAAAAAGGAAATGCAAGGTAGACTACATGCCGCACAGTCCCCTCCCTGCTGCTGCCCACAGCCTCCTGATCAGGAAGCTCAGGGGTCTCACCTGGTCTCCAGATGCACTTTGCAGAGGGGGGCACCCCGCAGTAGAGCCCTTCGTGCCACTTCCCAAACAGGCGGTGCACCACTTTCCCCTCCTGATCTATCACCACGCCCTGGACTTCATTCACATTGGAGTTCCAGTAATTCACCTGGAAAACAGGCAACCCCAAGCCCTTTAGGCACACCAGCCTGTGCTTTCCACATGCAAAATGTTCTTTCCCTCGGAATGTAGCTCAGCACATTTGACACATATGGAAGGTTCCCCTTCTTGTTCTCTATCTCAATAGGGTCTCTCTGAAGTAGCTTAAGCTAGCCTGGGACTCACTGTGTAGCCCAGGCTGGCACAAAACTCACAATCCTTCTAGGTCAAATGCAAGTGCTGGGATTAGAGGCGCGCTATAACTGCTTAGGTTAATGTCTATGAAGTGGGTAGTCTTGGGGCTGGGGGTGCAGCTCCGGGCACTGGCTTACCATGGGCAAGGCCATGGATTGCATTCCCAGCACTGTAAAAAACAACCCCCAAACCCTTCTCCTCCATCCACAGCCTGTCAGCACGCCCCAGATCAATTGTTAGCTGAAGCACCCGTTATTAACTCATAGATTAGTGACCTTCTCTTCAGATTCTCTTCCTTTGCTCATGGATCTTAATGAATTTCAACTGCATACGACATCAAAATAATTGGCAAACCCTGTAATATATTTAAACAAGCATGGGCATGGTGTTGTATATTCTACCTCAGAGCAGTGTTACTGGGGAAATGGTGTTCCTGGGCATTTCTGTCCCTAATCCTTTTTCTAGTTGATAAAGGTAATGCTTTCTTTTGGCTCCATTTGGATTGCTTCAGACATGGTTGGTAATGATTGGCAGCTATCATCCACATGCCTCTATTCATGTATTTTCTGGAACTGACAGCTGTATTAGAATGAGCTTTCTAAATAAGAGCACACAAATATATTTATGTCATAATCAGGCAGTAATAGAAACCAGAGGATTCAGCATAGCAATGAAATGTGTTCTAAAGTTTTACTCAGTGTACTGGTTGGCTGTGCAAATACAAGATTCTTTAAAAAACAAACTTATTCCTCCTTAGACGTGATATTTTTGACCTCAGCAAATTCAGAAGTTCGTATTTCTCAAGCAGTTCTGTAGGCCAGCTGTGCTTTCTTGTTGAAGATCTGCAGGGCAGATCTCCTTTGATTCCTTAGGAAGCACCCCTGTCTGATCCTCCCACCCCCCGCTTTCTCCTCCACAGCGCTGTTTACCTTGACAAATGTGAGCTTGCAGATGCAGACGCTGCTTCTGGTATTTCTGATGGTCACTTCGCCGTAATGCTCGATCCACCTTCTGCCGCTGAGGATGTTGTGTATGCACGTGGTGACCTTATTCCACACGTAGTAATCCCCGTATCTGCAAGGAATATACCGATCAAAGGCGGTAGACACAGACATGTTACTGCTCACACAGATGAAAAGATTCTCTGGGTACAACTTCTTACCCCCTCACTTCCTCCTGTTTCTTGAACACTTCCGTGGAGTCATAAATATGCAGGACATGAAGAAGTGTTCTCTACGACCTAAATCTGCTAAGTGCAACAATGTCTCTTTTCTGGAGGTAGAGTGACATGCAAGAAATTACTAAAAGAGTCAAGTATCGTGAAGGTTACCGTTTACCAGTAAACAAAGCATGAGAACAGAAGTGGGGTTTACTCCCTAGATTTCTGGAACCTGGAGTTATTATCAAGCAGACATACCAGATGAGGCTGATTCTGTAGATTTGGGGTGGGGAGGTGGACACTGTGTATGGGGAAGGGTATCTATATCTATAAGGCACAGGGGCCAGAAGAACACGGTGTCTGGTGTCCTATGAATGGTGGGCTCCAGGTCATGAGGAGGGCAGGGAAGGCAACTGAGCCCCCCAGGAGTCTACAGTTACAGACAGGCAGTGCGTATCTGGAAGGATTGCTGGGAAGAAGCAGCTTAATCAGATACACTTTTGAGAACAATTACTCTCAGCGTGTTCTCATACTACACTGTCATAATAAAAGCTAAGAAGAAAGATGGAGGCATTCTTCAGGAAAAAGATAAGGCAAACAAGCATATCTATGGCATGAACCCTATGCAGATCCTGGGGAAAGATGTACAGAATTGCCACCAGGAATGAAATGGCACAGCCACAAATCAGATATAAGTTTGTGCACTATATATATTTTAAAGTAAAATAATATTTCATAAGGAAAGAAAGTGCTTCTAAGGTCTAACTGGTGTGAAACAGGTATTGCAAACACCTGGGAAAACTCTATTCTTCATAAATGTTCACTTACTGCAAACTTGTTCTTTTTTTTTTTTAATTCACTTTATATCCTTGTTGTAGCCCCATCTCTTCTCCTTTCCCAGTCCCTCCCTTTCTTCCTATATCCCCCGCCTTCCCCCCCTTTCCCATCCTCCCCAGCTCATCAAGTTGCATAGGATCGAGCTTGTCCTCTTTCCCTGTGGCCTGGCAAGGCAGTCCTACTAGGGGGAAGTGATCAAAAAGCTGGCAAGTGAGTCCATGTCCAACGCAGTCTCCACTTCCCTTACTAGAGGACTCCCATGAGGCCTAAGCTGCCCATTTGCTTCATCTTTGTAGGGGACTTAGGTTCAGTTCCTGCATGGTCCTTGGTTGATGCTTCAGTCTCAGCAAGCCCCTCTGGCCCTGGTTAGGTGGCTCTGCGGGTCTTCTTGTGGAGCTCCTGTCACCTCCAGACCCTTTTCTCTCTCCTCCCACTATTCCTCAAGACTCCTTATGCATCACCCAATGTTTCAATGTTTGGCTCTGAGTCTCAGCATCTGTTCTGAGGCGCTGCTGGTTAGAGCCTCTCAGAGGACAACTCTGAAAGGATCCCGTCTGCAAGCTTAGCAGAGCATCATTCATAGTGTCAGGGATGGGGCCGGGCTTCGCTCACCTTCTTCCATATTCATCAGCACTCTGTGCTTGCACGCATGCCTGGGCGTGAATGCATGTGCGTGGCAGTCAGAGGACAACGGCAGGTGTCGGTCTTTGCCTTCCACTTAGAGACAGGGTCACTCTGTTGACTCTCAGCTACATACTGCAGGCCAACTGGCCTGGGAGGCTCTGTGGACCCTCCTGTCTCCACCTCCCATCTTCCCACAGCAGGACTAAGATCACAGACACTCATGCTATGTGTATCTAGCTTTGACATGGCTTCTGGGGATTCGAACTCAGGTCTTTGTGTTTGTGCAGTGCTTTTATACCCCGAGTCATCTCTTTAGCTTCCCACCCTAGTACAGCCTACCATGCAAATTGATAAAACCCATATCAACCAAACAAGCAAAGAACAAAGTCCTATCTTTGTTCTCAATACAAATAACACTAAATTTAAAAGTATTTTATGGTTTATGTCTTCTAAACCTTTTATTGCACTTAAAAAGATTTACTTATTATTTATACAGTATTATGTCTGCATGTATGCCTGCAGGCCAGAAGAGGGCACCAGATCTCATTATAGATGGCTATGAGCCACCATGTGGTTGCTGGGAATTGAACTCAGGACCTTTGGAAGAGCAGACAGTGCTCTTTACCTCTGAGCCATCTCTTCAGCCCTTTTAAACTTTCTAGTATAGATTACAACCATAAACAGATTCCATCATTAGGCTTTGATAAATAACTCAGAAACTTAAAACAGGTCCTCTAGCTATGAAAGATAGATTTAAAAGTGAAACTGTAAGTAGTATAGAAAAGAAACGCATAAAGGGAGAGCTTGCTAACGAAAACATAGATTAACATGTTGGAACATGGCAGGTGGCTGCTTTGCACTGATCAAATGAGGGATACCCGGTGAGACGCAGGAAACACTGGTTCATGTGCAAAGCTTCTTTGTTTTTGTAGGAGTCTATACTGGACTTGGGCTGAAGGCAGCAGAGACTTTGGGCGTACAGGGAGATGGACCCTCGGAAGCTTCCCGCATACCACTCAGACTGCAAGTGCAGCTAGAAAGCCTGCAAGGAGGAGAGAGCAACCTACTTTGGAAGCGTGACATTCAGGGTCCCAACAGGCAGGATCTCCATCGACTTCCCCCAGAACTTATTTTTCCATCTGATATCTAAATGAGACAGCGAGAGGACAAAAACTCAGTGCTCCACGTCCAATAAGTTCTGTAGACACTAATACTGGTATTATATTTTACAAAGCTTTCTTTTTTTTTTTTTTTCTTCTCAATTACAATTGATTCTGTGCTGGGCATTAAATATCAGAAGGACCTGAAGATCCTTGTGAAAAAGCCGGGGTGAAAATAGTGATCTTTCTCAGATTCATTATTTGGTTCTCCACAGTCATGCCCCCTGCTCGCTTCCGTTTAACAAAACCAGTTCCGGAAGCCGGGAATAAAATACGTGCACGTGGGAGGTACTCACATGCAAATGAGCCCAGACCCCACGGTGCTTTAATCCCCAGAGAATAAGAAATGCTGTTTCCACTAAATGGTAAAAACAGTCACCATATATAAGCATCAAGCCCGAACCATATGTAAAAATAGCTGCTGTATGGTAATGCCACTGACCTAGAACACATCTCTCCCCATACGTAGGAGTTATCTGTCTCAGGAGAACAGCAAAAGATAAAAAAGTAAACTAAAAAAAAATTTTTTTATTTTCTTTTTTTACATTCAGATGGAGAAGATTTATGGGCCTGCAGGATGGACTTAACGAGCATGTCTCTACAATGCCCGAGGCCCTCCACTTCCTCTCATGTGGTGGCTTTATGTTTTCCACACAGAGACTCAGACCTACCTGCAAATCTGTAATAAGCACCTGGTCTGTCTGGTAAATTAACAAAGATCAGGGCTGTCTTCATGAAGCTCCTGACTCTTGGTTATAACCGAGAATTAATTTGCTTTCTTTACTTCGCCACAGAGTACAACTGCAGCACTCTGTCAGGGTGTGCTCTCAAGTTAAGGTAGTGCTTCCTGTGGGCACTGAAGCAACTCCCACAGACACAGGACCGTTTTGCACTTCATCGTCAAGTCAGCAAGTAAGTTCTTTTTTCTTAAGGGGCTTTTGAAACTTTATTTTAGATAAGACTGAAAAATTATACAACAGCAATGGGACTTAATTAGGAGAGTCTTCATTTCAAAGCCCAAGCTCCGAAGAGTCAAGAGACCATGAATCATTTCAGAATTTAAACTCCAGACCATCTAGATGCTACACTACAATTTGCAGATGCTCAAGTCCCTTATATAAAAGTGCAAGATATTGCATATAGAAGGTGCATTGCACTCACATACTTGAACTTATCTTTGGGTTACCTGTAAGAACCAACACAGCATCAATCCTATGTAAATGGCTGTTATTGATACATTTCTTGGGGAATGAAAGAAAACTATTGTGTACGTGTTCAGCACAGTTTTTCTGAGGTTATTCATCTAGGCTGGTACACATGCTTGTGGGCATGTTGGGTTGATCAGATGTCTAGACAGATGTGCCAGTGAACATTCCTTTGGGACTGAAATCTTGACACATACTCTAAGAAGCATGAGGGCAACAGACATCAGTGCCGTGGTACTGAGGCCCATAAGGCACCATGAGACCAGGTGCTGGCTCCAGGTCACATGAGGCTCAGACATGTGACGGGCAACACGTAACCTCCACGGGCTCAGGACCTCATTTCTGAGATAACGCAGCTTCACAGTAAACTGGAAAATGTAATTTCTCAAGCCTATCCTTACCGACATTCATTCACAGTCTCTGAGTTCCTAAGGCAGAAATAAAAATAAGTACAGTGTGCTTTCAGTAGCGGGAAACTTTCCACAGGCTTATACATTTCACTTCCGATTGTAATCAAAATACAAACCTTGCCAAAACACAAAGTTCTTTGATTCACAGTGACAGGCTGATATGGGTGGATGATGGCTAACCTGGTAATGAAAAACAAAACAAGGCAATCACGGGAGTATTCCAACTTCTATAAATGATTTTTGTTGGTTTGTTTTGTCATTTTTGGGGCAGGGTCTCGTGTCGTTTGAGCTGGCTTCAGACTTGCTGCATAGCTAAGATGGCCCCGCTGCCGCCACCGAAGCTGCGGTTACGGCATGCACTACTGCTCCACCATCAGCAGTGACTCTTTTATAAAATAAAAATCATCCCTCCCTGAACAAAAACTAGAGCACCCAGCTCTAATAGTAAATTCATCTCAAAATCTTAAGTAAGTCATTAACATCATGCTTAAGTAGAGAACTTACACCCGCTTAGAGTGGGCAATGATGCAGTTAAATTACGTGAGTTTTCTGCTAACTGGGAAGACAGCCAGCCTGTCCCATAGTGATCAAGGCTTTTCTCATCACCAAGCGGCCCCCTTACCTTACACGGCAACCTCACTTACTTGTTCTGAGAAGAACCGGAACCCCTTATCTTCTCTTATGCATTCATAGGTCTCCCCCAGGACCGGATTGAATGGCTTGCTTCCTGCTCTGAAGTAGGTCGAGCAGTACCCTGAGACTGCAAACGCAGCAACGAGACCCTGTGAGGACATCAAGGAAGGGCACAACATAGGAGACCACTCAGGTCCGTTGTCTCTGCTCCCAGAGACTGTGCACACTGCATGGTGAGGGTTACTGACTTGACGCCATTTGTATTTTCACTTATTTGAATCTTCATCAATACACAGGGAGGAATAAAACTACTCTTATGAAAACCACAAAGGAACTGAAGTCAAGTACGCATCATGTGTTCACCCAATTTCCTGAATAACGTAAGAGTCCAAAGGAAGCCACTTTGTAAGCCGGGTCACTCTTAACCCCACAAGCATGCAGGGGTGGCTTCTGGTTCTGGCTAGAGCAGAGGTCAAATCTTTCAAATCTTTCTATGGAGCAGAGGATGAAGTACGCACAGCAAGTTGCTTTCTTAGAACTATGCTCCTGAGCAGATGGGCTCTCCTGGCACTCAAGACTAGCGGACACAGCAATGCCCAGCATGTATTAACCTCTAAAGTAGGGTATCTTTGACAAACTTTAGCGAACATTCTAGGCCAGCAGGTGTACCCAACCTGCAGCTGAAGGTCAATAAGCACCTCAGGAGAGCTATGAATGAGGCCCAGCACCTTTGTAAATTGACTCCAAATGGCAATGCCAAGGGCCGAGCACCCCAGAGGTAGAACAGGCCACAAGAAACTCGCAACATGTGTAACTTCCTATAATAGTATCCAGCACGTCTGGCCTTGTCTAGTTACACACACAGACCAAACCTTCTCCAACGCCTTCGCAATGGGAACGTTACACAAACAGCAAAGTTCTGTACAAGATGGCCGTGGCCCTGCCCCTCATTACCATCCTCTCGTAGGGGTCGTCTGTCTCTGAGGCCTTGTCCAGGAGCTCGCTGTACTCCATCTCCTCACAGAGGTGCTGCAGCGTGTTGAGTGGCTCGTTGAGCTCCACCGGCATGGAGACCTTCGACAGGTCCTTGCCAATGTTGTTCCTCAAGATGTTCCACAGGTTAATGTTACTGGTGTCAGGGCAAGGAGCGGGCAGGCACGTGCGGCGGCCATTGCGGAAGGCGCCTCCTGTGAGCTCCCCATTCAGGACTGGGAGAGGAGGAAGCACAGTGAGGGACGCTGCCCCTTTCTGGCTTCATGAAATCAGAGTGGAAAAGAGACCTCTCTCATAGAATTCTGACTGCAATACATCTAATCCCAGCATCCTTAGTACCTAGGGTCACTTCCGGATGAAGCTGAGAACAAATGCTCAAAACATCAGAGTAGATTTTGAGTTTTAAACATACTCAAATGTTTTTTAAGAAAGAGAAGTCAAGTGTGTCTGTGTGTGTGGGTGCCCACATATTTTAATAAGCGGGATCTGACATTTGCATCTGAACCTTCCCTACTTAGCAACATACCCAACAGATTTTACAATCATACACCTTGAGAGATTATGCAAAAGACAAGCTATGACTGAGTAAATGGTGAGCAGAACAAGAGAACAGCTGGTTATTAATTTGCCTGGGTTGTAACTTGGCATGTAGATAGGACAACCTGAACACTCAAATGGTGCATACTTTGCCGAGAAATATTGTCCGCGACACTGGTGTTGTCTTCTGAGATGTTATCGCTCACATCACTGATGTAGGACTCGTCATCAGAAGCCTGGGGGAAGAAGGAAGGAAGGACGGAGAGGTGAGAGTACTTCTTAGGACTCTTGCCTGGAAAGCACTGCTCACTAAGTGGTTAAACAGATGTCTCAGCCAAAGATATACTTGGCCTATGCTCAAGGAACACCTGAGTGTCTTCTCCCGGATGCTGGAGAGGAATTGCTGTTTTGAGGTAGCTCCTTAGGCAGGTCTCTGTGAGTTCGAGGCCAGCCTGGTCTACAAAGAGAGTTCTAGGATAGCCAGGGCTACACAAAGAAACCCTGTCTCAAAAAACCAAACAACAGCAACAAAAGAGACCCTCATCTTTGCTAAGGTGGAGAGCTGAGGAGGTCAGTATGCTTATTTCAGGAAAATGCAGTACACATATATACTAAGGAAGGCTCGTGAGTCTACTCAGAGGATTCTAGGTAGGCTGCCCAGAGCAGTTATTGAGCAGAGGGTGTGGGAGGTGTCAGAGAACGGGAGCTGCCGAGTGATAACGAGAGGGAGAAGCAGAGGAAGGAGGGAGAGGCAAAGGCAAGGTCCATTATGGAAACATTTACCCAAGGACTGCTGGGAGTTAAGAGTGGTTGTGACCAAGCTCTGGGAAACAGGAAAAGCTAGCAGTGATGACAACCTGACGAGACAGCCTGAAGGGTCATTAATACCCAACACACTGCAAGGGAGTCTACACAAAGTCAGACTTAGTTTTCCAGAAGATGCTTGCAACTTTCTTTAGGGAGGTGAGAAAAGATGCTACACAGTCTAGGGAAGAAGACTTTGGAGCCTAGAATCTGAGGGTTTATGGGAGGCTGGGGAGAGACAGAACACCAAGTCATTGTCTACATGAGAAGAAAAATGAAGCCATAATGAAACCAGCAATGGTAGGGATACAGCTCAGGGACAGACTGCCTGTGTAGCATCTGTAAGTGCCAGCTAGGTTCAACCCCAAATTCTGCAAAAACAAACAAAAAACTAAAATGAAACCCAAATTAAGAGCCAAATAGAATTAAGGAACAATGTGCTTGTGGTGGTTTGAACAGGAATGGACCCCCCACAGACTTCCCCATGAATGCTTGTCCCATAGGGAGTGGCACTATTAGGAGGTGTGGCCTTATTGTAGTGGGCGTGGCCTTGTTAGAGGAAGTGTGTCACTGTGGGAGCATGCTTCCAGGTCTCCCATGCTCAAGCTGCGCCCAGTATGGATCAGTCTCCTGCTTGCTGCCTTCTGGTGAAGACAACTCTCAGCTCCCTCTTCAGCACCATGTCTGTCTGGATGCTGCCATGCTTCCGGCCATGATGATAATAGACTAAACCTCTGAAACTGCAAGCCAACTCCACGTTGTCCTTATAAGAGTTGCCAAGGTCATGGTGTCTTTTCTCAGCAATAAAACCCTGACTAAGATAGTGATGTACAGGGTCTCAGAGCAGTTAAGAAAGGGCACTAGAACAGTTAAGGATTGGGAAAGCAAGGCACTCTTCAGTGTCTCCAAAGAGCAAATAGCAGTATTTTCTCTGAGCACAAAACCAAAACATTCCTACTATAAAAATACTAGCAAGTGTGTGTGTGGGGGGGAAGCTGTTTGAAAACCACCTGCGGTGCCCTCACGGTCAGGCTCCCTCAGACAGGTGTCATACCGCACATCTTATAACAGCGTCATAAGCACACACTGCACGCATCTTTAACATGAACAAAGAAGTCATGTTTTGTTTGTTTGGCTATTTGTTTTGGCTTGGTGCTTGAGCAAGGGTCTGGCTACACAGCTCTGGTTGTCCTGGGGCTTATGTAGAATAAGCAGGACCACTCCCATGAGCCTCCTTCCAGCGCTTCCCGGGTGCTGGGATTCTGCTCTGCATGCCTGCATCCTTAGTATTGCGGTGTTCTGAATACACTTCTCATACTGCAGTTGAAGTTCTTCCTCCGTGTGTGGCAAGGCAGTGCACGTCAGCCTGCGCTGATGGTGGTGGGGAGGGGCAGGTGGGCAGATGCTTCTGTTACAATGTTTCAGTGTGCATGGGTGGCTTATGGGGGAGCAGGTGCTTCCGTTACAATGTTCCAGTAAACTCCCGGTAAACCTGTTTACCTTTCAACAGTTTTCTGTCATCATATACACTGCCTGTTTCCCATCTGCAACTTATTATTTTTTAACTTTATGTCAACATTTTGCTATCAAGTGTTTTAAATTTGAGTATCATAAAAACTATCAGGGCTGAGGACATAGCTAAGTGGTAGAGGGTTTAGCAAGCATGCACAAGGCCCTGGGCTTGATCTCCAACACTGCTAAGAAGATCTTAAGTTTTGATATTTCCAGATTTATTGATGATTTTAAAATCAGGGTTGAGGGGCTGATCTGTCAGTAGACCGTCTGCTGTACAAGCACAAAGGCCCTAAGATCAGACTCCCAGACCTGTGTAAACACTGGGGGTGGCTCATGTACCTGAAATCCCAGCAATGGCGGAGAGGAGACAGAGTCCCCAGCCAGCCTAGACAAATCAGCTAACAACAGCGCTTAGGGGGAAAACGTGTCCCAGAGTATGAGATGGAGGGAAACTGATGAAGATACTGGCAGTGAGCCTCTGGCTTCTATACATGCATGTGCCCCCCTTTCTCTCACATACACCAAGAGACATACACATACAATAACACACACACACACTCCCTCCCCTCCCTCTCTCTCCCACGTAGGCATAGAGTACGTAAAAATCAGGGTTGAAAAAAAGTTCACATATTAGTTCCTGGAGTTTGTATGTTTCACATGATACCCTGACAGAAGGACTTCGCTCAGGGGTGAGAATTAACAGGAGTTTTGCTTTTGCACCTGAGTTCTATAAACAGGGCAAATTGAGAATAAAATCGTTTTCTGATTCATGTTTTTCCCCTCTAGTTCTCACTGGCTGTAAGAGAGCTGGAGGGAACACCAGGCTCAGTAAAGCTGAGTTCTTTAGTTTGTAGGGAAAAAAGGCAAATCAATCTCTTCCACCCAGTTTCTCTAAAGCAGTGGTTCTCAACGCTCCTCACACAGAGAGCCTGTAATACAGTTCCCCATGTTGTGGTGCCCCCCAATCATAAATTATTTTCATTGTTACTTCATAACTAATTTTGCTACTGTTATGAATCAGAAGTATCTGATATGCGACCCTGTTAAAGGGTGGCTCAACCCCCAAAGGGTCACAGCCCATGAGCTGAGAAACCACTGACGTAAAAGAAGCCAATCTCAATTACAGACCAGGAGACAGTGCCTAGCAGAGTCGAATGTGTACTGCAAGCCTGTCATTCATTAGCGTTTGTTAAGGCAACAGCCATGCCGTTCCTCTTGGGTTTCTGATCTCTCCCAAACTACCTTGCCATAAATGGCATAATATCGCTCCTGTAGAGGAATTCTGCAGTGACAGTGGGGACAGTGGACACGAGTCGGAGGTGCCAATGTCCTGGGGTTGTGCACAGTAACATGGGCTGGTCCTAAAGTTGTGTGCAGTAACGTGGGTTGGCTTTTTGCCGTGGTCCTCCACACAGACCAAGACCCCACGGTCTTGTCAAGGTCTGTCTCTACTTCCTTTTGGGCTAAAAGTGCTGGAGCCAAATATTTTTGTTTTGAACTTTAGGGTTCAAAACTAGCTGACTAACTACTTTTCTAGATGTGATTAGACACATCCCTTGCTGACACAAGTTTGAAAGCAGATACTGGGCTGGTAGATCCTTCCAAAAAAAAAAAAACAAAACAAAAAAAACTAGGACATCTTAAAGGAAAAATGACGTAGATTTTAGTAGACAAGTTACTTAAAAGAAGCTGAGGACTCATTAAGTAAATGTGCTGGTAGATCTCACAGAAAGATTTAGATATGAGCCCTTCTCAGAAGAATGGTGGATGAACGGCCTGAAAGAACTCCTCCCCCGAAAGTTAGCAAACGCTCAGAGACTGCTGGGTCTGAATTCGCCCAACTGTTCTAGAGACCAAACGGCAAAGCCTCCACTTTCGTGGAACTTGCAATTCTAGAGGTGGGAACATACAAAGAACAAGTGAAATAGATGAGGAGTGGTGACTGGGAGGGGGAATAAGCAGGGCGTGCAAAAGGCTAGGGGGTGAGGAGAAGGGAAAGCAGCAACACCACACTGCAGGCAGATCAGCTTGCCGCATCCCTGAAGGTGGCCTCTGAGGAAGGAATCGGACCAGACATGGGGAGAAGCTAGAGTACACATCCCTGGGAGAAATGCTCTGACCAGCATGGAAGCCGAGGGCAGAGCACACATCTCCTCGGGCAGCTGCAGGATGGAACACAAAACCTGCCCAAACCCTGCAGCCGTTACTGGGAGTCACGAACTTATGCCTTACTCACTAGGTGAGCTCGCCAAGTGTGTTTCTGTAAAGATTTGACTATTTCCCACTATTCATCCAGGCTAAGAGCCCTCAGTGTCATCCCAGAAGCACTGCCAAGCGCCCAGGAAATGGGAAGTACCGTGGCTTACACACATCGGCTCGGCTATAAGGTGAGCCGCTTCGTGTGATATCAACACGTACAACAGCCTAGAATCCAGGCTTTACCTACACTCACGGGTGCAAGCAGAGGAGAGGGACATGCCCGGGAGCCTCACCTCATTTTCTGATGAACTTGCCGACAAAAGCACCTCTTGAGCGTCGAAGAACTCTGAGACAGACTCTGACATGGAAAGGCGGCTCTCATTGGCCACCTGCTGTGACAGAGGGAGGTTGACGTGTATCTGCTCGCCAGGCTACGGGAGAGAAGGGCAGACGACACAATCATGTTCTCCCTCCTGTTAGCATCACAGTTCCTCCAAATTAATCAGATATCTAGAGAATCCTGAACTTTCTGTTAACATCAGTGACAGAGTTTCGCTTCCTACCATGAACAGTTCTGTCTACTGTTGTCTAGAGACTCTAAGAGGCAGGGCTGAAAGATGGTGATGTCACAGCTTGATTTCACGTGTTCGCCCTACTGATAACAAATAGAGTTGAACAGGCAAAACCTCTAAACGTGAACGGAATGTAGTCTTTGGCCTGTCATTATTAGTCATGGTCTAAACAGTAAATTAAGCCTCAAGAAGTATTTACAGAAACTTCTAGAGACAGATAAGCAGATAATGGATAAGACTAATCCCTAAGCTAGGATATATATAATCCAATTTTCAATTAAATCATAAATTTTAAACCAAAGAAACATGTCTAGACTACTGAATGCCATTTCAAGTAAAATATCGTTTTTATGTTCTAAGGTACAAACTATTCAGAAAAAAATGAAGAATATACTATATATTCCAATTCACTTTTCACTTAAGAATTACTAAGTAATTTTAAAATCACATTTATTTACTGGGCACACTCACACGTGTGCGTGTGAGGAGGACCAGAGGACAATGGGCAGAAGCTGCTCTCCCTGTGACCCCTGGCACTGAGCTCAGGCGGCAAGGGCTGGACTTGCTGAGTCACCTTGCCGGTTCTAAGTTATTTTTAAGTGATACATTTTAGACATACTTCTAGATTCTGAGCAATTGAGTAGATATGATGGGAATAGGTGGGCAACTTAAGCCAGGCAAGATGCCTCAGGATACTTCAAGTAAAATCTGTAGTAATATACAGGGCTTTTGTGCAAATACGATCTTGGCATCAGTTTAAACTTTCATTTTGTTAGATGCATTGCTATGTATAAAGCTTTAATTTCTCATGACCTTAACACAGTAATTTTATAAAAGCCCATACACATTTTAGCCTACATTTGTAATGTTTTTTATGCCATTTCTTCAATATCTTTAAAAATAGTTCTATAATATTAGTGCAGTGCCCAGCACACAGGGAACACTCACTCAACACCTGTTAGCTACAGCCAGGGCCTCTGTTAGCCAGGCAAGCAGCCTATCACTGAGCTACACTTTCAGGCCCTGTTGGCTTTTGTTTGTCCGAGTCATCATGATGGGCTCTGGTAGCACACTTGGTTTTGTTTTAGCGAGAACAGGTAGCTTCTCTCCCTAGATAACTGCACCTAGAAACTTTTAAGTGATTTTTATTTCACGATGTCTCAGCTAAATTTTTTTTCAACATTTCATTAGCCATATGGTGGTAATGAGCATGCTAAATAAAGAATGAGACAGATGCAGAAAATTAACAAGCTGGAAAAGATATATAAATTAAATATTTGGTGACATCAGGTGACATAAATGAAAAGAGACATCGATCACCAAGAATAAAGGATGTCAAGTTCACCTACAGCGTTTACTTCAAAGACTACCGAGCTGTCTGCGACACAAATATTTATGGAGAGAATATTATTAACAAATAACAGCTGTTTAAAATAGGCACAGACACACAGTGACTTAGATGCCATAAAATAGGTGTTCCATATCCACTAGTAACGAGCCTTACCTCATCAGGGCTAGGGATAATATTAACACTGACAACCTGATCACAAATGATAGACTCGGAGTGGATTCTGTTCAGCCGACTCCTGAGCTCAGCATTCTGGTTGAGTGCCTTAAAGTAACAGAAACTGCAATTGTAACTGCAGGTTAATAAGCAAGTGTTACCAGCAAATACAAGGACAGCTTGAGACAACAAATTCTGAGATGCTCGTAGCTCTGACTCTGGAAGTCTTACCCTGTGCTGGACCATATCAGTTAAGAAGAAAATAAACGCCCTGGAGTTATGACATTAATTTTTGTGATATAAGACCACTACTTAAGTAGGTTAGTGAACTGAAATATCTAATGGACTTCATAAAAATGATATATGGATCTCTCTCCTCCTTAGAGGTAGACCCATTACATCCAAGACCAGTCTACTACCACATATATATTACCTTGTACAGTCTGGGATAAAAGCTATTGATTCTTTCATATTTTTGTTTTCTTCTACTCTCTAAAGTTTAGGATTCATTTCAAAGACAGGCCATCATCTCAAAAAAAGAGTTTGGATAATTAATAGACTGGCTTTAGTATACAGAATTATCTTTCAATCTGATGAGGAAAATATGGCTGTTTTTGTTTCTTCAGGAGCTCATAATTAATCCTCTTGTCAGTACAGTGGAACTAACAAAGCACTTGAAAGGTGCTTTTGCACCTTTTTGGACATGGACAACAATAAGAAGAATGTAAGCCCAACAGCAAACCAAGTCAGAGTTTCAGTCCATCACAGTATGTTGAGCACACCAGAAATTAGCATCTGTAAAACACCATTTACACAGTCTAGCACATGCAGCAACTGCATCTGGTACAAGAACAGACCAGCATCCTGTAAACGTGCCCCTTACAGGGCCCCTGTGCACGAAGCACAAGGAGCCTATTGCACTTGACACAGATGCGTGGGAATTCGGTCCATTTCTGTGTCAGGATTCAGCTCACTGGAATGTTATCAAGCTTCAGGTAGAATGCCTGTGTGTGGGCAAGGCCTGTGCAAGTCTGGCAATCTCCCATTTTAAGAGTAGACAATATATGCCGGGCTTACCAAAGGGCTTCTGCCAGCTTTTGTTTAAAGCCTCCTGAGCTAGTTTGTATGAGATGTTAAGCAACACACTGGATCTGGTATGACAAGGACAGGTGGACTGAGGTGGGTACTAACCCACCAGCATCACACACTAACGAAATGGCAAGGAGAGGAGGAAATGTTTGGCTATCTAGGAAACCACAGACATCTGAGGAAAGAGATGTGTGTAAGTAAACCATGGGCCTCAAAGGAAGAATTCTAATGTCTTGCCATCCGGTAAAAGTGCTCAGATCATTCTCTTGGAAGTATTTGTCCATTTATGTGTATGAGTGCTCTATCTGCATGTACACCTGCATGACAGAAGAGGGCATAGGATCACATTATAGATGTGAGCCACCATGTGGGTGCTGGGAATTGAACTCAGGTCCTCTGGAAGAGCAGCCAGTGCTCTTAACCTCTGAGCCATCTCTCCAGTCCCCTCAGGTCATTTTTAATAGAAGCAAAATCTCCTTATGAATTTGAAGAAATAAAAAACCTTCATGCCCACCCTTTGTGGCTGGCTTACTTGCTCTTTTGGTCATTCTCTCTGCCTGTAAGTATACAGTTACTGAAATACTTGGGTCAAATCTACTTTGCCACACGTAAGTGGGAGGGCTTTGGTAGAGCCTGTGGTGAGCTGATAGGCAGATGAAGTCCTGACCTGAGGTTTCCACACAAATCTCAACCACCTGCTCTTTTTATAGTGGTCACACCTTCTGTTGCCAAGGTGCTCAGGAGTCAATAACCACCACAGAACCAAAGGGTGAGTGACACTCTTCTTCACGGAGGAGATTCCCATTTACAAGGAAAGCTGTACACCGGCTCACGCTCGGTACTTAAAAACATTAAGACCTCACTTAGCCAATTCCCATGAAATGTGACTGCGCCTACAGACACGTGGAAGGATGTACAGAAAAACCGTAAGAATATCAGTAGAAAATGAGCAAAGAGTTTTGTCTTGCTTTAGTGTGAAGATAACCTCTCTCTCTTTGGCATTTAATGGGGGAAATTGTGGGAAGATGAGGTTTCCTTGATTTTTAAGACTAAGTGGGTAAGATACGTTGGAAGGCCGGCATTCCCTTCACCCCTTACTTTCTGAGATACGGCCTCACTATATAGCCCATGTGACCTTAAAGCTTGGAATCCTCCTGCCTCAGCCTCCTAGAGTACCTGGGATTACAGACTTGTGCTACTGTGTCCTGGCTATGGTCTGGGATTCCTTCTTTCAAATCTGACTGAAACATCAAGTCGGCATCTTGCACAGTGCTCTAGTCACCATCTGACACCCCCAAGAGTGTCAAATAACTCTGGACCCGAGGGTTTTCTGGAATTTACATGTGGAGTGCAGGAGCTTTCCATACTTCTAATAGATGACCTGAGACGTCTGGCTGCCTAACAGGAACACGGCAATGGTGTTTTCCCACCACGGGTAGCTTATTTTCACATTTATTGGGATGGTCTGGAGAGAGATGTTTTTAACCCACATCTCTCATTTTCTTAGAGTTAAACCCCTGGTTTTTCCTCAACTTGGATGGCAAGCTGCTATCACGGCAACAAAGGAGAAATCTTAAGTGTATTCCTTACTGAGATGAAAAATAACAAAGGTCAATAATTCTGTTTTTTTTTTTGTAAAGTTTTTCAAACTTTAAAAGTAAATTTTCTGAAACTATTGCTCATACTTAAAATCAAGGATCTGTGCTAATTTACATGGTGAGTAATTACAATTGCTTGCTAATATGTTGACACTGTGCCAAAGAAAAGAAGCTTGGATTCTACTATTAAACATTGGACAATGCATTTTACTAGTTCAAAACTTCAAAGTTGTAACAAACCTAGAAGACTAAATCCTACTTCTATCTCAAACAGACATTACCTACTTCAGAGCAAATATTGGAAAGAAATAACTTCTTTGATAATACATATGCAGTGGTAGATACAGGCCGTATTACATGATACAAAGAGATTAGGAATAAGCCACTCCAACTCTGGCTAAAGCTCAAGCCGGCAACCAGGCATGCATCAGCCCATTTTAGCAGTCTTCTTCAGGCTGGCTCCTCCTTTTGCCTTGATCATCAGTCTGCTTGTGAAATTCACTTCCGCCAAGAGCATGAACGCTGGGCACAGTGTTTCCAGGCCCAGGCCAGCACCACATTTTCTAGTGGTATCATGGAAACAGAAAGTAGTGAAGAATAGAGGTAGTGAAAGATCAATGAAACTAGAGTGATAATAGTTAAAGATTCCAGAAGATGTTAAAAATATAATGTAGGGGGTGTGCTCAAGGAGAGTAAACAAGGACAAAGCAAGGAGAAAGGAGGCAGGTTCCAGCCACGGGGGCCAGCCGCTGAGCAGAAGACACTATGGAGGCCTGCCTGGAAGAGCACTGATCTGTCAAGGCCAACAGGGAGCTAGCACTGTGCTGTGCCCACAGTTCTTCCCTGAGCGTCCGTACACGGATCATCTGTGCTTCCCAGTGAGCCTGGAGTGTGTGGAAGACCCCACAAGGAATGCGCATCCCCCTGCCTCCTGTCCTCACACATCCCGGTGTCTTACACATTAAAAAAGATAGCAGCTCCTTCTTGCTCTATTCAAAAAGTTACTATTTGAAGTTCTGAGCCCTAATCAATCCTTAAGTCCCAACTTCTTCACAGACAAAAGACGGAAATTTGCCTCTGACTCAGGGAGACACTGTCAAAGTCATTTTATTAAGTGGAATTGTGGGTTCTGGGAAGGATTAATAAGGAGAAAGATTAATAAGACTTGGCAAGAATTTTCATATAATCAAACCCTTTGGCTATAGGTAAAGCTGGCTCAAAAGAAGTGAGAAAATTAAAGCAAAACCCATCAAAACCCAAATTCTGGAAAAATATCCTTGTTTTTTCTTCAATAAAAAATAATGTTATGTTTAGGAAATTAAAAAGAGTATACAGTATTTTTTAAAGCCAGCGTGTCATTCTTCCTGTTTCCTCCCGTGTGCGTTTTCAGAATTGTTTTCCAGATGCATGTTCTCACTCTGTATCTATACTTTATTCTCCAGTCACGAGTTTTACATGTTTCACACTCTTTAGACACATGACTTAGCTGCACAACAGGCAATGCTATTTCCTATTACTGGACAGCTAGGTAGTTACTAAGTTTTACTACAATAAATACCGCTGTGGGATCAGCACAGGCCTACAGAGATAACAGGCGATCACTGAAACTTGATATATACCTAAACAATTGTAAAACCTATGAAAAAACATCCTCCCCCCCCTCCAAATTTGCTGGAGTCCCAGGGAACTGTAGAATTCAGGAACAAATAGACACACTTGGGATTTTCCTCCCATTACAAAATATTTCCTTGTGGCACATGTAATGGCACAAAGGATGACAAGTACTACAGCTGGGATTTTAAATGATGCCATCATGTGCCCCGAGCCAACCTCTTGCTGATCGTCTCATTCCCAACGCTTTTCAACAATACTAAACACACCTTTCTCCCCGCCAGCACGCACCTCTGAGCTCTCAGCTGACAGCAATGGTTTCTTTTTTCTTTCTCTCTCAACAACGCACAAAATAATGACTTGCTTAATGACTGCTGCCTGTTGACTTGGTGAAATACGGTAATTCCATCTGGAGTAGATGGGTCACATTTCTACAGATTCACTTCACACTATATTCAGCACAGCTGTGTACAAATTCTGGGGCGAGAAACAAAACCAGCAGCAGGAGTAGGGGAGCACACTATGCCGCAGACAGGCTCACGTGGACCCTGATGTGTTACTGTTCTGTTAATTGGGAGTGACGAAGCTGTTTTAACTTTGTGATGCACAATTTGATTTTAGTGTCCATGAAATGAGGGCTGCTGCTAAATAAGTTCATCTGTCAGAGACAGATGTCAAAGAAAATGTCCTGTTCTACACACGTAAGTCCAACATCTATGATTGTCATGTTATATTTTACAAGAGGCATGGTGGCGTATGCCTGTGCCTGTAATCCCAGCACTCTGGGAGGCAGAGGCAAGCAGATCTCTGTGAGTTCGAGGCCAGCCTGGTCTACAGAGTAAGCCAAGGCTATACAGAGAAACCCTGTCTTGAAAAACAAACAAAAAATTACACAATTATGTTGTGTTTGTGTCCATACAGGTTAGGGAAGAGAAATTTATTGGTCTCTCCATCCTTGCAAGTTTCTACTTACTCAAGGCAACAATTTATGCCAGGCATGTAGTGAAGAATGCTAATCTCATCTATTTCATATGCTATGTACCTGTTAAAAGAATATGGAATTTGAGTTGATATGATATATACTGAAAATGCAGGATTTTAATCATTACATATCTATCAAACAAAACTTGTATCAAATGTTCAGCTGATGGCTAACCCATGTTGATCTCACAATGTCTCACAAACCCAGTCCTTCCTCTACCCACCATGAAACCTCTTTGGTTTGGGAATATTACCTCGCATATCACAAGACAAGCCTCAAATTATCTAAAATAATAAATCTGGCCAACTGCTTTGCCTTCATTTCACTCATTTTCCATACTACTATGCCTGACTAATCTTTCTAATATGTACAGATTGCATAATATCTTCAATTCCTGGGAGCTAACCTTTTTGAAGGCCCCCTGATCATTGATAGCATAACTTTAATCTTCAATTAGTCCTCAGTTGGCTGGTTACCATCTAATGATTGCCTGTGGAAGAAGCTCCCCATCCCCCAACTCTCTAGACCCCTATATAATGTTCAAAACATCAACATCAATTCACTACAGAAGAGTAAAGTAGACCAAGGCAAAAGCTGTTGTGATTTCTAAACCAGGATCCCACCTCAGCAGATAGCAAAGTGCCCTAGAGTGCTTGACTGGCCCAAAAGGAGAGTGTAAGCAGACATGATAGTGTTAGCACAGACAAAAGATATGACACACATGTGTAAGCATCACATTCTCTAGTGGCTAATGTGCAAGTCTTAACAGTCCTAAGTTATTTTCACATCTCTTGAACCCTTCAGTTAGGAGGAAAATCTAAGTTTAACAACCCCAAACCAAACAACCCAAGGAAAATCTACTGAGGCCCTGAGCTAAGATGCAAATAAGGGTCGCTCAAGAGGGAAATGTTTTAACTCAGAGGGTGTATTTTAATATTTTGACTCAGAAAGTTGACATACTTTCCCTTTGCTTCACTCCTTCACTTTAGTGTTGGATCCTTCTCCACCCCCTCGGAGCTGTCGCCTGAGGAAGTCAAATCCCTCTGTACTTCCACCTCAGTGGCCTCTTGCTCTTCAACAACCGTAACCCTAGAAAAATCTGTCCCGCCTAGCTCAATTTCCAATGGTCCAGTTCAGTCCCTATAGCTCTTTCAGGGATGGACAGTGCTCACTTACCAGCAAGGTCATGAGCTTCCTGGAAACCAGCTCTGTGATATTCTGGATCCTGCACATCTAGTCAGTTAAATGTATACATGAATGAGCAAATGTTGCGCTGCCCTAGCAACCTCTCTTTCCAGTCATTTCTAGATCCATCCAAAGGCAATCTTAGATATCTTTTCCTTTTTTTTTTTTTTAGAAATCCGGGCTGGCCTTAAACTCACTATGTAGCCAAGGAAGGCTTTGAACACCAACTCTTCCTGCCTCCGTGCCCTGAGTGCTAGCGGTATAAAGCATGAGCCACTTTGCCAAGTTCTATGTGGTGCTAGGGGCTGAATCTGAGGCTATGTGCACGCTAGGTAGGCATTCAATCAGCTTAGTTATATCCCCAACCTCAAGCCCCTTCTTTAACGAGAAGCAAATGAAAGCAAGCATGCGGCAAGCAAGAAACAAATCCTATTTTTCTCAGTATATGTTCAATGTATGTCACTAGCTTCCATAACCACACATACTAGAGAAACACGGCCACACTTTGGGGTTTGGGGTATAGTTTACGTGTCCTCAAGGTGACATCTGCATGCTTGTTTGACTACTATTTTGATCTTTCTGCTTCATGGTGCATTCACAATAATGATTCAGAAGATCAATTAACGTCAACTGAGCACTGAACGGACTCATTGACAAGAGCAGATGCCAGAGCCTTTGCAAGGTTATCAGTGAAGTCCTCTGTAGCTGCCAGGCGGGTGCTGTGGTAACGCACATGCTCCCTCAGCCCTGACCTGGCACCAGAAGCAGCATACATGCACCTCAGCTTTTAGTGTTCAGTGGTGCTGAGGTGTGGGTAGCCTAGATATTTGCACTTCATTATAGGAGACTGAATACTGAAAAGACAGGCCAGGTACAAAAAAAAGATACAGCAATGGGAGTTCACACTTCATTTTTAGGGACTGTGGGGGAAAATTCAAGCAGGATCAGATCCACACGGAGAACCACTTACCCAGGATTTGTTGGCTCCTTCACTCTGATCCAAGGCACCAGAAAGTGAACAATATTTTATATAAACACCGAGTTCTCGCACAATAAAATCACATAACAGCATTGCATGCTCAAAGGAATCAAACTGAGTGCATTTAAGGACTGACTGAGAAAAATCAGTCAGAGGAGGAAGTATGTGGCTTTCAGGAACTCTTATCAGAAACCTCAACTCTGAGGTATACAAGGGTGTGATTATTATTAGTGAGATAAATCAGGACCTGTGCTAAACATCTAATCCAGGGAGCATAACAGGCAGAAGAAAAGGCCGTGAGTGCAAGTCAGAAAAGAAGTAGGTTCATAGTAGCTAATTACTTTCACCAGATTAAGATACATGTACGAAATATAGCGTGAAAGGCCTAGTAGACATATTCTATTCACCATTTGAGTGAATATATTCTAGGGTATTCCTTGAACATGGAAATTATGTATAAATACTTGTATCATTTTTAATTTTTAAATCCGGAGCTATCTGACCAATGACACCAGACATTAGTTCAAGTAGTCAAAATAACAATTATATATTATATAATTTCAGCCCATTTTCACTCTTACCTTGACATTTTTAGGGGAGAAAACTAATACAATTCGGTATGGACTCTGCAATGTCTTGGGAGAGTGTTAGGGGAACATGCCATCTATCCCCAGGGCTGCAGGCTCTACCCTCATCCCCTGCCTCATCATCTGCTGGCTATGCATGAGAAGACACTTGGGCTTACCTGTGACAGCGACTGTCGGAGCCTGGCCATCTGTGTGCTGTGGCCTTTGTTGTGATCTTGCTCAGACACCATCTGCTTCAGCTTCTCCTTCTCTATAGCTATGCTGTTAAATGCAGACTTCAGAAGGGAGTGCACTGAGCGGGAGAGAAGCGACAAACATGCAAGACGCTGACTTTTGTGGATACTAACTGCTACCTAGACATTCTCCAGGAAGACTAGGTTATAGTCTGACAATAACAACAAAATCAGCCTTTAGGGGGGAAAAAAAGGAGCCTTAAGTGGAACCTAAGTAGCTATACCCAAGACAAATATGGCAAGTGTAATTAATTAAAATGGAAATTTCTATATTTCATACCAGCTGAGTCAACACAGATCTGGAAGCAACATCCAAAGTACCAATATCAATTCTAAACCTCAGTACTCAGAAATTAACTTGTATCTCTAGAAGGGAAAGGAAGCAGGTTTTGTTTGTCATGTTTGGTGATAATATTTAGAGCCATTCTGCTAAAGTGTCATGCACCTTAAGAATTATCACAGTCATTTTCCACAGAGCACACACCTTCGAAAAGAACGATATATGTCTTGTCAACATAAAGCAAGCAGTAGATCCAGAACTTCTGACTCTCCTTGGAAACGTGGAGAACAATTCATCTTTAAAAACAGCCCTTATACAGCTTTCTCAGCACTGTCTCCATGTCAAGGGTGCTCTGATTTAAAGGCACCCATAGAGATAACACCTCTTCCCTCACTTCCTACTTGTACTGGTAAAACATGAGGCACAGATTCAACCACAAAAGGTTGAATTTACAATCCCTATTTTTCTATTAATGGTATTTCAAGGGCATGCATAGTCTTCAGAAATAGGCATCCCCTTATTTGAAAAGAGATTATTTTTAGAGCAATTCAAACCCAGTACAGCAGAGTGGCCGGAATGAAGGGTGGTGACGAGTGGGCGGAGGTGGGGAAGCTCTCCTCCGGAGCGAAGACGGACAATTGCTTTTATTTTGCAGTTCTGCGATGGAGCCCTGAGCCTCGCAACCTATTAATTCGTGTGCAGTATTCCACCAGCCGAGAGGTAACGGGCTGGAATTAACAGTGCTTTTGACTTTCAAAGTGCCTCATAATGCCTGTCCAAAGAGTCTAGCTAACATACAGATCTGTCCATTTTGTCCCCCTTGTGTGGAGCATTTGGATATCTGCTGAAAAAAAAACTAAAAACACAAAAAAACCCAACAATTAAAAAAAAAAAACCTTTAGTTTCAACATAGGCTTTAAAACACTGATGAAACTTGAGTTTCTTGGAAGCTTCAGGACTGTAGCCAACCAACCAAAGCTCTCTTGGGGTCCCATCAGGTTCTTCCTGTTCCTGTGCTGCCTTCACATATGTGTCATCTCTCTCTGACGGCTGCCAATAGAACCCAGAAGCAAAAAGACTCCCCAAGAATCTGAGCTGCACAGAATACCACTGGCTCTGGTCACAAAATTTAACAAAGCAGTGAAAAATGCATTCATAAGGCGTTAGGGATAGCACCAACAGACAAATCCATAAAAAATAATAAAATGATTTATTATTGTTATTATTGTTTTTGGATTATGAAATGAAAATGGTGTCTGATTATGCTGTAAATAACTGACGTGTGAAACTTAAAGAACATCATAGCGGCAAGGGCTGAGATGCTTGTTAAAACCACAGTATAACCTTGCTGATAGTCTGAGATTATAAATTTTTGCTAAGTTTCCACAAATGATTTCAATGTTCACCCTCCCCCTTTTTTGGGGGGACAGGGTTTTTCTGTGTAGCCTTGGCTGTCCTGGAACTCACTGTGTAGACCAGGCTGACCTCAAACTCAGAGATCACCTACCTCTGCCTCAGGACTGCTGAGATCGATGTTGTGCACCACCACCCTCCAGCATTCACCTACTTCTTACTCTAACCAAGTACATGTTCCATTTAACCCACCCTTTCAAGGATATTTTCAAACTTATGCCCAGCAGCCTCAGGTGAACTATGTTACAATGACGTGTGAAAGGAGCTGAGAAACTACACAAGGTGTGCACTTCCCTCACAGTCCTTCAAAAGGCACTGCCTGAGGAGGTGCTACCTTAAACCAAATGGTGAACGCCATTTACTGCCAGCTGAATGTCAGAAGCAAGTGGGGATTCAGGCTCCTTACCACCTACAGCAAATATACTTGTTACACCTTCTGCACTGTGGTTGATTAATTATATCAATTTAACCCACTCTTACTGAAAACCTAATATACCCAAGACACTCAAGAGTGTGGTTGACGGGCTAGGGAGATGGCTCAAAAGTTAAGAGCACTGGCTGTTCTTCTAAAGGTCCTGAGTTCAATCCCCAGCAAACACATGGTGGCTCACAGCCATCTATAGTGAGATCTGGTGCCCTCTTCTGGTGTGCAGGCACACATACAGTCAGAATGTTGTATAAATAAATAAATCTTAAAAAAAAAGTGTGTGGTTGACTTCCCATCCCTCAAATCTAAACTGGCTTTTGGTGCTCTGGAAAGCGCAGTGTAATGGGGTGTGGCGCTTCACCAGTTCTAGCACGAGGCTGGCAGCTTCTACTTCCCAGGATCTCAGAGCCCTAAGGTGCCACACACAGGCAGAACCGTGTGGTTGTGAGCAGCAGGTGTCACTGTGCGAGGAAAGTGGTGGAAGCCACTTTGTGTCTGCTAGCCCGGGATGCACTGAGTGAGCCACGTCAGCAACACAGGGCAGTTCTGAGCTGGGCCCAGTTGAAACACACAAGAGTGAAACTTGTTTCAAAAAGGAATACATTTTCCTGGCTACGATTATGTAAACATGTATTAGAAGAGAACGAAAAGACACTAGAATAAATGATGGCTTGTGGCAGTATCTTGCTGGGCCAGGAAACCCCTTTTTTGTTTTTCGGTCCTCTTCCTCTGCAATGGCACGCTATTCAGCCAACACTGAAGGTCGTTAGACTACTGTCCCAGCGGGCAGGAGCACGGCAACCTGTCGCATCTCACATGTTTACGGAACTCTACCCACCTAGTAACCAGCTCATCCGCCATCACTACCTACACAAAGATAAAGTAATGACTCTTTCATCAACTTCTCAGAGAAAACACCTTGTTGTGTTACCTTTCTGTGCAATTAGACAAAATTCTTCCTGTAGCTTGGTATAATCCGTGGAACTTTCCAGAGGGTCGGTGAGGTGGCTCGGAGGGGTCTGAAACTCAATATCTGCACAAAGGTTGGGGTTGGAAGAATGCAGCCGCACTGGAGACATGGTGGCGCTGAATGGGACCTGGAAGGGGAGGAGTAAATTATCCAGGTGTCGCCACACCCTGGTCTAGCATCTCCTACACAGACAAGGCCCTCCCTAAACTTTACAGCCATCTACTCCTCCCTGATGCCGTGCTTAGACACTCCCGGTCCTCACTGATCTAGCAAGCAGCGTGGGCTGGGGAGAGGGAGTCTTGTTTCTGATAGTTCAGGAAATTCCAGGGCTCCCTGCTTTCATGCTTACAAAGAAAAAAAATGGCTATAGAATAAAAAAAGCTCACACACACTGGAACCTTCATTTGTCTCCAAAAGTAACTGGCAGAAAAAAGCAACCTGAGTCTTGAAGTTGTGGACCTGGTCTGGTAGTCAGGATGCAATTGATGCTCAGTTCTCTTTGAGCCTGGGCAGGATCTTAATAAATATGTAAAACCATGCTTAGAGGACTCACTTGAGCCTAAAGTACATACACTCATGACTTAAAGAGGCTCCAACACTTCAAAATATACTTACTAGGATATATATTCACAGATGAAACATTTTGCCTTTGTGTGTCACACATGACTCTGTTACATGGATGAGCGTGGCTTGTGAACCAGTGAACAGCATTACGTGGAAAAGGTCTTATTCTTATAGACCTTTCCCAATATGGCCACAGGAACTTCCCTGCCCTGATTGGGTTGGGCTTGTGTGGGTGAAGGCTAAGCACTTTCTTGTCCTTCCTAGAGGGGTCAACCAGAAGGTCATAAATGCTACTGGCTGATCATTCTTGGGAAATGGAAACACTGTTCTTGTAGCAAGTCAACAGGTAACCTTTCTCTTAATCTCACCACACAGATGTTCGTGCAGCTTCCCTGAGCCTCAGCACGGACTCCACTAAAGCGGAATTTTCTACAACTGAAATGCTAACTCTTTCTCCCTGACTGAATTGCATATTTCCACAGGAGGACGAAGGTGCGTGAGTGGGCGTGTGGGGACATGTAAAACACTCACTTTTTAAAATATTTTCTTTAGTTTAAATTTCATGGATTTGATAAGTGAGAGAAGATAGAGAGAAGGGTTCTTTCTCTCTCTCCCTTTCTCTCTCTCTCCCTCTCCCTTGCCCTTTCAGGCAGACAAGGTGGAGAAAAAAAAAATCTGGCCTATGGGCAACAACTACCTTACTGTCCCCAAAGGTCCTCTGAGGGACCCGCTGATGTAGTTCAGCTCTGGCAGTGAGTATTCTATCTGGAAAGACACCAAAGGAAAGAAGCTATGACCGAAGAAGGAAGACAACGTGAAACTTCCCCCACAAAGGCCAGCTAAGCTGAGCATGCTGACACATTCAGAAACATCAATGCCATTATCTTCTATCCTTACTCAGTAGGGACTATTAACTGGGAGATGTCAAGAGCTGCTTATCTTATCAGGCTCAGAACTTCCTCCTGTTCCAGATTTAAGACAGACAAGCAGTAGGGAACGAGTCATTTGGGAGGATGGAGTGCATTCCCTTATTTCAAGGACTCTTCTCAGAGTGCTTCTGTGACAACAATGTCAGAGGACCTTTGGGGACAGTAAGGGAAGCATGGGGTCTGTGTGGAAAATGACGAAAGGTAGACCAAGGAACACTAAGTGAAACAAATGCGAGTGTTTGGTGTTGGGAGATATCAGGGTCAAGGGGGTCAAGGGAAAGTCTCATTATCACTCAAGGACCATCATGGATTCAAGGTTTGAGCCAGCATAGATGTCTGTTGTGAGTGGGTGGGGAGAGGGCTACGTCAGCCTGGGGGCCACTAACAAAGGGGCCACTGTGCAAACACACAGAGCCCAAGAAGGCCCCACACTTGTCCATGATAAAGGCCTCTCTACTAAATGCTGAAGTCAAACGCTGAGAAGAAACACATAATTTACACATTTATAAATTGAACATAATTGAATTTTAAAGTGATTCCTAAAACCAGAAGTGGCCTTGTACATGCCCCATGGGGAATGAACTCCGTGCTAATTGCAACCAGACAGTTTCCTGGGAAGATGAAAACTATTTTTATATACTTTCAAATGAATTAAATAGTTATCTTTTTTGTTGTTGTTGTTAGGAGAAGCCTGTTGAATGGGTCATTTAATGGACGAATTTGTAAAACAGAGAATATAAACCAGGATGTAGTCATGTAACTGACTATTTCTTCAGCCTGGGAACTCACTCAGTTTTCATTCATTGACACTTGGACATCATCTGGATAGAAAACATCTTAAGTGATAACTAGCTTCTTGTTGGCAGTGACAGGTGGAGTGCAAGTTGACAACCATCCCCATGCTAGGAGCTGAGAATATCCAGCGCTGGATTTGGGCCTTTCTTCTCTGCTCAGGTCAGGAAAGAACCTCCAGTCTTCCTAGAAGCCCTATGACAGGCAGGAAGCCAAGTTCTAGAACATTCTGATACCAGTAACTGCAGCGTGGAATGGAATATTGCCCTTAAAACTCACCTACAGGGCTGGAGAGAAGGCTCAGCCATTAAAGGCTAGGCTTATAACCAAAACTCAACCATAAATAAGGCAAGGGAGAAGTGAATTTGTGAGGAAACTGCTGGCCCCCAAATGCAGCAATGATTGCCAGGAAAGAAGGCACAGCACTGCATCTAATACCAGTGAGCTAAGCGGAGAGCCAGAGTGAAAATACCCTGTTCATAGTCTGCAATTTACATTCACGGATACTTCTGAGGTACTGTTGGTTTGGGGGCCCTGGTGTTCTTCCATAGTTGGGGCCAGTGTTCCTGTTTCCAGCTTGAAGTTTTGTGAGCTCTGACTAGTGGGGAAAGTTGGCCATTCTGAGTGCCAATGTTAAGACCCAACACGAATAAATTTTGGAAACATCTCCTCAGGTAAACTTTTCTTTGGTACAAAAGTATTCACCTTTCTCTTCATCTTACCACACAGATGTTCGTGCAGCTGCCCTGAGGAGCCACAGACTCCACAAAAGCGGAATGGACTCCACAAAAGCGGATGCCTGAGTGGAAGATGATAAAACTGACAAGGATTCTGTAAAGGGATTCTAGCAGGATAGGACAGGTTCAAACGTGGGGTAACGTCAGTGTTGGGAAGAGCAGGGACACTAAAAGAAGCAGGAGGCTGAGTCAGGGCCCTGGGGTGGATGCTGGTTAGTGATCAGTGATAGATGCTGTTCAATGCCTCTTAGGCACGGAGTCAAAGTACAGCTCCTAAAGAGGCCAGTGGCCACCCAGCACCAGTTAGTTAGTCTTGTAATTATTTTAAGTGTTGATGGTGGCTTTTTTTTTTTTAACTAGAGTCATCTAAGTTAAATTTGTAATTTTTGTGGTTACAGCTAGTTTGGGATGTGAGTATTAATACTGCTTCTTGTTTTAAAAAGCCCTTCCCTCTGCTTCCAACTGAAGAAAATACAAACTTACTCTGTGCAAAGAAGTGCTAATCCTAACTTTATTGTTTTCACTGTATTCAAAGCTTAAAAACCAAACCCCAGGAAAAGTACAATCCCCCCGCCCCTTGCATGTTATTCGGAAAGTTATTACTGGAGGCAGCATTAGCATTTTCACAAGATAACTGGGTTTCGCTTTCCAGACTATGCTATCATTGCTTCTCTAAAGATCATTCGATTTCTTCTTCACTTGCTCCTTTAACTGGTTAGAGTTGTCTACTGTTAGCATGTGCGATTGGACCAGCGGCAGAGGCCTCAGTCACTTGCGTTTGAACAAATCCACTGCACCATAAGCGCAATTTCAGTAATGACTTGGTTCAAATATCTATAGAACTATGAACGTAGGAGTCAGTCCCCCAATTAATTCCAAGTCAGTGGCTGTTTCAATTATCAAGGTAATTCTGCCCCGTAGTCTAGCTAAGCACTTACATATCACAGCAGAGCTGACCACCAGCAAGAAAGCCAAGAGCCCTAAAGCCAGGAACAGTGCAATCAAAACCGTCTCACTATTACTTTATTAGAAATTCTAACCTTTTATTAAGTCAGAAAATAAGTAACAGACAAAAACTAACATCCATGATTACTATGAATTTGAGAATCTACTTTTTTTAAGTGAACAAGATCTCAGGATAAATTAATATTACGATTTACTTTTATCCAGTCAATGACGCTATGGTCAGGTGTTCTACTTCACACTGCATATGGACAGTAACGATTCTTTACCTTGTCTACATATGTCCTGTCTATTCTTCTGCCTCCTGGGGATAAAAAAAAATACCCCTCTACATAGAGATTAGACACCATCTAACATCATGGGTTTTTGTTTATTTTTTATTTTTCAGTTCCACAGTATAGTTTCCAGTTTTTGGGACAACATTCTTTCTAGAAAGCGATTTTCCTTGCTATGTGTACTTTGGGTGGCCGAGTAGAGACAACATCAAAATTCATCTTTTCTCATCCTCTCATTGCTATTGCACATCCTTCTCCAGCAGGCATACTGCTACACAAAATAAAAGCACAGCTCATTTTTGTGGTAATGGGACATTTCTTAGAAAAGCAAAAATGGGTTAGCAAAGGTCCTGGTATCAGCACGGAAAACACCATCACTTAAGGAAACTCTCCCACCTCAGAGCCTCATAGTTTCTTAAAGCTGGTGAAACTTGAGTTTCAAGCACTTCTCCCAATGGCAGTAAAAGAACATGACTATGAACTAGCTCTCGTTTGCAAAAACAAAACAAAACAAAACAAAAAACCCCACGTCCAATCCCTGCCATTCAAGGAGAGCCAGAGAACATTCAAAAGCGATGTCAGCTGGACAGGCCACAGGTGGGCCACCCTGGTGGCGCCCTCACAACAATCCCCCAAGTGCACAGCATCTTGTGTGAGACAGAAATCCACTCACTGTTGTAGCCACTGCTGCCGCTAGCCGCTGCCGGCGCCGAGTTGTGCTGAACTGGCCCTTCGAAGGTGGCCCTTCCTGACAGTGAACGGGAGAAGAAAAGGGGGTGAAAATACGGGGTAGGGATGAAGAGAAGGGATTCATGGGGATATGAAAGATAATCAGAAAGAGGAGGAGAAAATGTTTAACTGTAATTTACTTTTCTTAAAAAAAAAAAAACTTAGCATTGAAACAGGTCAAAGGGACATTCATGCCACAAGGAATGTTCCTTATCCTCACTTCAGGACACTCAGACACCATGAGTCCACTTCCTGAACACAATCTCAAAAGGAGAGGGAGAGCTATGAATTAATGAATTAACTAGGAGCCTGCCGTTCTGAAGTAAACTGAATGTGCGCATGACTTTTTAAAAAATGCGATGACACATTGTATTAAGTCAAAAAGCATCCAGTAATGAAGAAAACTTGTGGGCAAGCCCAGGGGGAAAGTAATTATATAAAAGCAAAAAAATTCATATTCAGAGGAAAGAATAAGGGGAAGAGAAACAGGGTTCTTTCACCCCCAACTCAACCCCCCAACCAAAAAACCTGCTGGCAGGGACTCAGTGTTAGGAAACTGTTGGTATCTTCAACTTGAAGAATTCCCCAAGGTAAAGGCCAGTCCTACTAGACTGGGGCTGAGGAGAGCTGGGAGAGTGTGGGGACAATGCCTAAACACGCCAGTTAGTAACTGAGAGCGCAGGTTTCACTTGGTGGCATACACTATACACAAACCCAAAGAAGCCAAGAGGTAATGGCATTTCCTTCTCCTTCTTCAACGCTACCTCAATGTTACAGACCCTGAGTCTTCAAGGCTGGGAACAATAGTTTCATTTCCAGTTAGCCAAAATGAAGTTTCTTAGGTTAACCCAACAAATGACATTAAAAAAAATATATATCGTGACTACTTTCATCCGTATGGAATGACAAATGTTTTGATTTCTCACATCTCTGGTTTTGTTTTAAATTTTCCAAATCACTTTCACATTTCACTTTTACAAAATGTTGGCATATGTATGTAAGTCCCAAACATAATCTATTTTCTACAAAGGTTTTCTATACAAAATCCCTACACTTAATGTAATAAAAGGAAGAACTCATCTTAGCATGTCAGGGACAGGGACAGCTTCATGTGAATGATGGGTAATTTTATAGGCCACTATTTACTTCACCCTAATCTACCTGCTGCCTCCGGTATCTAGGACCTTCATCTAATTTACTCTATTACTACAGTCATGCCACAGGGCTTCTCTTCACTTTTGGTTATACAGTAGTATTAAGATTTTTATTAGAACCAGAAAAATCTGAAGTTTGAGAGACCTGGATGGCTATTTTCTTTAAAGATAATCCCCAAAGAACCCTCAAGATGAAGGCTGGCTCCATAAATTATGCAACAGATTTCTGAGAGTAACAATCCAATAGCATCTTGAACAAATATGACCAAACAAGGCTAGCATCCAATTTCATCCCCAGGTAAGGTGAGCCATGCACCCTAGGCAAGAATAAGTTCTCAAATATCTGGCATAGCACATCTCATTTTCTACTTCCTGGAACCAATTAAAAAAATAATTTATCTTACAATTCTTTCAAGATGACAACTACTACAGAGTGATGGATGCAAAGCAGAGTGACAGAGTATCAACATCGATTATGACCATCACAAAACGACCACTGCCGCCCAGCCTGGCTCCTTCACAACTGGCTGATGACCAAAGCTACAAACAGAAAACGAGTTGTCACAGCCCAAGAATCTCTCAAGATGGCTGAGAAAGTGGTCATCTTGGAAACTGAGAATGAAAATGAACTCAAAGAAATATTTGGCATTGTTGGATGGCATTCTCATGATCAAAAAGCTTTGAAAATGGGAAGGAGAAACAGCTAGGGGGAGGAGAAAGTGGCATCAGGAGCCTTTAATCCACCATGGTAGAAATAAACGTTATGCCCTTCTGTAGGCAAATGACTGCTGTTCCTGCCCGAGCAGGTGAGCACAGTGAAGGAGCTCCAGTCCTGTTCTGGCTGTGGACTCCCGACGGAAAGCAGAAAATGTTCAAGGGGAATGACAGCAGCACCCCAGCCAACGACACAGCCTGCAAGTCAGAGCGGAGGCAAAGGCTCTCCGAGTGACTGATAATACCTCACTGCCACCCAGAGTCTATGTTTCTATGAAAACCATAACTGCTGCTCTGGAGAAAGATAAAGTGGGTGTGGGGATGAGGTAATCTCAGGTTCCCCACGAAAATAAGATTCCTAAGGGCCATCCGTGTCACTCCTTGGTCAAACAAAGCAAGAGCAGCAACAGTGAGAAATTCAAAGCAGCCACTCAAAGATTCGCCGGCTTTTGCATCAATTTCTTCTGATGACTCAAACAATCCTCATGATTTACTAACCAGAGCTACATTCTGTTTCCTCCCGGGGAAAGATGGACTGAGTGGGCTTGCAATGGGAGCCCTGGCCCCACAGACAGCCACGGACACTGTGCTCAGACTTGCTATCAGTCCACTCAGGACAATCTGTTGAGTGGCATTTGTTACAGAAACAGACTGAAATAGTTTCTATGACAAACAGGTATGTTCTTAGGCTGCTGGCCTTCTTCAATTCTTTTATTTAAAGAAAGGTTGCAAAAATGATTCTGCTTTCTTAGCCACAAAAACATGAATACAAAGCCAAAAAAACAAACAAGACAAATCATAAGCTCAACCTTGGGAAATGAGTTATGTGTGAAATCATTTGCATATTTTCCCTATAGCACTAATATTATGAACAGAATTGGAAACACACAAAAGTAGATTGCTCAAAGGAACACAAAGAATTACATTCATGGGATGCAGACATTCTAAACAGAAACACTGATGTTTAGTGCATGTGAAAATGTAACGTGAATCACATTAAATTAGGAAGCAGTTTGTGATTGACACATTCAGAATTGCAATACAAAGAATGTTATTCAAGCAATCAATTAGGCAAGAATTACTTTTGTTAATTATTCAGAAGGAAGGAAAGAGCACTGAAGTAGATACTTTTACCTTTGCTTTAGGACCTTAATTCATTGACATTATAATTTTAAAAAATGAAATTGAAGTCTAATTTTAACTATTCAGGTAAGCAATCATCTAAGGTAAGAACTAAGGTAAGAATAGTAGAGGTTTTTGTCAAGATTTGGAAGAAATATGATTTCCTGAATGAGGGGTTTTAGGCATTTACCATATTCTGCATCACTGAAATGCAATAATGTAAGAGGATCATATTTAAAAATGTACAACTATTCATTGTAATAAAAATTTTTATTTTAAGGAAATTAATCATGCGCTTTGAAGATTTTAGTTTCAATGTTAGAATGATTGTTGTAGGCCGGACACCATTTACCTTTGTAATTATAGAATTTCAAAGTTGAGACAGAATTCAGTGATCATTCAATTAATTTGATAACTTGATAATTAATCTATAACTTGAGCAGGAACAAATAAAGTCCAGAAAGTTTGGCACAAGTGCATAATTTATGAGGCCAGAGAACCACAGTGATCACACTTATAGCTGGGGTGTTGATTTTTACTTTACAGCACCTCCTGCATGGCCTTGATGAAAATGTGGGCAAAGTTCGCCCGTAAAGAAGCCTTCCTCTACCGAGACTACATAAAGGAATGTGCGTTACTGTCCACTGACTTTCCAGATCTTACAGCGGCTTTCTGCTTAAGTTTTACTGTTTCAAAGGCTGTAACTGAGGATGGAAATATTACCATGTGGCCGAACTGGATCATGCTTCCCCGTCAAGGTTTTCCGCACTTGTGCCCAATTAACTAAAACAAATAACTAGATTTTTAGATGACACAACTTTGCCTGCAAAGAACAGGCCATAAAGCAGTTGAGCTAGTCCTTCAGTCTCACACCAGGGGCTGATACGGAACGGAAACAGAGACCAATGCTTTCAAAGTGAATGAAAATGTGAAGCAATAGGAAGCGAAAGCGGTACCTGCAGTTGTATTTTTGTATCTTTGCTGACACTTTTTGTTCTCCAGCGTCTGGTGACCCGCTTGTCTTTCTTTGAAATATCTACACAGTTAGCCTACATTACACAAATAGTTAAAAGCAACAAAGATTATTAAGTTTACACAGATGGTTAACACATATAAAGAGCCCAGAAAGTTAGTAAGAAATCGTTAGAACCCCAAAGCAAACCAGCCAAGGGAGAAAGACATTCTATTAAAAGCCAAGACTGCTTCTGCAACTTACTTGTGAAAGTTATTATTTCTAGTGTGCAAAAATGAAAATAAGATTAGAGGCTGTGAGCCTTGCTTTCTACATTAAAAGACGGCCATACTTCTGAAAGTTCTAGAATCTGAACTTCAGAGCCATCGCTGTTCATATAAAGGAGACACGAGAGAGTGATACAAATGTGTATGGCTACGTGAGTCTGCACATATTTTTAAATGTAGAACATTTGACACCAAACTTCAACAGCATTAGGGGCTGGAGACGTGGCTCAGCAGTCATTCTTACAGAGGACCCAGGTTGGATTCCCAGCACCCACACAATAGGCTCACACCCATCCAAAATATTACTCTAGTCCTAGGCGATCTGATGCCCTCTTCTAGACTCCATAGCCACTATACACATATGGTGCACAGATACACACGTAGGTTAAATACACATACACGTTAAATAGATGAATAAGTCCACAATATAGACTGTGTATTGATATTGTTATGAATATGGTAATGTTAACCTGACTACTGTAGTAATTTCCTTTTTGAGCGTCACCTTGCCTACTCAAAGAACCGTCCAGTAAGGGTTTCAAGTTAGGATCTTAAGTCACATGACCAGCACTGTGACGTTTACCTGCATGTCGGTGAAGTTGGGCGCTGACTGAGTTCTCTGGAGTATCTCCAAATTCTGCAAGAGCTTGCTAAGTTCCACAAGGTTTGACTGACAGTGTGCAAGGTCTAAAGAGGACAAAAATGTTAGAATCGGGTAGAGATGGTGGTGACAATAGGAAAGGGGGAGGGGGACTCCATCCGTACTGGGGCAGATGTGATTGGATAGCCAGGTTTATAGGATGCTGATTCACACACGTAACACAGAGCACACCTCGCTCTGGGTTAGAATCACGGGAGCTGCTGGTAGCGAGACAGTTTCAAGGCCCTTTCTCACTGACGATGACTGAGTGCAGATGCCAGGAACCTATTGAGCTGTGCGTGTGTTCACGTTCCTGTCCTCACAGCTTTTGACTCGCGGACACAATGGGACTCCAGCAGTCTTGTTCCTAGGGGGCCTGTCTACTTTTTCCTCTAAAATGGTTTATGAGGTGGCTCCCTGGAATTTGGGTGGAGCCACGGTCAAGTTCAGAAAAACAGAACCGAGTGAAAATCAGGTAAACATGTTTGCTCTCCGGCTCACTAATTACGTGGCAAGAAATGGTTCCTTTAAAAATCTATTGTATGCTTTTACTAACTGAAATTCATTCTCTATGGAAAAAAAATATGCTCTAGGAGCCAACCAATTTCACCATAGATGTAAGGCCTGGATTCATAAAAGTCCAGAAGAGCTAGCTACTGAACTACTAAAACTATAAATCAGACGTATAATGGGTTCCATAGAATGTTATGTCTTTTGAAATTCAACCAATGAAATAAATATGAAATATTCCCTTTTTAGAACTGAAACCTTTCTCAGTAGTAGGCATGTTCTACGACAAATGATCAGCATAAAAAAATTTTTTTAAGTGCAGCAAGTGATTAGAAGAGAAGAGAGTGTTCATGGGGATTTACAAGAGAGACCCCACCACACTCCCACAGGGCCTGGAAGACTGACAGGAAAGTTTTAGCCCAACAGAAAGGTGGAGAAGGGCAAGGAGGGCACTTTAGGTTGGGAAGAACAACCTTCCCAGAGGTAAACAGCTGGATATACCTAAGTACATCAAGGTAAAAACACAACAGTTGCTTGGGTCTACAGAAGTAGGCAAGGTTGAAAGGGTAGGTAGGCCCAGAACGCTGAATACTCCAGAATGCTGCTAAATGCTCGGATAAGTACCTTAGAGCTAAGGAAGAGCCACTGGATGGGCTCACACAGTTATTGTAAAGACTAGCAGTGCTAAGGGGGCGTTATGTAGTGAACAAAGCACCAGTTTGGGGATTGGTCAAATGTGGGTCAGCTGTAATCCCAACCCCTTCTATAATGGTGGGCAAATCCATAAACCTGTATGGATTTCATTCTCCTCAGCCATGAATGCAGACAGTGACTTAGGTCATCAGCTGTGGGGCTCATTCTGAGAGCCCATAAGGGCAGGAACTGACCTTCTGCACACCTGTCCATCTCTTCGGAGTCCTGCAGCCAGGCTGCCACTTTACTCGGCCCCGTTGTGCAGGTCGCAGGGAGGCTATTACTGCAGGGTAAAGGGGACTGCCATGGGAAACTGTTAGGCTGCATCTGCAAGCAAGGAGAAGCACGCAATTCATACAAGTGAGGGCTGAATTCATGTACCGTTACAACACTCCATTAATGCTGCCTCCATCATCCAAAGAACTCGGTGTTTAAAATAATAATAATAACAACAACAATAATAAAGCCAGGTACAGTGGCACACACCTGTAATCCCAGCACTAAGGGAGGCAGAGGAAGGAGGTTCTCTGTGAGTTCGAGGCAAGCCTGGTCTACAAAGCAAGTCAGGACAGCCAAGGCTACACAAAGACACCTTTCTCAAAACCCAAATAATAACAATAATAACAACAGCTCATAATCCTGAGGTCCCAAGAGCTCAGACATGTAGTCAACTGAAATTACTCAGAAGGCGGTATGTGATTGATCCAGGGTCCTCACTACAGTCTCCTTTAGCTCATGGCTAAGGACCTCTCCTCTGTGGAAGCTCTGCATGCCTTAACCATCAGATCAAAATCTTGTCGCCTCCTGTGAGCCCTAGGTTCACTACCCACCAGCAAACAGCCTTATAATGCTTCGAAAACATTCTCAGGATTATATAAGAGGCCTTCCGATAGTTACCTACAGCTGATAGGTTTTCCATTAAAGAGATTTTTATGTGAAATAAAGTTGAAAAAAATATGTGAATACTAATGTGTAAACAGCAAAATAACAAGAAATTTATATCCCAAGGAGCTGAAATGACCTTAAAACTTCCCATTTAACTCCAATACTCAATTACAACTGATTATGTCTCTTCTGAATTACTAAGAAATGAATAATGCACAGTTAGCAAACCCAGTCTTATTTATTACCATTATAGGACCATGAACCAATTAACATCAGCAGTCTCACAATTCAATATGTGGAAGGCAAGAAGAAGGACAAACGGCTCTCTTTCACATTCAGATAAATGTAATGGAAATCACCTGGCACATCTGAGCTCTGAGATGTGCCACTTGCAACTGGAGAAATGGACCTTTTGTGGAAACCAGAGCTGGAGAGTTTTCTTATTCCAGAGAAAACAGTGGGGGAAAGATTTGGTTTCAGTCCACCAATCTCAGGTATCACCAAGTTATTTAATAAGTAAGATGAGGGACAGCAATAATGCATCTTTTATCAATGCTTCCTGCCAAAGATACAGGCAGAAGCTGGAAAAACCAAAGAATTAAAAATGTATGCTTTCCTTTTAAAGGTCTATTTGAGACATAGTTCTCCCATTTAATTTGGACTACCACTGGGATTCGTTCTACCCTGGGATGAAAACTCAGAAGACCCAGAGAAATATGGAGACTACATTGAGGACCTTTAAGTTCCTAAATCCCCAATCTCTCTGCCTCCTGGTTCATTCTCTTTTATCTCAAAATTGGTTGGTATTTCAGTCAAACCCAGTTTCTTGGGGAAAAGTAATTAAAGTCATTAGCAGGAATGTGGCCACAATGAAGTCACAGATTGTGTAGCCTTTGTGAAATAAAATTAACAGAACTTAACTTATATACTAGTAGTTACTTTCCATCAAAAAACAAAAGCTGAGTATGGTAATATTCCAGTAAGCGTGATCTGTTAGGTCCACTGTTTCTCAGGGAATTTCTCCAATGCTATGTAGAGAGGAGACTATGCAATCCAACTAGTATGTAGACTCGTGAAGAAGCACAGAGGAGGCCAGATCTCCACTGACATGTTTTTCGGCGTCTCCAACCTCAGTTTTGGGTACCGAGGATAGAGTTCCACACCCCTCTGCGACACAAACCAATTACTAGACCACACACGCAAACAGCTGCTTCCCTGCCTGTGGTCCTAACCTTGACTTTCAGACAACAAATACCTCTGGCTTTTCTGCAACAAAGACTATGCATCTTACTACGTCCCAAGGAACTGCAGCCTCTCTTGCCTGGCACTTGGTTTAACGAAAGGAGGGGTTGATTTTGGAAACTGCTGCGTGGTTGGATCCTGGAATGCCTACGTCACTTGTGTACATACAAATGCCATCTCTGATTAGACGCTGATGTGACAGATTAGAGGTGAATGACTGTCATATACCTAATGCACTTGCTTTCTGAAACAGCCCTGATGTGCTGGCACCGCTCCAGTTGACTTGCATCAAGTCTAGGGGAAACTAGGTAGCCCCTCTCTGGGTCATGTATACATTATAGCTCAAAGCAAGAAAATAAGTTTCACTTTCAGAACTTCGAAGTCACTTCATTACTACCCAAGAATTCCCAGATGCCGATTAAACAAATGTCTGCTATATCTCTCAATATTCCTAAAAAGCCACATAAAAATGATGCAATCCAGTTACCATAAACAAAAATTTCTGGAAACTTTCTTGGAGATTCACACATCTGGCTTATCTTGGTTTGTGTTTAACATTAGTGCCAGTTTCACTTGTTTTCTGGATGTTCTCTTTCCGGTGTTTTCAAAGGAGACACAGCTATGGGTGTATATACATCTCCAGGCTGATCTCCAGCACAGTCATACCTTTCCATCCACAACAGAAACGGTAGCAGCTGGAGAGGACTCGGCTGTGGAAGTCGCAGGAAATATGTGGAAGTTCGCATCTCTCGGCGACCTCACAATTTCATTCTGACGGTACAGCCTGTGATGCCGCAGTTTGGAGACCCACGCGTCAAACCAGTCCTGGGATTTCACCTGCAACAAGGGGAGACAGCTGTGGAAACTGCCTCTTGTTTGCCACTGGTGCAGGCAAATCACACCCCTGCTCATGCCAGATCTGAAAACAATTTCACCTTCAAATGATAGATGTGCTCCTCCGTGTCAAGGTCTATTCTCCGAGCTTTCTTCTTAATTGACATGACAGACAGTCCGACATCTATGCTCCCATGGACCTTCCCTTTTTGTATCTGAAATCAAAAGATCAGTGAAGGCGCTGGAAGGGTATATGAGTTTGTGTGTTTCTTTTCAGAACTGAGGTGAGCTCAAGGTAAATTTTAACTCACCTACGGAAAGTGGGTGACTACATTCTTCTTAATTGAGAGAAAACAGTTAAGCTCTAAGGATGGCTGGAACTACCATGACTTCACGCCAATTCTAGCATGCAACACTGCTCATTTTACTCCTATTTTGGGGACAACTAGTAACATCAGATCTTCAAAATTCCAGGTTGCTTAGCTTCTATCTCTTCAAGAAGGCAATGCCAAGGATTCCCAAAATAACTGAAGTCAACCTTTGAATCGTGACCCAGAACACCCAGGAATCGGCTGGATGGCGGCTGCCAGGGCAGACTTGTGCAGCTGAGACCAGAGGCCAAGGAGCAGCCGGTCCCTTCTTCTGGCTGTCCTTGGCTGATCAAGGGTACAGCTATTTCCATGACAAAACCAAGCCTAAGCCCTACACCACATGTGGGAAAGAAGAAACTTTGAGATTTGCATGCAAACTACTACTTAGATATTATGCAAAAGTAGCTTGGAATAATATTAATGAGTTGGGTTCTCAAGATTAAAAAGTGAATTCAACACAAATTAGGTACAAAAGACAGGTTTTTAAAAAAATTGTTTTTGTTTGTTTGACAAGAACAAGGAGGGCTTTAAATCTCAAAAAGCGAGGATCATGGAACATATTTCAAAGTGCAAGGAAAAAAAAAACCTTTCACGATCTTCTCTCTGGGAGAGAAAGGATGATTTTATTAATGCGTCACTTTTAGGCTTAAGCTTCTGCTTAAAAATATAGTTAAATATCCACGCACCAGTTTGAGATTTTATGCTATCTTGGGTATAAGCACAAAACACACCTTCTCTAGAGCAGGCAGAGTGGGCAGCTTGGTAAAGACCACAGGCACAGACATGCAGAAAGCTGGTAACCCGTGGCACGGAGCTTGTACAACTGCAGTGTTTACTCACTTCAAGCAGAATTCTAAATCACTCTGCGAGACAAGTCCTGCGAGCTACTTACATCAAGTGGAGCCTTTGAATACTTCAGCATTCCATTATCCAGGACAAAAAAGCGCTGCAAGAACCAAACACCCCTCGTTACTGTTTGTACTCTCAGTTACACAAAACATTCACCAGTGCGGGTGGCAAGTCGCTTGGCACTGAGCAGTCAACATGCCTGACAGTTCTGATACACGGATTCAGGGCATCTGGCCACCCTCAGTCACAGGAAGTTATGTAAGCAGGTCAGAGTTCGAGCAGAGTGCTTCTACACACAAGCTAGGGATGGGACTCTTTTCTCCAAGGTTTGTCTTCACAAGACAGAGATCTAATGACCTGAAGCTTACACTTCGTGAACGAATTGCACGAGGGCGCTATAAAAGCGAGAGAGAAAAAAAAAAAAAAAAAAAAACCAAACCTGGGGAAGCTCATAGAAATTCTGTAATGACTTCTGTCCTCTTCTGGAGGTTAGTGTTCACTCCGGAGCTAAACTCCTGAGTTTCCCCTGGACACCCACGGGCACTTTCCGAAAGTTCTCGTAGCCATTACAAACGCCACTACGCTGGATCCATGACTAACACATTACCTACAGGCTTAAGTGACCTGGGCAATACGCACATGTTTTCTCCTTGGCAATATGCCTGTGATCTACCATTAGCAAAACGGATTAAATATTATTTCTAAGCTGCATTAAGAATTTTTTTAAAAGGGCCCCGTCCCTACCTCACAGTTGAAGGCTACCAGGGAAGGGAGAACCATTCTTTTTCCGGGGGGATGTGGCTACGGGTGCTGCAGGCATGGCCCCAATGAATGCACACGAGCAATGCTCCGGCCCGGTGAAACACACATATATTAAAACAGACAGGGATCTGAGGTTGGTAAGAGGGTATGTTGAGGCGCTCTGGGGGAAACTGGGAAAGAAATGGGTGGATCTGATCAAAGTAGATCGTACACATGTATGAAACTCTCAAAGAATAATTTTTTTTAAAAAAAGGCTTTTTAAATGAAAGAACTAAAACAAAGGGTGGGTGGGCAACTGTCTGCCCGGAGGTCTTCCTGGTCCAGCCTGAGAGGATGTGCCAGTTTTTAACCGCAAACACTGAAGAGCTCTCTAGTGTTGGTTTCCCTTCTGTGTGCCATTCTGAAAAATCAAGCAGCCCTCAGGAGCTAGCCACACCTCAGGGCTTCTTCTAGCTCTGCACATGCAGGAAGTCCTTCTGTTGCTGGAATTTATTCTGCAGGACCTGGACCAGTTTCCATGGGATGCATAAACTCATAGCTGCTGAGACAGCAGGATATCAGATCCCAAAAGTCACCCTGCCTAGAACTTACAAAGGGCCACTGTGATCCCTTCATTTGGGAATTCTTGGGGACAACAGGTAACTGCCAGAATCAAAGAGTTCCACATTAAAAAAAAAAAAAAAACAATTCAATTGCCTATAATTTGGGCATTCAAATGGGCTGGTGCTTAATCAATACATGCTTGCATTCAGGGGGAGGAGAGAAAGCATTGGGGGCTACTCTCTCTCATTCTTTATGCAAAATATTCAAACATGCAGTCCAGACAGAGTCCAGGAGGTCAGTCCACAGCCATTTTGCTGGATCAGAAATCAGAGTGTTAAAACTGAACCAACCGTTTTTCAAAATGTAGTTTTGTCCTGTTTTCCCAATTTTAAGTTTCTATTAAAGAACTTTAGCCAGGAATAACTTACAGGATGTCGCAGGAAAGAGCTTAATAAGGCTACTGCTGAGGAGATAAACAAAAGGTGACGGAGGGCAGACACAGGCCTTGGAGGACTCACTCGCTGGGCCAAACCCAAGTCTGAAGAATGGTGAATGGAAGAGGGGAGTCCTTGGCATTGGGGTAATATTATGGGCTGAGGGGAGACAATTTCTGACCAGGCAAAGCTGTGTTAGATGGAAGCCCCTTTGACTGGTTTCATTCTCTGGAGACGGGTTGGGGCAGCATTTCCCATCTGTCCATCTTTTAAGGAAGCTGTGATCCATAACCTCTGTATTTGAGCCAGTGGCACTGACCAAGCCTTTGGTTAGCAAACCTGTCCACTCTGACACAAAACCCATCAGCAGAGGTGGTGAATGCATGAAGCTACAGTGATGTGGGTGTCACCAAGGGATCTAACAAGGGCTCTCCTGAGGACGCAAGAGGGCTTTCTCCTCAGAGCCACACGGTTCGTTTTCCACCGCCACCTCTCCTCCCCCCTCTGTTCTTCTCTCCTCTCTGTTCTGGGTTCTTGTTTCTTTTCACTTTGTTTTAGAGACAAGATCTCACACTCATAAACACAATTGTTTGCACCTAATAGCAAGGAGGACCTCTCTGATGATGCTCTCAGCGTCTATCTGCTGAGGACGTTACCTTGTGCCAGCCCTTTAAAGGCCATTTTCTTTTCTTCAGCATAAATCCCTCGTGCCTGTCTGGTTTCTGGACATTGGTTTGGCCTATTTTCAGCCCTTCTATAATTTCCCAGCTGTCAGCTTCCTGAGAGAAAAGGAAAACAAATAATTTATTTTCTGTGCTTAATGATACACACTAAAGAAGATTCTTAGGCAGATGCCTTTGATGCCACACACAACCCAACATTAGGCCGAGTGACATTGTGGAGCTAACTGGAGCATCAAGACAAGTCACGGACTTTCAAGTGAAGCTCCTATGAGTTTCCCAGGTACACCCGGAGGCACGCAGACTCCCGAAAGGTACACTGGGGACACGAGGTTTACTTGGCAGTAGAGAGGAATTTTGATTTCCTGCACTCAGAATGCTTAAAATGCTTCCCCTACCCTGATGATCCCAGGGCACAGTGGTGCTTTAAAGTCTTAAAATTAGACATCTGATGACAAATGTTCAGTCAGTGTGTCGACCGGGCTTTCCGAGTACAAATGGAAAGGTTGCAGGGGTCTGAGGCAGAACATAACCTGCTGTTAGCACAGAGCAGCCTTGCCCTGGTCCTGTGTCCTCCCACTGCAGCCCTGCGCATGTCCAAGTGCACCACAAAGCCTCGCTCAACAGCACAAGGCAAGAAGTCCAGGCTTTCAAGGAGGTACGTTCCCCAAGGGGCTCATGGAAAGAGCAAAGCCACAAGGCTAAGGACAGAACTGGGTTCTGGACCGTTGCTAAAGCATATGCTTAGGATATGCAAAGGCGCTAGGTTCACTTTCTCCAACAGCAAGAATAAAACCCAAAAATAAACAAATAAAAAAAAAGTACCTTAGTTCTAGAGTTTCACTCTTACCCTGTTAGATAACAGATTGAACCAGTTTCTTCCTTCATTTGACATGCTTTGTTCACATATGGTTCTAATTTTAAGAGCGTTATCAGCATTTACAAATCAGATGAGTTTTTCAACTTAAAAAATACAAATTTTCTGTTAGTTGGTAAGCTCTTGGGGACACTGGGCTTGGTCGGTATAGGGTGCTGGCTTGCAGGCTGCCATGGGGGCCACCACACCACGCCTCTTGGCAAACCTGCTTGGCAGCACCTGGGCTTGAAAACCCCACGACCAGATGACTGCTGTGGGCAAAAATGATCTGCATCAGTGGGTCTCAACCTCTTTGGGGCTGAACAACCCTTTCACAGGGCTTCCCTGTCAGATATTGCATTACGATTCATAACAGTAGCAAAATTACAGTTATGAAGTAATAACAAACATTTTCATGGCTGGGGGTCACCACAACATGAAGAACTGTATCAAAGGGTCCCAGCATTAGGGAGGTTGATCTAGGTGATCACAGATCTAGACCACTGATCTAGGTGATCACAGATCTAGCAACATTCTTCCCATCCCTGATTCTAGAGCTTCGGCACCCAGACACCCAGAACTACCACGCATCCTTGTAACAGAGAAAGGCTTCTCACTTCCTCACAAAACTTTTGTGCAGGGAGGGAAAACCCCATCCACATAACCAGCTCTGCAGCCTCAGCGTTGGAGGGGAGGACAGGCCACAGATCAGGACAGGCCTCTGCACAGTTCCCCACCCCCAGCTCACTGGGCAGTTGCATTCTGAAAAGACGTTCACTTAGCTCCCTAAGGAAGGGCAGAACGAGAACAGTTAGAGCCCCGCATCTTGTGACAGACCCAAACCTGCAAACGTGAGGCTTGGAATGTCTCTGGCAATGAGATGCCATCGATGTGGGCCTTGGCATGGGTGAAGAGGGTTGTAGTCACCATCTCTTTTTTCCCTTCCCCCACATCCTAAAAGCTGCTTGCCTTGAGGCCCAAGTCTAATCTATGCTTGATGAAAATATGTGTATCCAGGGTGGAATTTTCTCTTAAGTTTTATCACAGAGATGGTCCTGCCTCTCTGAAAAGCCTAAATCTATCACCAAGCCTGCATTCTACCTAAAACCCAACCCCACAGCTGCTTCACCCCACCTCAGGAAAGAGCCTGTAAGTAGTGCCATTTGCTCATACCCACAGTCAGTGCCAAGGAAAGGGCTACATAGCTTACAGAAATGACCTGTGTATGTCGATGGCAACATTATACATTCTTTCAAGCATAAGCAATAGCTCAAGGTGTGGTTTTCTGCTTGAAGAAACTTCTGCTGGAAACTGTGACTGATCCGAGCTGCATGTGGTGGTGCACCCTTTATTCCCAGCACTTGGAAGGCAAAGGCAGGCAGATTTCTGTGAGTTCGAGACCGGCCTGGTTTACTTAGCGAGTTCCAGGCAGTATGGAACTACACAGTGAAAACCTGTCTCAAAACAACACAACAAAGAACACTTTAATTGACCTATTACTTAGATAGAAAAACGTTTCTGAGGAGACAGCTTCAGGCCGTGTAGAATCATCACGGTTGGTTGGCTGACACAAGCACAGGTAACACTATCACACGACCCCAGGTAGCACACGGAAGCTCTGGCATCTTTTCTTAATACTGGGTTGCAACTCAGGACTAGAGCCACACTTACGAGGGGTATGAAGACCAAACAAGAACACAGTAAGCTCTGACACGAACCATCAAGGGCCTCTGGCTTTCTGCTCTCATCAGAATGGTGACTACTCCTTAACATGATGGATACAATTAAGAAATTAAAAAAGAGCAACTTCCCATATGTGTGTGGATACAGTCACTGGACTCCTGTCCTTAGCGATATGCGAGTTATAGTTAAAGAGATTTCTATCTACATCCTATTTAAAAGGGAAGTGCCCGCTCCCTTGCCCCTTCTCCTTCACCCCCTCTTCTCTCTCTTTCCTCTCTGATAAATCTCTATATGACATAAAATGGAAGCATTTAGTAACAGGTTCCCTTCCGCCCCAACTAACTGAAGTCAGAGGTAACACAAACTCATCTCTTTATAGCTACCACTACTTGTTTCTGTTAGAGTGGTTTTCTTTCCTTTTGCAGGGAGCTGAACTGGAGAGCAGGAAAGCGATAAGGAAGAACAGGCAAACATTAAAGTCTGTTTCCTACACAAAATGCTGCAGCTCTAAACTAGCAATGCCACTTACTCAGACACAGTGCTCCTGAGTACAGCAAAAGAAACAGAAAAGAATCCTAATTCAGGTCTAACAATTAGAAGAGCTGTCGAGCTGACAAAGAGGCAAAGGAGAAAAGCAGAGCAAACAATAGCACCACCTATTTCAATTATAAATGCTGATGGATGATAAGGTTGCCAATAAAATATGTAGGAAAGGGAACAACCCATCTCCACACAAGATAGAACCTTCCGCATTCTGTTTTCCATGATGCTGAAATTCTTCCTTCTCACTTAGCGAACTAGCGAGTACTAGTGAACTAGAAAATTAAAATAACTTCCTAAAAATCAAAGAGTGTATATTTCCTGAAATTTCAATTAGGATTTATTTTTCAACTCAAGGGTCTCACTCTTCCTAGGTCCACTTAAAACAGAAATAGAAACAAGAGCCCTAAAGTGACTTGACCAACATCAGTGCTCTTAACTGCTGAGCCACCTTCTAAGTGACAGATCAGTAATTCTTACAGTTTAATAATTTTTCCCTTTTCATGGACTAGAAATCTACTCCTGCCTATTGAAATAAATTCTGTATTTTGTAACGCCTTCACAGTATAAAAGGTGCAAGGCAGTGTCTGGGTGGAGTGGGGCCGGGTGGGGATAGGCAAAAATGTTTCAAGAACTAAAACATCAAAAAGCCTGAACAACTCCTGAGCCATGGCAATGCCTTGTTCACAGTCCTCCTACCGCCCAGTACCCAGGAGGCCTGTGTTCTCTCAAAAGGCTCTGAAATGGTGAGATGCAGTGGTCCTGGGTGTGTGTGCCAATTCCTTTTATGAGATCCCAAGATTTGTCCACATTTATTAAAGCTAAAACAGAAGAAGTCCTACTAGTCCTGCACCAAGGCTGGAATGGGAAGCACTGGCGTATCGAATGCTGTCAGGAGTTCTAGCCAGTACCCTCTGCTGAGTCTCTAGACCTACACCCTGGCAGCTATGAGCTGGCAAGCTGGAGGGAGTGGATTAGACCTTGATGGTGAAATTATATAGAAAATGAGAAAATCAGTACGTGCTTTAATGATCTGGATGATCTGGAGACTGGTTGAGAGAATGTGTGATACAAAATAGTTTAGTAACTGTGTTAGCTTCCTCGTTGCCTCGCATCTATTTATTTTTCCAGCTTTGTACTAGCTGCAGAGGACGGATGTTTCAAAGAGATATGATAATTACATTTACCATGTATGCGGTATCAATTTATTGTTCAAGTGGAGGTCTGTCCTTTTGATTTCTCTAAGTTATTTTTTAAAGGTTTGTTTTTATTTTTAACTGTGGGTGTGCATATCATTTACGTGCAGGTGTCCATAGTAGCTAAAACTGATCTCCTGGAGCTGGAATGATAGGCAGTTGTCAGCTGCCAGATATGGGTGCTGAGAACCGAATCTGGTCTTCTGTAAGAGCAGAAAACTCTTAACTGTTGAACTCTCTCTCCAGCCTCCTCCCCAAATTATACTTATGGTTTAGTAATTCTTTTCTTCTATGCTTATCTGACAGAATAAATTCTGTCACTTGTAACATCCTCCAAGTATGAAGAGTTCACATGTACATGATACTAGGGTAGGGTGGTAGCAGGCTCTTTTCTCAAAAGCTTATGCTTCATATAGGAAAGCCAAGTGTCAGCCCAGCTGTACACACTTATAACTAACCATCTTTAGGTGATGAAGATGATTTTACGGAAATCTGAAATCTGCATGCCCTCTCTTTTCAGGGTTTTCCTATCAGGGCACAGCTCACTGAACCCCTGAACATGTCAGAGGGGTGGCAATGAGTAGGGGGTCCGTCTCCTCAAAGACCTTTTGCATTGTGGACATCAATAACTTCAGATGCTTCCAAAGTCTGAGGGAAAACAGGCTGAAGAGGAAGGAACTCTGTCTTCCACGATACAGAAAAGAGTCACTGCTGAAAGGCAGACACTCCATGGAGACCAGCAGTTACAATGAGTGATGGTGGTCACAATGTGTGATGGTGTAGGTACCACTGGACAGCACAGGCAAGGTAGAGATTGACAGCACAGGTTACAGAACTGGGCAAATCTACTTTCTATTTCCCCTGCTACTTAAAAAGTGTATTTGTCTTAGAGAAACTCTGAGTTTCCAGACTCATTAAATGTAATAAGTACATACATGTCAAGCAACTGCTTATAAAAAATGGTATTAAATGTGATGATGGAGTGAAGTATGTTGTATAGTAGTTAGTATGCAGGACACAGGCAATAATACAAATGCTGGACCTGGTAGTATTTTTTTTTTTCTCTCACATTAATTTGTCGTAGAATTGTTTGCTCACTTCTCCAAGAAGAAATAACAATGTTTATCTTTTTTTCCTCCTTAAAATACTTTTAAACCTTCATATATAACCCTGGGAATCTAAGGAAAATATACTTCTGAAGAAATAACAATGTTTATCTTTTTTTCCTCCTTAAAATACTTTTAAACCTTCATATATAACCCTGGGAATCTAAGGAAAATATACTTCTATTCTTCCCTTGGCCAAGGCGGAAAAGAGCCTGTGCAGGAAGTAGAAAAGGCAGCAGAGAAGTTGGTGTCACAGCTACTTCAGGAGAGTCGGGTGTTGACATTATTCACAGTTCATTTGGCCCAGAGCAGGCACAGGGCTAGCTGTGAGAGCAATCACACTCAGTCACTGACCTTGGAGAGGGGGATGGGCTCTGGCTCCAGCAACTGCCGACTGACAGAGGGCTCCGTGCCTGAAGAAGCAGTTCTCTCCAAAACGTGGATACTCTGCAAAAGAGCAGAAACCCAGCTAGGGTTAGAGCCCTATTCCTCACATCAGTGACCACGGGGGTGGGGGTGGGAGGTGAGATCATAGCGGGTGCCTAGGAGATGGCAAGTGCCCTTGAGGCTAAGCACAGGAGCAGGGTTGAGGAAAATGCCTGCGCATTTTCCTTCTTGCAGACGCACTGCTGAGCATCTTCCCAGCGCTGGACTCCACCCCACAGAGGGAGTCATAGGAATGTATCTGGAAGAAACCCTTCAGGGCACACAAGGACACTGTGTCTGATGATGGACAACAACTCATATACACCACCAAATCCCTTCGCTGGCCCCAAACATGGTCAGAACCCCAAAGCTGACAGAAACTTGGCTTTGCCAACTCTGCAGCATGTAAGCATGAGGGCAGGGCATGAGCCATTGGCGCAGGGAAGGGAAACCAGCTTCTCCAATTTCCAGATCAAGACACACACAGAGAGATCAATTTGGTATAAAGTGTTAGTTCAGGGTCCACAGATAGCAGGGGACTGTTAAAATGTTGAGTCGTATTTGAGGACCAGACGGGTGAAACACCATGTGACCCTGCAACAGCATCTAGAAAACAGCCTCCTGTGTGCGTGGCACAGGGAATGCACATTAACTTCTTCTCTACTTGACTTTGGGAACATCATGAAAAAAAGGGGAGCTTATTCATTTTGAATATTCACTATATGTATGACACAGTACACATTAAAATGAGTAAAAATAAATCGAAAGGCACAGACCATGGAAAACATTTACTGCCAAAGTAGTAAGTCTCTTTACTAAAACACACACACACACAAACACACACATGTATAACCTAACTCAATACTCAGAATTGGCTTCAAATTCACCATTTTTTTTTTTTTTAAAGAACGAAAAAGATGTCCTTCAGGTTCACACTGGGGTTGGATGGAAGGGAAGGAGGTCCTCCCCTGTTGGTGGACTTGGAGGGGGCGGGGAAGAGGGAGATGAGGGAGGGAGTGGGAGGGTAGGAGGGAATGGGGGAGGGAGCTAAGCCTGGGATTCAAAGTACCTAACCTGTGATTGAGATAAAAATAAATAAATTAAAAAAAAAAACAAATATAAATCTTACATAAAACATATGCAATAAAATATTAACCTATACTGGCAAACTGGAAACCTGACTATTGTAGTCAGAAAATAACCAAAAGGAATTATTCTGCAGCTGGTAGAAGCACATAACAGAGCAGGTGTAAGTCATCTCCTTTTAAATTTAGAAAGAAGTGGCAAGAATGAGGTGACACCACCAACAATGACCACAGTGGAAGTCAAATAACGCAGTCTAGGGACTGATTCTCTATTTCCAGGAATTCTTAATCAGAGATTGCCAAAATCAAGAGGTTTTACATATATATATATATATATATATATATATATATAATATTTAAAAGTTAAAATTGGATAATAATATATTGGATTTTTCTATATCACATGTTTCATTAAGTAGAAGACAGAAAAGGGTTTTTTAAAAAATATTTTTAACATATCTAGTGATTGATTTCATTCCATTCACACACATTTGTCTATGTGTCTAAAAAAAGGAGACAGTTGCTTTTTATTCAGATGTAATGTTGTTGAAAGTTATCTTTTAAATAAAGTTGAAGCCAATTAAAATTAACCCAGTCAACAAGGAAGTTGTGACTCAGTAAAATGAATTATGTGACTTTAGTCTATTTGGGTCAAAGCCATTAACATTCAGATGTAAAACTTTCTATATAGGTTACGGCAGATATTCCAATGTCAGACCTTGAAACAATCACAGATCATTACTTTATACCTCTGTAGAGCTAAAGGTCTCATATCTAACCATGTTCATTAGTCCTTTAACCATACATAATTTTAAAAAATGTTTCTTCTTTATTTTATGTGTATGTGTGCTTTCCGACACAAATAGCTATGCACATGGTACTTGCCTGGTGGCCCCAGATGCATGAAGAGCATGTTAGATTTTCTGAAACTGGAATTTCATGTTGTAAGCCACAATACGGGAGCTGGATTTACATTTCAAGTCCTTCACATGAGCAGCAAGTGCTCTTAAGATTTTACATTGTTTAAATTTGTCTGGTTTAACCCCAAGCAGGGAGTCTAATAGCTCAATATCCAAGTGGGTTCCCTAGTAAGGGGAACAGGGACTATTTCTGACATGAACTCAATGGCTGGCTCTTTGACACCACCCCCAGCCCCCGAGGGAGGAGCAGCCTTGCTAGGCCACAGATGAGGATATTGCAGCCAGTCCTAAGAGACCTGTTAAGGTAGGGTCAGATGAAAGGGGAGGAAGACCTCCCCTACAAGTGGACTTGGAAAGGGGCAGGGAGGAGATGAGGGAGGGAGGGTAGGATTGGAAGGGAATGAGGGAGCAGGCTACAGCTGCGATACAAAGTTAACAAACTGTAACTAATATTAAAAAATAAAAATTTAATGAAAAAAGAAAAAAAAAAAGGAAAAAGATGTCCTTCAGGTTCACACTCATACATGCTCACGATGATAAGCTAGAACCCTTGAATGGTATGTCTTTGGGATCAGCAGCTCTGGAAGTTCAGAGTTACATTGGCTGCTCTCGGACTCCAGACCGCGCGCTTCCGGGAGGGAGGGCTGGTGCCTCTGCTCTTCGCTTCACCACTTAATCCTCACTGCTCTCCGCCCCACACAGCTCTGCAGCGGGTCAGTGTGTTTAGCAAGCATAAAAGCCTGGACTTGATTCCCAGCACCACAAAAGGGAGAAAAAAGGGTTTGTAGAACCCTGTCACGGGGCTGAATGTTAAAAGACCTTCTAGGCCTCTCTTGGAACTGTAAAAAGTTAGAACTCTAATATAACAGAACATCTGACAACATTTAATGGATTTAACTTTTAACCCCCCATCTCTTGTTTACTGGATTGAAAGCCTCCGGTCAGCTGGGAAACATCAAATTTGTCCTGAAATCTGCAGTTAAAAAATTATATCTTCTCATACGGTTTCTTCTAAGATCTTTATAACTTGCTATAACTGACTCCTCTTCTCTTCGCAAGTTCACTGTTCTCATTTTCTCTCGTGGCGGCTGGGAAACATACACCATAATGAAGGTGTTAAGCATGTTATATAAGCAACATAAAGAGAGGGTTACGTAAACACACTCAGTATTCTTTAAAGAAAAATAAAGCTTCCTCTCAAATCTTAAAATTACAACTTAATTCCTAGATCCAGTGTGTGTGTGTGTGTGTGTGTGTGTGTGTGTGTGAGAGAGAGAGAGAGAGAGAGAGAGAGAGAGAGAGAGAGAGAGAGAGAGAGAGAGAGAGAGAGAGAGAGCATGGATCCAAGTACTGACTCACGGCCTCGTGAACCTGAGGACAGGCCCTAACCCCTAAGCATCACCCTGGCCTCTCCAGGCACTCAGAACATGCAGAGGTGGGAGTACTTACCCTTCCCCTGTTCTTCCTGCTCAAAGGGAGCTGATGCATAAGGAGCTCAGGTGGAGAATCTTGAGCACAAGCTTCCCTGCAGCTCCTCAGCTTCCTGAGTCTGCTCTAGACCTGTGCTCTAGAGTTCACAGCTCTCAATACCTCCTGGGCAGCAAGAGGAAATCTGCCCACATGACTGTCCTTTGCTTTCCTCAGTGTCAGTAAACATACAATGAGACTCTGCATAATAGCTGAACAGCTCAGGACAACTCACCCGGAGCAAAGCAAGACTCCAAAGGTCTGCTAACAGACCTTGTCAGCTACACCTCCAAGATATGAAGCAATTGCTGGGAGTCATTTAGGCTGTGGCTACAAATTCCTGTATAGACTCACTTTTCACCCAAGTTTTGGGCACTAATAAAGGCAACCGGGCCACTGCTTTCTGAATGTTAATGCCACGGACTTGCTCACCTGGCTACTTGTTCTTATTTCTCTTTTGCTGTGAAGCCACTGCCTAAAACCAATGTAGGGAGTATAGGATCTATTTGGCTTATACATCCATGTCACAGGAACCTAAAGGCAGGAACTGAGACAGAGATCATGGAAGGATGCTGCTTACTGGTTTGCTCTCCGTGGATTGCTTAGTTTGCTTTCCAATGCACCCCAGGATCAGCTGCCCGTGAGGTGGCATGCCCCAAAGTGGCCTGAGCCCTCTTACATACATTAGCAATTAATCAAACACCCCACAGACACTCCCACAGGTCAATCTGATGGAGGCAGCTTCTCAACTGAGAATCTTTCCTTGCAGATTACCTAGTTTATATCAAGTTGACAAAAACTATCACCATACTATCTTCCCTGTCTTGTGGTGTGTGTGTGTTGGTGCCTTCAAATGTGGTATGTCTGGCTGTGAAGAACAGAGGTCAACCTCAGCATAATTCCTCAGAATGCCAATCTTGTTTTTGGAGACAAGATCTCTCATAGTAACTTGTAACACCAAGCAGGCTACACTGGATGGCCGGCCAGCCCCAGGAATCTACCTTTCCTCAAACCTAAGTACACACAAGCACACCCACCCAGCCTTCTGTGCACCTGCTGGGGCCAGGACTCAGGTCCTCGAACTGGGATTCCCGGCTCCTCACTCCCTCTAAGATAAATTTATATTTACAAACTATACAAAGTTTTTTCAAAGGAGAGCATCCAAATAAGTTAGTACTTTCAAAAGAGTTTTCATTATTCTTCTGGCTCCCAGGCCTTGGCTCTCTTGCAGATATAGTGTGTTGTGTTTTAGCATGCACAGTATATCAGTGATATTAGTAACCAAATCAGGCCCTGCTGCCGCCAACCAGAAGTGAATTCCCACAGCACTTCCCATACCGCCACCCGCCGTCTCTCCATGGATGATTTCATTACATCTCCTCAAGCCTTTGTACACTGATGAACTTATTTTATGACTAATTGAATCTCGAGGACAGGGAGCCAGAAGTTCAGTCAGTAAGTGCTGGCTTGGAATGCCAATTGAGATTTGATTCAGGGGCCCAAGCTTTTAGATACTATCTTCTCCTGACGTTAAGGCTAGTGTAAGCTACCCCAATTTCAAAGACATAACCCCGGCCCCCACAGCGAGGCCCCCCTCCACCACAACCTTTCACAGGTTCCTCGGTGGATGTGAATAGGATGAAAAGAGAAAGGCTAAAGAACCTTGAAACACCATACAACTTCAAGGTTAATTTCCTGGCCAGCCCTGAAATTAACCTTGAGGTCTCATCATTTCCAGTTTCTAATTTTGAGAAATGAGAGTCAGCTGGCTTTAGCTCTGGGACTGTAGCGTAGGACATGGAGCAAATGATGGAACATTTTTTAGATGAGGATACCACTCTCATTCGGTTTACCACATGCCAGACAAGTCACTCACCAGGCTCGGCCTCATGGAGACAGTACCGCTCTTGCAGGACATAGAGTTAGCACTTAGTGTATACAAAGTGCTGCACAGAGGCTACAACGCAGCTGACACTAAGGGGCTGTAAACATGACGCAATCAATTAGGAAGCTAACGTATTCCCCCAGAAACAGAAGGATGCCTGCAACGGTGCCATCTTATTAGTTACCCGGCCCACTAACCCTAATCAGGACCAGGGCATCACATTCCACCATGGAACAGTGTCCAGAACAGGTCCCCACAGGACAGTGGGAGAAACAAAGTTACCAAATCCTGGGGAAAGGGGAGAGTCTCTCTGATTTAACTAACACCTACAGACCCGTATTTGGAAACCCTTCCTCTTAAGAAATGAAGCTCGTGGAGCTGGAGAGTAGGCCCAGCACTTAGGAGCACTTGTTGCTCTTGCAGAGGACCCAGGACCCACATGGTGATTCACAACCTCTGTAACCCCACTTCCAGGGGGACCTAGGGCCTCCTTTCTGGCCAGTCCAGGCACCAGGCACACACACACTACACATACTTACATACAGCAAAACCCTCACACTCATCGAAATAAGTAAAGCTTAATGAAAAAGAGACGCTGCTTGCAAACATCAGCATGCTACACAGATCTGAGAAACACTTACCTACAAAGGGAGAGAGGTGTGAAAACACAGAATTGAACATACTGCTAAGATTCATTACTTGACTGTATTCTAAACATTTACAGACGCGAGTTACATAGCTACATGGCTACATAGAAATGTGGAGGCCAGCCTGGACCACAAGAGACTGTGTCAAAACAGAAGAAGAAAGTAGGACAATAGTCCATTGTGGCTTACAAAGGACGCCAGAGTTAATCTATGAACTTAAACTGTCAGAATTACCCAGAATTCAAAAAGGTTTTCAGTATGATAATCACATGATTTTGTGAACTATATAAGAAAAAAAACCTATCTTTTTAGGTATATAGATGTACATTACAGACACAATAGGATTATGTCAGTCATCCTTATGAAGTCAGACTGTGTATATCTATGGGTTTCATAAATATTTTCTGAAGAAAGAACAAACAGTTATAATAACACAGGTAATGTCTTGCTTCTGACTCAGGCATGATTACATGGCCAGGAGATAAAATGCAGGTAATAAAGAGGATACAGCTGACCCAGCGCATGCTGCAGAGTGTTTAGAAAACTGCCCCTATTTTCCACAGGGTGTGTCTTTCATCTTCATTTAACTTTAGGTTTAAACTTATGGTGTTAAGGCTTATACATCATGATTATTAAAAAGCTGACAGTTTAATGATAGTTGTAATATTCCCAATACTGGTTCAAAGACAGACACACACACACTCACAATCTCGAAAGAGAAACCCTTTATATACTTACTGTAAAAAAAAAAAAAGGAAAACAGAATTGAAAAACATCTGTGTTAAGCAATGAATTCTTTCAACTGTTTTGGCATACTTTATTTTTCAATGCACAAACAATTATTAAAATCAAAATTACAATTGTACTGTATTTCAGTTTAATAACTTGCTTTTTTTTCTGTTAACTTTCCCCCAGCATTAAATAATCTTCAAAAAATTAAATACCTGTTCATGATCTCACTGGATGCTATGAAATGCTTCCATATTTCTGAACACTAAGTAGCTTCCAATCTTTCACTGAGATAAAATATTTTTATAAACATTTTGTGCAGAATATATGCACTAAACATGTTATGCATACTAATATGTACATTAAATTAAAAAATAGCATATAATCTTTGAGAATCTCCTATGTAGTTACCCTCCTATGTAACTTCTGTTATTTCTTTAGAATACATTGTTTAGAAGCTAAATTAATGATCCTACACTATGACCTTATTAAAGGTTTTCTAAAAACATTAATAGGGCCCCAAACCACAAAGTCAATGCACAAGCCTGGCAGCGGTGTCCACAAACCCTCACCTGTGCTAGCTATGTAGTTAGGATTTGAGGTGAAGAAGTTTGGCGCTTGGAATATAAACTAGATGGCATGCACAGGGTGGGGGAGGGGGTAGTTACGAGGTATTTGAAATGTGTAGTTTGACAGGTACAGTGGGGAGCGGGATAAGGAGGTAAAAGCTATACACTTGTTCCTTAAACGAAATAAGGCAGTTTCATAAACTTAAAGTACTTCCATGTGATGTCTGATAGTCCTAAAAAAAAAAAAAATTACCTCAGAGTAGATTCTGACTCCCAAACCCCAATTACAGACTCCAGGGAAAGACGGACTGCTAGGCCTTTCCAACCGTCTACGGAGCGAGGGGCCCTCTGGGATCCGATAACACCATCTATTTGATGCTCTGCCTAAGAGTCTTTCAAGCCATGTTAAGCTTGAATCTTGGCAGGAGGATTTGCTGCTATAAAAATGCTATTTGAAACCAGTGAGCTTGGGGTACATGGAAACAGGCGAAGGCAGACCTAGGGTACCAGCAGGGCCCTGCAGGCATGCCAGGAACGGCGGCGGCCACTCGCCCAGTAATGATGATTTCTGAATCATTTGTGGGTAACGAGTGGCTATGTGCCAGGTGTCAGGTTTCTTCCCAACCGTCTCTGTTTCACACATGTCACATGCACTAAACGTGTGCTGTAAACAGCAAATGACAGCGGTGGGGATCTTCAAATGGTGGGGACAATGAGAAAGCTCAGGGTGCTAATTACTTCTAATGAAAAAAAAAAGAGGCTAATTGCAGTTTGCAGTAAACAAACAAATGATCAAAACTCTGCATTAAGCCGAAGCCAATATATACAAAAAGATACAGACAATTTAGCAACTAACACCGCATTCACCAGGCCAGCTATATTCCATGATACCTACGAATATTGTTTTGGAAACCATGAAGTTTCTAGTTTACTGGGCAACTTGGGAATGAACAGCATCACTGATGTTCAGGTCATTGATGAAGGGACCAACAATGACCCAGAAGTGACTGACAATGCAGCTTTGCAGATTGCTCTGCTCAGTACCCAGAAGGCCTTTCCCGTGGATATCCAGCCTGATCGGCTTTGCAATAAATAGACCACACAGTGAGGTAGCCAGGATAGGGCCTCCGGAAATAGCCATTCAGAGAGCAAACCGTTTTCATCACTCACTAGCTGTGGGCAAGATATTTTACTACGTTAGCCCTATTTCAGTTCTCTGGAAAAGAGAACTAAATGAACTCCTGGCCAACCTTCTGCGGTGCTCCTGAAGTATTGGCTATTGCTGGTAGTGTTCTATCTACTCATAAACTCTGCCTAACATTTAGGCTTTCCAGAACATCCAATTTGCAAAAGGCATTTAAATCAAAATGGCATGAACTGTCCAAAGGAAATATTTTTCCCCCCAATCAAATACTAACCAGGCCCAACCCATCTTAATGTCCAAGATCAGATGAGGTGTCTCCGGCATATTCGGGATGGCGTGGCTACTATAGACAGAAATGTTACTTCCTTACTGATACTGGTCCTAAATCCTGAACTGTGAACTTCACATAAGACCTGGGGTCCACAAAAGGTTAAATTTAAATAGAAAGAAAGGTCAAGAATTTATTAACACTATCACCCTCGAGAGACAGTGCGGATTTTCACATCAGGTTTGTGCTCTTTCTACCCCCAACAGTGGGCTCCGGGGGTCAACCTGCATCGCTGCAGGGCCCGCTGTATAGCACAGAGATGCCAAGATTCACGCTGTACTGCTCCCCACGGATAAGACTCTTGGTGGCTTAGACTGCAGGTTAGGCATGAACGTGGGAACACTTAAAGTTGTTCCTCTCAAACAGAGCATCTGGGGCTGGAGACAGCTCAGTTGTAAAGCACTTAGTGCACAAGCATGCTGAGGTTCGTTGACCTCCCCTTTTCCCCGTCCTGAAAAAGCCGAGCAGGGTGGTGCTCACTTGTAATCTCAGTGCAGGGGAGGCTGACACAGGGAGGTCCCTGGGGCCTGCTGCGACCCATCCAGCCTAACCAGCAAGCCCGGGGCCCAGTGAGAGAGCCTGGCTCAAAGGTCAAGATGCTTGGCTCCTGGGGGAAAAACACCTGAGGTGGATCTCTGGCCTTCACACGTACACACATGCACGCACACCCACGTAAGCGTGAACCCCCACACATACCTATGTACCATGCACCCACACCCACAAACACAAACATTAATTTTTTTAAATAAGAATTTTTCAAAACTTGAGATAACATATTTTGAGATAACATTATATTTACATTATATTATATTACAACCCAAAGATGGAAACAGGATCTGTAGTCATAAAAGAGGCATCCTAAGCTTTCAGGGAGAGACTTGGCTGTCTCGATGAAGATGCTCTGGGGACCTACTCACAAGAGATATATTCTAGTCCAGTCATATATAAGCTGGAAGGTGTTTTTTTCACTGTCTGTCCAAGAAGAAAACTTGTTATGAAAACCTAGTGCACCGGGTGTAGATATTTAGGTCCCAAGAGCCTATTCACACAGACAGCAGCTGCTGACTCGGCTGTAGACCAGAGTCTCACTGTCAACCCGGCTATACCAGCATGCAGTCCCACTGACCTCTGTAAGCATGCACACACGTGTCCCTGCACCTGCAAGTCCTCATGCACACTCATGCGCACACGCTAACACACACACACACACACGAATATTACCCTCATGTAGCAGAAATCTACAACTGTTAAGGACTGCTCATGATACTGACTATAAATGGTAAGAACTGGAAAAAGGACCAACTACTAACCTATAATTTATTTACATTTACATTTCCCCTCATTTATGGTCTCTAAGCTTCAGCTAATTTTGTATTATTATACAGAGTTTTAGCCATTTTTCTTTGATTTTTTTTTCACCAAACAAAAACAATTGATTCTTGTAAAAACTGACAAGATCTAATCTGGGGCTGTGACAGTTCACTCAGAGGAGACAACGTTAGTGAAAATGATGCACTCTGACCCCGTGTCCTTACAGCCATGACGTCGGATTTTCTGATGTATCTTGATCATAGTACAAATAAATATATTCATCGGCCCTAAATAGGGTACATTCTTGAGCCTGCTCCAAGAGCTATGTAAGTTGTCCTTACAAGGCAGTCTTGGCCATGTTATATATTAAAAAAAAAGAGAGAGAGAGAGAAGGGAAGAAAAAGGGAAGGGAAGGGAAGGGAAAGGGAAGGGAAGGAAAAGGGAAGGGGAAGGAAAAGAAAAGGAAAGAGAAAGGGAAGGGGAGAGGAAGGGAAGGGAAGAGAAGGGAAAGGAAGGAAGAAAGAAAACAAGTAAAACGCATTTGGAAGGTCATAAATTTGGTAAAATTGTTAGGTAAATTCAACATAAAATGAGTGTGAGGACTGAGAGGGAAACACTGAGTCTGATTGTAAATAGTTGCCTCTCATTCCTGCTGATAATTCTGAACATCTGTGCAAAATGCTCCTAACTTGTCTGGAACAAACCTTCACCACTCACCCCGCCCACATCCATGGGGATAGGGGTGGGCAGGCTGCAGACGAGAGAACCTGGTTCTCTCTGCTCCCCCTGTCCATGCTTGGACGAGCCTTCTCCCCCAAGCCCTACTCTTCTCAACACTTTCAACTATATTTTCTCTCCTTGTCACCATCTCAGTGTCATCACTCTTTGCCTGCAGCTACACAAGCCTCTGGAGTCTACATTACAACCTTCTCTCGTCTTCACTCAAACACACTGTAAAACCAGCACATTCACAAGAACGTACAAGGTACCAGGGAGACACTGCTGAAGGGATGAAATCTTTGTGCTCGGGGGGACTTGTACAGCAGTAGTAGAGAATGGAACCAAAGGACACAAATGTAAAGAGACAAACAGATAACCAACCTCTAAACCACTAAGCGGTGATTCATGTTTTGAGAAAAACCAGCTACATAGACAGTGAGTGGTAAGGACATGCAGAGAGGGCAGAACACAGGGCTAAAAAATGAGTCAAGTGTGTGAGGAGGCAGGCACAGCTGCAGAAACGCTTAGTTAGACCAAGGAGGTGAAATACGCCCAGGCGTAGGAACAGGCTTGGTACGTCTCAGGAATATACTGCAGGGAACCAAAAGAACGGCAAAGTGGTGAGAAATGATGTCAGTGACTTAGGCAGACCCAGATTCTAAGTGGCCTCACAGTCAACGCTCAGCAACTCGGTGCCATACAGATTTCCTGAAGGGCTTGGCAGAGAAGATTTCAGTCTGCCTTGGGTTTGGAAGGGAACGCTCTGATCGTCTTGTAAAGAACATCCTGTTCGATAGATGAGGGTAGAAACGGGAAGACCAAGCAAAAATGATGGCAGCTGCCCAGATGAGGAACCAGGGCGGCTCAGACCAGAACAGAAGGGGAGGAGGCAGAAGGCAGCCATCAGATTCCGGGTGAAGAAAACCTACAGCGGGGCGTTGTTGCTCGGAAGCAGCATGTGAGGCAAAGAGGAGCTGAGGACATTGCCAAGAATCTGGGGATATATGCATCGAAATGAGAATTGTTGTTCACTGAGAGGGAAACTGGAAGGCAGCAGGTCTGAAGGACAATGATAAATTTTATTTGGGGACACCTTAAGATTCACTGTAGCCCTGTGGATCTCCCTGGGTAAGTTAAATATTACTGCGACAGGCTTACTGACATCAGGGTCAAAGTTTACAAGTTCAGATCTTTCAGGAGCCAAAAGGCCATATAAGTAAATACTGACATAACTGACAGATAAGGGCTGTGGATGGCCAGGTAGGAAATGCCCTCATCTAAACTGGAAGACCCTCCGAGACAGTAAGTATTGCTGTTTAGGATCTGGGCACAGCGTCCCTATGTCATGCAGTTTATAAACAAATACAAAAACAAAAAACAATCTAGATTTTTCATAGTCAAATATTAGAAAAACAAGTTTCAGAACCTACTAAATTCTAGACATGTTGATGAACTACAGGTTTTATTTCAGAATTTAGCAGTAATCTTAATTCACTGATAAAAAGCACCAAAGAAATTCAGCCCTTCTCTCAGTTTACTTTTTTGTTTTGTTTTGGTTTTTGTTTTTTAGAGACAGGGTTTCTCTGTGTAGCCTTGGCTGTCCTGGCTTTGTAGACCAGGTTGGCCTCAAATTCACAGAGATCTGCCTGACTCTGCTTCCCTGAGTGCTGAGATTATAGGCGTGAGCCAGCGCATTTGGCTACTCTCTCGGTTTACTTAATAAGAAAACTTTTATTTCCACACACCTCAAAGCACAAGCTTTATTTGGGAAAAGCTGGCTCATGAGAAAGCCTTAGCTGTCTAAACAACTCCCCTGTTTCCCTGTTTAGAAGAGAGGCAGCTCTCTCTCTCTCTCTCTCTCTCTCTCTCACACACACACACACAGTCAATTGTGTTATTTTAGGTGCTGGTGAGGCAAGAGACACCTGGAGGACCTAGGGAAAGGTTATGAGGGTCTTTGCTGAGGGAAGCAGAAGCTGCGGGAAACGATATTCTGGTAGAATACGATCTGTAACAGAGTTCATCTTTGGGCGATGGGTGAAACCAAGGAGAAATCACAGAACAGATCTGTGTCACTGATAATGGTTCTATGGTAAGAAACTGGATTACACGTATTAGTTTATGTCACAGTCAGAGTGGGACATCTAAGCAGAAACGTTTAGTCAGCTCATCAGCAATTTTCACCTAGAACCTGTGAACAGCAGGTAAATAAGGTGTGCTGGAATACTACTGTATTCTCTGATGTGTGCTGTATCTTTCACTCATGTGACTAGGAAGAAAACAGAGCTGAACTGTGAGACACAGCAGTATTTGCATAGATGTCTGTCAAATCAGGAGGAAAAGAAGAGTCAACGAAGATTAATTAGATGTGTATAGAAAGTACTACACCACATCACATCATATGCCAAAGTTCCAAGTTCTCTACATTTACTCTGAGTTTTAGGTAGTGAATGAAGGGAGGGGGGAAATGGATCCGTATTTCTTTTTATTTTCCAGTTTGAGAAAGATGGACACATACAAAATAGCAGCCAGGAAGCAAAGCAGAGGAAAAAGTCTTTGGGAGTGTTTCCTCTTGCTGAGATACACCGGGACAAAAGTAAACTGCTTCCTTAAAAATTAATAGACATGTAGTCTTAGGTCGCCTGGAGCTCAGTATGTAGATAAGGCTGTCCTGAACTCAAGAAATCTGCCTGTCTTATCTTCCAGAGTGCTGAGATTAAAGCTGTGTGCTAGACCCTGTCCCAAAACAAACAAAACCCAGTTATTTGCATAGTGTCTATTGTGTGAAATTCAATTTCAATTTGCACACCTTCTTCCCATCACAGGACTTTCCACTCACAAGCCAGTCAGGAGCCATCCACTGTACTTCCAGGTTCCCTGTGGAAGGCCAAGGCCTCCAGGATCCCTGTCATTTGCACGTGGGGCCTGGAGATCAACAAGGCATGACAGCTGTTTCTATAGTAGTCATCCATCTTCTTTTTATTTACCACAGGTATCCGGGGTGACCCGGGTCAATCCCTTCCTGCTTCTTAGCAACCAGGAAGGCCATGGGACTTACAATTTCTCAATGTAAATGCTCAGAGCAAGAGATAAAAAGTAGAGAACCCTTAACAGGAAAGAATAGAGGAAGGCAAAGGGTATACTTGCCAACTTAGAGGGCATCTCAGCATGTAGTCATGATTTAACACCAAGTGTTTTCATTCACAGTACTCTGAGTCTATGAGAACCTACAAGTGCATTGCACTAAATATTACAATAGAAGATAATCACAGATTGAGTTAGTCAATGACAGAAGTGCATCTAAGACAGTCTATGAGTATCCTTTTGAATACTATAACAAAAGGCACCAGCATTAAAAACCTCCCAAGACCCTGTAGTAGAAATATCTGAACTAGGATCTGGGAAAAATAAACACATAAGAAACCACCAGTTAGCACAGACTGTCCTAGAATTTCTTGCAGCAGCAGGGATGTGCTGGGAGGGCTTGAGGTCGGGGGTTCTCTCAAAAGCACCCACAGAAATGCATTACCGCTGCTGTGAGTCCATATCTGAGTTGTCCATTTAAAATGCATATATAATGAATTATTAATAGCTGATGCACAGCCTGGCACCCTGGCTAACACCTACAACTGCAGCCTTTGGGGACTGGCAAGGGAGAATTACTGAAAGTTTGAGACCAGATTGGGCTACATAGTAAGTTCCAACAAAGCCAGAAATGTGAGATACTGTATCAAAAAAGTAAAAAAGGAAAGGAAAACATAACTGATACATCCATTTCTTTAAATTAGGTAATAGCTCTGAACATCTAAAATGGGAGTGGAGCAGAGAAGCAAAGAATCCTGCAAGATTGTTCCCAAAGTAAAACTCACAGAGAGGAAAATTCCCTTAAGAGGTTGACATCGCACTTGTAACTTTCCACAAATTACTATCGTAAGACACATTGTAATAGGAAGCTGTTATTTGTATCTGTGCTGGCTGAGATACTGCTATTCTGTCAATGGCCAGCACATAGATGATGAACCCCCACACAGAGCAGTCCCCAAAACACAAACGTGGTAACTGTAAAGGGAAAGAACTTCACAGAAGTGGATCAAAAGAGACAACAGCTGTACCCCACCACCGTAAATAAGCTCTGACACTTCACTTCCTCTGCTGCCTTTGACGGCTGTTCAGCCCTTGTTGCTCACGGTTCCCAGACACTACAGTTTCATCTGCTTCCCAACTAGGGAGTCAGACAGTGACTAGATTCCATGGGACCTCGCAGAGGTTAGGACTTGCAGAGCACTGTTAAGACTTGCAGAAAGTCTCCTAAAGGTTCTTGGGCTCTTCTGCACCTGAAGAAGAGGGACCTGAACACCCAAGTCTTGATGTTGGCTCCACAGCCTAGTGTCCACGCTGAGAAGGTCACTAGGCTTCCCGGAGAAACCCTGCTCCTTGCTGGGGTCAGTATTCTGAAAGTTTGCGGCCCCCCTCCCCAACAAAAACAAAAACAGAGACACCAATGCAACAGCTCCTCCCTCTCAAGCACAAAACAAGGGGGTGACTTGTGACATAAAGGACTTCACAACAGACTTTCAGATTCCGCAGCCCCATGCTGTCCAATTAGGGTTATATCGGTAGAAAATGATTTAAACAAACAAAAACAGAAAAAAAGAGAGAGAGAGAGAGAGAGCACTGAAAATCGTCTCCTACCTGCCTGCTTTCCCTCTGAGAAGACGTTGAAGAGCAGGCACTTCTGTGGGTCGGAGTAGATGTTTTATGAGCAGGGGATATGCCCTTCTCGTCTGAACTCATCGCTGCAGTTAGCCTAGGGATGGGCACGAGAGACCATCCCAATCCTCTCTCCAATTCCCAAAGTACCAGATGGCTTTCGGTTTTAGTCCATCTCACAGGAACCAGACTGGACTAGGAAAGCACAGGCCACGACTGACAACGTGTCCAGACCACCTAAAAACAAACAAACAAACCAGAAAGTCTCATGTGATTTAAAAAAGAAACAGAAATCATTATATTCAGAGGGAAATTAATTTGCATCAACACAGGGAGGAACACAAAGTTAGAGGTGCAGGCTTGGGGCTCAGAGACCTCTAGCTGGGAGACACAAGTTACGATGAGGATACAAAACTATAGAATGATTCACATATGGATTCTGAAGTTTCTGTATGTATGCGGAAGTTTTACAGGAGCCTATAGTGATATTTTTGGAATTTCTAATATTATGCTAACAAGTTGTGTGAACTTGAATATGTCCATTAGGATTTTAATGATTATCTGGTTACAGACAATAATTAAGACATCAGTCCCTTGGGCTGGGCTGGTACCTCAGTGGTCAGGCACTTGTCAAGGCTCTGGGTTCAATCTGAACACCAAAAATTAATTATTAATTTAAGAAGAACAATCCCAATAATTAGGAGAATTTTTACTAACTTTTAAACCTGGATATTCTAATGGCTGAAACTTGTAATCCTTTCCTGGAATTTAAAATTTCCTGTCACTAGAGTAAAAATAAAAACTGCTTAGCTGAGCTAGAGCAACACCTCAGTAGTTAAAAGCACTCGCTGTTCTCCCAGGGACCCCAGGTACATTTCCCAGCACACACATAGTGGCTTACATCCTATAGCTCCAGCTTCAGGGTGCCGAGTTCCCTCTTCTGACCTGCAAGGGCTCCAGGTATGCAAAGACACAGAGACGCGTGCAGGTAAAACATCCATCCATATACATGCAAATAAATTTTTAAAAATCTTAAAACAAAAGTGCTTAGCATCCAAGCTGTGAGACTAGATCTTAAAGCCACTCTAAACCATAAATTCAAAGAGTTAAAGGCAGTAAGGTTTCATCTCTGACTGGCAAAAGGCAGTTAAATAAGCTAGCACCTGACACATGATCACTGAATTTGCTCAAGGAAGTTGATCTAATAAAGGCGAGCAGGGATTCTGAAGCCGATCCGATCCCTGGTGCCCGCAAGCAGGAAAGTGGGGACGCTATTAAGATCCTTGACTCAAAGTACATTGTTTTCTGGTCCATGATGTTTTTACAAGTAGATGCTGATACTTGAGCCAAAACTTTGGCAGCTTTGTAATGTGTTCAACTGCCCCCAGGGGGATGGGGCTGAAATGCCCAACTTATTAAACCATTATCCACTCAGAAGTAAATTCAATCCAAGTTTCAGGGCCTCTGCTAAGTCTGATATACACTCTCCTTCTTCCCTCCCCCATTGCTCCTGTTTCCTCCTCTTTCTTTCCCCTTCTTCTCCCGCCCTCTCTATCTACCTGCACCGTTTTCATTAGTACTAATGCTAAAATCTTATTTTAATTTACCATGGCATTTTCAGGGTAACTTGTACATGATGAAAAAGCCATGTTCAGTCTGATTACACTATGAATACACTAAATAGCTGCCCCAAAAAAGTGGATAAAGAACTAAATGCATACGAAGATCCAAGTTTGAGGTTACTGTTGTTATCATTTATGAATTTGGGGGACCTCTGTGTTTTTAAACAAAAGGTGTCATGTGTCTTTTCCTGGTAGATTTGAACCACCCACCATAGATAAGCAACCACTGACAGTTCAAAGTTAAACTTCCTGAACCACTGAGTTTACTGGGGTTACTTAGAGGAGTATGGGTGAGCGGTTACATATAGGGCAATGGACAACCCAAAGCAACTGCATCACTGAAACACCCATCCTAGCAAGGCTGACAGTTCATGAAAGCTAGATCCCCCTGGCACCCTATGCTTGCTGGCATCTTGGCAGGTTGGGGAATCTCGTCTTCCCACAAATGTTTCTGCTGATATAACCTTGAGGAGGATGGGCCTCGTGAATCTTGGAAGTTGCAGGAACTTCCTGAGGCTTTTATTTTCCTGAATCTTAGGAAGCTTCTCTTCAGAATGGAATGTTTCAAATGGGTGGAAACTGCCCCACAACAAAAGCATTTCAAGTATCCAATATCAACTCAAAGGATTTTTAAATCAAATCCTCACTAGGCAACAATCAAACATTTGATTACCTGCTCTATTTTTAATGCATTACAAAAGGAATTTAAATTCTGTTCAGAGATTGAAACTACCTACTCTTTATTCCTAGAGTGTAGAATTTACTGTGACCCAAGAAAGATTTATTTTATCTCCAGTGAAATACATTTTCAGAAACTGCCTAAACAGTGCTGGAAACCCAAGCCCATACATTTTAAAGTCAACAAAATTACTATAATCAACAAGAAAAAACACTATAACTGAAAATAACAGTAATATGATAGGAGAAAACCTCATTTTTCCCTCATTCCCCCTCACATAAGTAGAAGCTTAAGTATTGCGAAGTGCTGCAGCATTTGCATTTATTTACACTAAGTGATATACAAATCAGATTTATGCAATTTATGATCCAAGGACCAAATTAGGAGAAACTTCTAGAACTTGCTGTTTCTAAGCATCATAAATGATGTGTGACCAGGAAAGCACCTGAAAAGGAAGGACTATTTAGCCTGAGCGAAGTTGTGATGCTGTGTGAATAAGCTCCAAGCCCTAGGGGCTTACAGAAGGGCTCCTTGCCTGCTGATTCGTACATCCTTCACGCCAGGCAGAGAGGTGCCTAGATTCCATGTACTCCACATTGGGAGCAACAGAAGCAAACAGCCCTGACAGAAACACACATTAGTTCTCAGAGCTGTAGCATACTGGTGACAGTCACTTCCACTCAAATGCACTGTTCAAAGGAAGTCAAATGGCCCTACTCAGGTGACTGGTACATGAACTCAGTTCCATGGGAGAGATGAAGGAATTCTGAGCAGAGATTATATAATGTAAGTCATAAAAATAAGGGAAAATATGAAAAGCTTGAATGATAGACTATTGATTTAAAACAGCATATTGTTGGGTGTTCCTATTACTCTGTTTGGTTATAGCAGAACCAAAAATATCAGACTTATAACTAACATTATACTAATACAGTGCAACATGGCTCTTCAGGGGGAAAGTTTTATCTTATTATATTTTGTTATTTTCTCTTAGAAGTCTGTTTGTTTTCTAATGAGAGACAGAAAAGGAGGGGACTCAGACGGGAGGGGAGGTAGACAGAAGCTGGGAGTGTGTGTGTGTGAACCATAATCAGTTTGTATATTATATGAGAAAAAAAATCTATTTTCAACAAAAGGAAAAGAAAAGATGTTAGAATAGGCTACCAAAAAAAGAATATATACAGAATAAAAAGTTTAGGAGGATGCCTGAGAAAGGAAGAAAGAAAGGAAGGAGAGAAAGAAAGAAAGACAAAATTGAAGAGACCATCTTGCAAACAGAAAAAAAAAAAAATCAAGGAATTAAATGGTGAACAGGAGCTAATACCTGAGGCAACTAACTGGACCTACAGATAAAAATAATCCTGAGCAATGACTAAAATGAATGACATCCAAAATGTTTCCAAATAAAAATTTGATCACACATTAGCAGGAAAATTAAGTAGAAAAATAATTCAAAATAAGAGCCCAACGAAATTACCAAATTTAGATCTCACCCTGTGAAACAATTCAATAAATTAAAAATTAATCATAGAGTAGGAGCAAGAAAGGGTTTTGAAAGTGCATGACTTAGGCTGAAGAAAAATGAAATGGTCTTAAAGGACATTCAGAAACCGAAAAGAGTCAAACCCCACAGCACTCAGCTATGTCCTCCCCCTCAGGTCTCCTCCAGCTGGGTCGGGAGGGTGGCGTGACTTCTCCATGTATGGCCTTGAGCCTTCACAGTCTACCCATGGAAGAGTACAAGCAAATACCCAGCATTTATAAACCTATGAAGTGGGAAGACACATCCAGAGAATGAATGCATAACTGAATCTTTTTCAATAGTTCAGTTAACAAATCTATGAGTTACTTCTTTAAAAAAAGTGTGCTGACTAACCAATGAAAGGAGAAGGAAATGCAGCCAGATAAAATAAATGAATATATCAAGAAATAAAAGACACAGAATTGAGAAACCATTGTTAAGCTTTTAACAACTAAGATCAAGAAGTCAAAATAAAAATTCTAGAATCATCCTAGTAAACTCAAAGTATCCCACCCATTCAGAATTCATTCACAAAATTATAGACTCCTAGAAAATATAAGGCTGTGTCTTTATGTGCTGGTGGTATTTCTGTACAAACATATAAACAAAACAATGGACACCCCCCCCCACTCTCAGTCCATTAATGGGGCCTAACAGCAAAGAGTAAAACCATTTTTACTGACATCAAGACCCTGTTTTTTGCCTGATTGACACTGTCCTTAAAGTTTGAGCCAGAGCTTGATGTAACTGTCCATCTGAAATACTCAAACAGGGCTGGGGGCTTGCTCAGGGTGCCAAACGTCTGCTGTGCAGGCACCAGAAATGCCCACATAAAAGGCAGGTGTGCCCACACCTGCAGAAGCAGGGGCTGAAGAGGGCAGGAGCTTGCTGACCTTAGTGTATAGAACTCTAGATTGCGACTGTGAGCTTTGGGTTTGTTGAAAGAACCTGTTTCAAAATAAAATGTGGCCTCCACAGGCACACACACACAGTACACACCTGCCCACCCACTGATGGCCTCCATAAGCACACACACAACACACACACACATCCACTGACACACAAAGAAACTCAAAGCATGGATGCTGGAAATTAAGGAATATTATCTGGGTAACAGATTTAGTGCAAGGGCTGAGACTGTAGTTCAGTGGTACCTTTCTTGTCTAGCATGCATGGGGTTCTAGGTTCAATTCCCAGTATTTCCGGGGTGGGGGGAGATACTTTTAAAAGACATGAAGAGGGAGGTAATAGGGGTCAAGGAGGTCGGTATACATTCCCTGAAGCACTTTGTTTCTAACTGGATGTGGTAATATGGGATGAGCTCAAGATAAACTTGAAACACACTGTGAATAAAGCACGCGTGTGCGCTGCCTCCGTGGATGCGTCGGTGATTGAGAACTGATGTGGGCGGGCCTCGCCCACTGTGGCGGTGCCACCTCTGGGCGGGACCCTGGCTTTAATGAGAACAAAACCACAGAGAGCAAGCCGGTCAGGAGTGGGCCTCCTTGGTCCGCTTCAGCTTCTGCCCCACTCTTCAGACCATCCGGTCCTCACACAGGTAAGGGGAGCAGGGGCTGGCTCTGCCACGGGCTCTGTTGCCTGCTTTTCAGTCACTTTCCCCAGGTCAGACCACAGGGGAAGAGTATGCCCTCAGTCCTGAAACAACCTGATATGCTGGGGAGGTTCCCCTTCTCTGAGGAGTAGGGGAGGGGAAACAGGAAGGGCGGATGGGACTGGGAGGAGAGAAAGGAGGGGACTATGACCAGCATGTAAAATGAATAAATTAAAATTAAAAGAAAAAAATTCCTGAAAAAAACATAAAAGGAAACATGATATTATATATATATATATATATATATATATATATTCCCCTAACTCTAACCACATGCAGGAAAATCACTACACAAGTTTCATAAAATCCTGGTAAACAACAGATCTGGCCCAATGAGGAAAAAGAATTCCTCATTTCACTCTACTTATGGCTTTCCTGTAGTAAAAGCCACACAACAAAGGCTTTCTCTTCCCTTATCCTACCATGCCTCTCCTTTTCATTGCTCTGGTTTGGCTTTAGGTTTTGAGACAGGGTCTCACTTGGCGGCCCAGGCTAGCCTAGAACGTCAGGTGCTCCTGCCTGTCTAGTTCTCCAGCCACATAAATTTAATAATTACCTTTTCTTTTCAACCTAACTTAAGTTTCCTACCTGAGATGAAATTTGTGACAATTCAGTAACTGTCAGAAGGACATCGAGGTACCTATGACCACACCACCCTGACCATGCCCCATCTCCTCTGACCTCAGAAGTTAAGCAGGGTCAGGCCTGGTTAGTGCTAGGGTGGGAAAAAGAGATTGCAGTAAGACTTGTTATCTTGAACTGCCTCTAAACCTCCTCCTGCCAGGCCATCCTTTTCTAGAGAGCAGTTCGTTTTATAATTAACAAAGAGCACATCACTTTTTAAACATTTCTCAATGAGTTAAAAAACAACATAAAGAAAGTTTTAGCGGAGGCTGCACACCATGTAATCCCAGCGCTCGGGGGTTTGCAGGTTTGAGGCCAGACTGGGCTGCAAGGGAACAACTTATCTCACGACAGATAGAAGAGAAGCGGCAGGCAGGAGTGGTGATGCAAGGAGCACGCCTTTAACCCCAGCACTTGGGAGGCAAACGCAGACAGATGGCTGTGAGCCTGAGGCTACACTAGTTTACACGGTGAGTTCCTGGCCAGCCAGAATTACACGGTGAAAACAGTAAAAGAAGCCAGGCGTGGTGGCGTGGGCCTTGATCCCAGTACTTGGGAGGAAGGGGCAAAAGGATTTCTGTGAGTTTGAGGCCAGACTGGTCTACAGTTCCAGGACAGCCAAGACTACACGGAGAAGCCCTGTCTCAAAAAAACAAAACAAACAAACAAAAACCAAAAACCACTACCAACAACAAAACCTAACAAAACACACTCTGATCCCATGCTTGAATAATGAAAGCATCTGAATAATGAAAAAATTATTTAAGGTTAGTATCCTAAAAAGAGAAGAGCATGCCCTCCGTTAGCTTTCTCTGTCATGTCAAGGGAAAGGTGGTGAAAGCAGCCGGCTCTGAGCCTGTGTGAGGTGAGCTTGCTTGGGACTTCCCATCCACAGGAACACTGCACTTTTACTCTGTACAGATGAGGAAAATGGGGCCTGGGAGGCTTGTGAATGCAACCCTCAATTGGGTTTCCATACTTTGCTATTCCCTCCGTTTGCTATAGAAAGTGTCCATTTTGAAAGGGCTGTTACCTGTTACAGCTAAGAGAACCTTGGGGACAGAGGCTGTGTAGTATTTAACTTAAAGGGAGCATGGGACAATGCCTCAGATGGGCACATGGACCACGGGCCCTCCTGACTTGGGCCACTTTGTTACTGTCCCCTGGTCACTTTGCTAGCACTCATTTTTAAAGACTAGCCTGTCACTTTTCATTCATCACTGTTTTTGTTTGTTTGCTTGCTTGTTTTATTTTTACAGAAGAAAGAATTTATTGTGGGCTTACAGTTCAGAGGGATTTTAGATATATAACATAGGATAAACATAAAATCTGTACACCAAAAGAAGCTAGGTAAGAAGGAGGACCCTGGGTAAGATGTTCAATCCTCATTCAGAAAGGGAAACAAGATAGACATTGGAAGAGGGAAAAAAACAGGGAACAGGACAGGAGTCTCCCACAGAGGACCCCTGAAAGACTCATCACTGGGTTTTGACCTTCACTAGCACTTGAAAAAGGAAAAACAACCTTGAGAAATAGTTCCTGGTGAAACTAACAAGCAAGAACAGGAAACAAAAACTTTAGCCTCTACTCTATGACCTTAACGTTCTTAAATTCTTCTCCAGTTTGTATACACTCTTATTCAGGCAGCATGTGACCTTGAGGGTGTCCTATTTTCTGGAGGAGTCTCTGTCAAAATAACCATTCTCCACATGGTGTTGACAGGTCCACCAAAGTTTGAAATGTCCCTCAAGCAACCCTTACACACTGCTGACAGAAATTTTTTAAAAATGCCGTAGCTGCTGTAGAAGTTAAGTGGGCCATCTATTCCTTAAATGTTTCTACACAGAGTCACCATGTGTGACTCTCCAAGAAAGTGACAAAAAGAAATGAAGGTTGTAACACATACTGTACACTCAGCAACACAAACAACCTCAATATCCACCAGGGAATAGATAAAGAAAGTATGGGGTGTTCACAGAACGGGATATTACTTAGCCTTGAAGAGAAAGGAAATTCTGCAATGAATGACAACATGGATGTATTAGTTGGGATTCTCTAGAGTCACAGAACTTATGGAATGAATTTACTGGAATGACCTACATACAAGCTGCAGTCCAACTACTCCAACAATGGCTAACTGTGAAGGGAAAGTCCAAAAATCTAGCAGTTGCTTAGTCCCACAAGACTGGGTGTCTCAGCCGGTCTTCTGTATACACTGGAATCCTTCTGTATACACTGGAATCCCAGAGAAGTAAGCGCCAATGCCTGCGATAGAACGAATGTGCTAGCAAGGCGAGGAGGACAAGCAGGCAAAGTGCCAACGCCTCCTTCTTCTAGGCCCTTAGAGACACTTCCAACAGAAGGTGTGACCCACATTTAAAGGTGTGTCTCCCTGACTCAAGATCTGAAGTAAAGACGTGTGTCTCCCCTCCCCAAGACCCCGATCAAAGGTGTGTGTCTTCCTATGGACCAGAAGTGGCTTCATCCACTTCAAACCAAGCAGAAAATCCCTTGCAGCCGTGCTCTCCGTATCGAGATTGTAGTTCCTTCCAGATATATCGCCCGTAAGAGAAGAACCCTGAAGGCAGCTACCACATGAACAAGGCAGACGAAAAGGGGCAGGTGCTGCACGGTTCCATTCCTACCGGAGTCACCAGAGTTACACAGACAACAGGCACGGTGGCTCTCGGGATTCTCGGGGGACGAGAAACACAGCTGGTGCTTACCGGGCTAGGTCTATAGTTCCAGTTCGGAAAATGAGAAGTTTTTTTGGATGGGTGGCGAATGTGAATTCACCCAGTGCGGCAAGACTTTACACTTACAATTGTAAATTACAAGTGTGTGTGTGTGTGTGTGTGTGTGTGTGTGTGTGTGTGTGACCATCACAAAACTCACCCCAGGGTCAGCTATGCTGACTTGTACAACATACGGACAAGGTTTTACACTATTCTGCTGCCAGATTTCATCCTCAGTCTATCAGTCTATCGTTCCTCCAGCCTGCATCATGCCCCCACGAGCACACGTTCCCAGGAAGCTCTGCCCTCTGTTTATTTGACACGATTCTGCAGCACCCTGAGGGACGGGGCGGTATGACTTTTGTCAGTGCAGTTATATGTCGAGAGCCACAAACACCATTCAGGATGTGCACCAGGCTTCTCACGCCAGTTAGATTCTAACTCCTCCATGATGCCCATTAAGCACGGCTGACCGTGCACACAAGCTGCCCACAGATAACCACTCTCAGGCGATGCTCTGATTATCACTGTGTCTGCTTGAAGACAACCCAAAATAACTCAAGTGAACTGCAAACTCAGGTTTCTTATCTGTTCAGAAGTCACTGGCAGAAAAGACTATACAGAGTTCAACCTTCCCAAGAGAAAACCTCCTAAAAAAAAAAAAAAAAAAAAAAAAAGACCTGCTAGGCTACTAATGGAACCCAAGGGCCTTGGGGCATTATTAGGTTTTATCCTTCCTGGTGCTGAGTTACCCAGGAGACACAGGGAAGACATGACAGCATCAGTTCCTTGAAAACACAGCTGACAGATTAGCCTGGCTGCAGACAGCTGTGGCACCTGCCACCTACTAATTACTGGCCATCATCCAGCTTAATCACACACATCTCGTGGTCAGAACGTTGAGGAACTGCCACCCTTCTAGAATGACAAGGTTTACGCTGCTTGCTCTGCACATGCCATGTGGTGTCTACGGTGCCAGCTTGTGGGCCCAGGGTGAATGTTCATTTTGACCACTGCTCCCTCACCGTTAGGATATATGAGGCCTCCTGCAAGACCCCACCCACTTCAGCCTCATGAAGTCATTTAACTGGGTTGTGCTCACCTTTGTGGATACTTACTGCCGAGCTCAGGAGCCTAGTGTGTGCTCTCCTCAGCTCAGGCTTTAGGGGTGCTCCTGATACTGCACAGAGCAGGGCTGGGGTATTCATGCCTCTACACTGTTCACAAGGACATGAATCTTGCACGGATGTTTTATTTTTACGTTTGAAAAAGCCTCAGCGATTATGAAAGCAATCAATCCCAGCTCCTATGAAAACATGATCCAAACATCAGCAGGAGATAAGAGAATGATCAAATACCACAATAATTATGATTACTTTTAAGCTGAGTTTGATGGTACATACCTATAACCCTGGCACCTGAGAGGTTGAGGCAGGAGGATTGCTGCTAGTATGAAACTAGCCTAGGCTACTAACAGTGAATGGGCAAGCCTGAGATTATCTACTGAAACTCTGTCTCAGAAACATAAAAGCCATACCAAACAAATCCCCCCCAAACAAAATGAATAAAACTATAAAGATTACCTTAATATCAAAAATATTGAGATATCACCAAAAAGTAATGAGAGTCCTGGTAGCTGGACTATGTATGCATGAGGTTTGCAGAATATTGGTCCTGTAGTAAGCTATAGCTCACAAACAAACTCCAAAGGCTCAAGCTCCTGCCTTCTTCCAGCAGAGCATGTGAGCTTATGTCTCAAGGAAGATGCTGGTGGGGCAAGCTGCCTGGCTTAATGCAAGAGATTTCATGCGGATGAGAAGGAATGAAGTAGTTTAAAAGGGACACTCATACACAGACACTGGTGTAAAGCTGGCAGGCTAAATACAGAACTGACTTCATTCCCAAACTAAAACACAAAGAACAGACGAGGTTTTTAAATTTTTTTAAATCATTTTTTCATTGGTATATAATCATCACAGTATGACAGTGCTGGGTGTCATGCAGACAGTATCATTCAAGGATGTTATGTGCTCTGAGGATATTCATGCCCTCCCCACTGCCTGCTTTCAAAGCCCTCCTCCCCCTTTCTCCAAGCCTCCCTTCTACATTCATGCTGAGGCCTCACATATATGTGCTCGAAAACGGTACCTATGAAGAATTGTAGGAAACTGCCAATGAGAGAAAAATATGCAAATATTTGTCTTTTGTTTTTCTTTGTTTGTTTGTCTGGTATCTGAAGTGGGGTTTCGCTATACATCCCTAGCTGGCATGGGCTTGTGACTGCTCTCCTGCCCCTGCATCTGCTGGACTTAGAAGCTGACAAGCACTACGCCTGGCTGGCCATTTCTGATTCATAAAGATGATGATCTCCAGTCAGAGCTAGGTCCCAGAAGAAAGCTTAATTCCAGTCTTCTTTGGGGCTAAATAAAACTGTGCAGTGCACACATGCTGCATCTCTGTGTTCATATGCGGACAGAGGCTTAGGATTCCACGACTCTCATGAAGCGCTACATTAAACACGGATATGTCGGCACCTGAATGGTATGTGGCCTTAGATTCTTTTGGGTGTATGTCTACAAGTGGTAAGCAGGTCATATGTTAGTTCTCCTTGGACTATGTGGAGGAAACTTCACACCAATTTCTACAGTGGCTACACCAACGTGCATTCCCTGCAGCAGTGTATAAGGGCTGCCTACATCCTTGCCTGCATTTGTTGTTGTTTGCTTTGAGACTGGTAGCCATCCTGATTGGGTCTAAATAGAATTTTAATGTTATAATTTGCATATCCCTAATGGTGGCTGAACTTTTTTTCCATGTATTTATTGGCCATTTCTACCTAATCTGTTAGCTGTTGTTTTCTTAGCCCATGTATTGGTTGGGCTATTTAGGATTCTGGTGTCTGGCTTTTTTAGTTCTTTTAGTCAGGATATCAATCCTCTGTCTAATGTATGGATAGAATTTTCCTTCATCCTAGAAGCTGTCTTTTCTGTTAAATAATCATTCCCTTTGCTGTGGAGATGTGTTTTAATTCCATGGTCATCCAGGCTTCATTTCCTGAGCTCCTGCAGTCCTTTCCAAGAAGCCCTTCCACGTGCCTTGAAAAAACACATCTTCAAGTGTTTTCCCCTCACAAGCTGTCAGCTCTGATCCACTCTGAATTGATATACATATCAATTTACACTGACATTTATCTATCAACTCAGTGAGAGATACAGGTCCAGCTCATTTTCCTTATGTGGCTATCTAGTTTTTCTAGCACTATTTGTTGAAGAATGTCTCAGATACTTTTTTATTCTGCGATAAAGCCTCATGACCAAGACAACTTCAAGAAGAGTTTATTTGGGGCTTATAGTTTCAGAGAGTGAGTCCATGACCATTGCAGTATGGAGCATGGCTTCAGAGATGCAGGATGATGGTAGAGCAGTGGCTGAGAGCTGACATTTGATCCAAAAGAGCCAGGGGTGGGGGCTGTGTATGGTGTGGGTGTTTGAAACCTCAAAGCTCACCCCAGTGACACACCTCCCCCAGTGACACACCTCCCCCATAACTCCCAATCCTTCCCAAACAGTTCCACTAACTAGAGACCAAGTATTCAAATATATGAGCCTATGGGGACCATTATCACTCAAATCAGAGGCTATCTGTCTGGGGTAACTTGTAGGAAAAAAAAGGGGGGGATGGCTATTGCTGTGTGGGTTTAACTTTGAGTCTTTGTCTATTTATACAACATTCCGCCTGCACACCAGGTCTTTACTATAGAGTCGCCATGTGGTTGCTGGGAATTGAACGTAGGATCTTTGGAAGAACAGCAAGTGTTCTTAATCTCTGAACCATCTCTCCAGCCCCCGAGTCTTTGCCTTTTATTCTATTCCATCAATCTAAGTGTCTTGCTTTATGGCAAGACTATTTTGGGATGTTGTTACGATGATGATGATGATGATGATGTCTCCATACTATGACTTGAAATCTGCTGTTGCAACACTCTCAGCAGCATTCTTTTAGCCAGGGATTACTTTTTGCAATCCAAAGTCTTCCGTGCTTCTGTATAAATCTCAGAATTTTCTTTTTCTATCTCTGTGACAATTATCACTGGAGCTTTAAGAAAATTACATTGAATCTATAGACTGCCTTTGATGACATAGAAGGGTTGTTTTTTTTTTAAAGTTAAAATCCTGTAAGGGCAAGAAGACAAGACAACAGCAACAGAATTTGGGGGCCAGCCAGTTGAAAACACTGGAAAGAATATTTCAGAGTGGTAAGATGATGGCTTGGCCATGAGAGTACCCTGTGACAGACAGTGCAGGGCGTGAGGGAGCTGAGGGACCATGTGAAATGTCACTTGATGCTGCATCAGGATGAAAAGAGCCACTTCCCCTTACACCCCGAAGCTTGGGAAACACCACGAATGTCTACTACAAAGTGTCCACAGCTGACCCCACAGGCCGGATGTGATCCTGAGCATATCCCTGCAGGGTAAATTGCTAAACTAATCCAGACTTAAAAACAAGCCCAACCAACCAACCAAACAAACAAACAAAAAATGGAGGGTGGGGCCTCACAGTGCCACAGTGAGCAATTCAATTACAGAAGGGATTATGATTTTTTTTAATTTTTTAAATTTATTTATTTTTATCTCAATCACAGGTTAGGAACTTTGAATCCCAGCGTAGCCCCCTCCCCCATTCCCTCCTACCCTCCTACTCCCTCCCTCATCTCCCTCTTCCCCGCTCCCTCCAAGTCCACCAACAGGGGAGGACCTCCTTCCTTCCATCCAACCCCAGCTTATCCTGTCTCCTCAGGGCTGGCTGCAATGTCCTCCCCTGGGATCTAGCCAGTCTGTCACTCCCAGGCTTGTATGGGGGAGGGTCAAAGAGTCAGCCATCAAGATCATGACTGAAACAGTCCCTGTTTCCCTGAATAGGGTCTTCAGTCCTACACCGAGTTATCATGGGCCCCATCCGTGCGGGGGTTCCAGGCCACATCCACACATGGTCCTTGATTGTAGAAACCATCTCATACAAGACCCCAGGGATTATGATTTTAACTGAACTGTTCTTGCCAATTTCAGATTTCTCTATCTCCTCCAACAGAGTATTAAAAAAATAAAATTAAATTAACTGAGCATCAGAGAGTTGGCTCAGAGGGTAAGAGTGTCTGTGGCCAAGTCTGGCAACCTGTGTTTGAGCCCTCTGATTCATATAGTGAAGGAGAGAATTTACTCCTGCAAATATGCCTATGTGATTTCATAGGCATGCTGTGGTAGGCATGTGTGTGTGAGCGTGTGCGCGTACACACACACACACACACGCACACAAATAAGAAAAGAAAACTTTAAAAATCATCATTAGGCTGGTTTTGAAAAATCTGTCTATCATGGATTATTTGAAATGCAAGACAAACACTGCCCCACTTACTTTCCGCCTCTGAAATAAAATCTGAAAACATACCTGTTCAAAGATGCTTATTAAAAAAAACATATCTGCCTCTTGATTAGGTTAAAAATTGATGGAATTTGTGATTGACTATAGGGTAAGAATATTCATAGAATAAGCCAATGTATTTATTTATTCTAACTATAAATACCTAGTGAGAGAAATGGGAAAAAAATCAAGTAAAATGCAAACTAAATCAGGAAATCCAGGGCATGATGTCAAGGTGAATGCTGATAATCCCCCCCCCCACGAAGACTTTATTATTATTTGCTGTTTGAATAAAGTACTCAAAAGTATAAAAGGATTTAAAAAAAAAAAAAGGAAGAAGCCTAAGAACTTTTTTGTTGTCTTAGATACTAAAGACTTCATCCTATTTTTCCTGTAAGCTTTATAATTTTACATTTGAATCAGTAATCTATCTTTAGTTTAGTCTGTGGAAAGTTTAGAGCATGGCTCTGCATTTTGTCCATGGAGTTCAGTGGTTCACACACACTGATGAAAAAGCTATTCTCTAGATTCACTGGATTGTGAAAAGAAGCAAATAAAAAACACAGAAAAATATTAATTGAGCACTAAAGGAAGGAAAGTGATTAGTTGTATTTGTAAGGGTTTTAGATTACCAAGGACTGAGTGTTAAAATGAAGTGCTGAAGCAAAGGGGACTGTCTAGTCTAAACAAGCGCAATGGGACCAAATCCAGACATTACTAATAACGGGGTTCCCAACATCCACCACCATTCCCCCCTCAGCTTCCTGTGTACATCTATCTGGCTTCTTCACTTATGTATACCCAAGGTACACTGTACTTGATTTGATGCAAATTTTGGCATTTCTTCACAAGAATTTTTTTCTTCTTAAGTGCTTTCTTTTGGAGCAACTTGGGAATTGCAAGAAAGTTTCAAGGACATTCCAGAACATCCCTTGTACCCATCTTCCACGACACTGTATAGTTTTCACAGGCTCTTCAGAAACTCACAAAATAAGGCATGAGGCTTAACTGCTCACAGTTTAGAAGAGGGATTTGGAAATAAATCCAAATGCCAAACCTGCAGTTAGTGTTGAAGTAAACTGTGCTGTACTTCCCTATTTTTAAAATGTGAATATTTAGTCAGCAAATTGCCATTTAGTTCTCAATCCTAGCATCACCTCTGAAGAGGCACAGCACCTCCCCTGTTGAGCACAGTATTCTCCTCACTTCCTCCACAGCACCTGCCTCGGCAGTTACATCACTTGGGTACCAGCGTCTGATCTACCCTCAGAAGCTTAATGTCCTGTCTCCTGTGTTCCTCTGTCCCAATCCCAGGATTCACTGAATGAATGAATACTCTGCAATCTTGGGTAAAAAAGAAAAAAAAATGAATGAATGTTTCCATGAATGAGTGAGCTCTGTGTGTGTGTGTACTGGGGGAGAAGTAAGACGCACAATAAGTCATCCATCCAGATGACTCCAAGTTCTGAAATGTTAACCTTCTGTGACCAATCATACACAGCGGAATTGCAGGAAGCCTTCGTGTTAGTCATCTGCATTGTCACCCTCGCAGGAGCACTACTTGGAACCGTGAGCCCACTCTTTCAAAGTCAACCTGTGCTGCTGTGTTGGTTCACTCACACAGTACTTCCACTTCCCGGCCTCATTCATTTGACACCAAGTCAATGAAATAAAATTTAAACAATGCTCAAAATTGGAATAAAGCATGAGTCATTCTCTCTGTAGAAACACAGTTGAAAAAAAATTCGCTAATACTGGGCACTGTTGTGATTCAGAACAAGGCATTGTGGGAAGTCAGACTTAAAGATTACAAGGCTATGGCCAAACGAGGTATTATCTTCCTCTTCTCCTGCTCCAACCTCTGAGATCCAAGTTCAAGGAATTAACTGCCAGGTTGGAGGAACGATGGAGAGAAAGCCGAAATTCCTGTATTTTCTATGAATGCTTATATTTTTCCCACGGACAAATGACATAAAATGTGTCTAGAAATCAAAGCCTTTGATTACCCTATCTGATCCAAAGAAGAATCATTCCAGATACACACACACACACAAATTATCCACTTAGCAAATAAAAAGAAACGGGGGGTGATCACGGGGCAACCTCAGATTCTCCGCTGCACTTGGAGAACAACTCTTTCCTCATTCTGGAGCTACCTTGTGAGGAAGAGTTGGACACTGACAAATGCATTCAATATGGCAAGTTGATCCCAAGATTCCAAGGAACCCACTGTCCCTCCTGGAACGCCTCCAGGTTATGACGCAATGAGTTTAAATACCTCAAATTTCCTGGCAAACTAAAGACTTAATAGAATAATTCTCAATGCCAACAAATATGTCCAATATTAACACCAAAAAGAAGTTGAAGGAAAAAAAATCATCTTCTGACTTTTATAAAATTTGAAAGTACTCATAATGCTGATAGATGTTTTAAAATTTTAAACTTATGGGGCTGGAGAGACGGCTCAGAGGTTAAAAGCACTGGCTACTCTTTCATAGGTCCTGAGTTCAATTCCCAGCAACCACATTGTGGCTCACAACCATCTATCATGAGATCTGGTACCCTTCTCTGACATGCAGGTGTACATGCAGACAGATCATTGCATACATAATAAAATAAGTAAATCTTTAAAAAATTTTAACCATACAGTTAACTTCTTTGTCTACAAAGAGCAGAGCAATAATTAGGCACTTAAGCCTAAGTTATTAATTTGAAGCTATTTTACATAACCAAAAGATAAGCTGAATAACCTCATTATATTATTTTGAAACACAAGATTATTCAATGGAAAGAAATATGTAATTAAATCTTATTAAAACTCCATAATGCTTAAAAAAATGCATAATCCTTACTTTTAATGTATGCCCCTACTACTGGATTCTACAAAAAGACCTGAAAACATCGAAGACTTTCAACATTCAGCTACTGTTTCTCAAATCCATTTTGTACTCACAGAAACAAGGTTCCTAAAAATAGTGAGTATACATGCTCAAGATGCAGCCTTGATACAGCCTGTGATTTCAACAACAACACAAAACAAAGCCAATAAAACTAACATGTCAAGTGTGCTTCTGGGATTCTCTGCCCTTGTGATGGGCTGGGGCTGGTTAAGGAGAGGGAAGCAGAGTTCACTGTCCTTGGCACAGCAGGCTCTCCTTTGCATAAGTACACATAGGAGCCAACCCGAAGGGCTCCAGAGAACAAAGCAAGTTTTATTTGAGCATTATCAATAACAGCAAAAACGGCAACAATTTTAAAAAACTGAGAAATGCCTAAGTTTACAATTATGCTCCTGAAAAAAAGGAGGATGTTCCCTAAAAATGCAAAAAAATATTAAAACAAAAAAAATATTTTAAATCATTCATTTCTTACCTTGGAAAAAACTGATGCACCAATTCAGAAATTGTCAGGGAAAAACACGAAGCCCCTATCCTGCTGTTCCCATATGAACTGCTTCAGGGTCAGCAAACATTAGCAGAGGAGGGAAGGGCTTTGTTGATGCACCCCAATAGTAGGTGCAGAAGAAATGCCAGGTGGGAAGAAGACTCACCACTTTATCGGTGCTAATGGAATGATACATTCAGGCAACAAATCTTGGCAAGTAAAATCTTCAGGTTCACAACCCCTGACCACAATGAGGGACAAGGGTCTTCTCCCTGAAGCTGTGGTGTCACTCGAGGTGGGGGACTGCCCAGCCTATGCTCCAGAA
>CM053752.1:67470595-67529711 GCA_028658305.1 Pachyuromys duprasi
GTACCAACAACAGCCAAACTCGGTGCATTGGATTGCCCAAGTAGTTTAGTTTCTTCAGCAACGGAAGGACTTGGAGGGGGGGGAGTAAAAAAGAAAGGGGGGGGGATATCCTAGATAAAGGCCGAGAGACTCATGAATCAAATGAAATATGAGTTTTGGGTTATTTTTTTTTAATCTGCTAAAAATGAGCCTTTTGTGTTGTTTAAAAGAAGAAAAATCCCAACCATTCTATTTTACCAATAAAGACTCAGGAGCTAAATGCTGGGGTGAAAACCTGCTAGCTCAGAGAGGCAGAGAAAGTAACCAGTTAACCTTCCTTTCAGCTCAGGTCTGGATGGAAAAAAACCAAAAGGATCAGTAGCTCGGCTGACAGCCAGAAGGAAAAGGCAAAACAACAATAACAACAAAAACCCAAAACCAAAGGCTTGCTAGCTCAAATCCCAAAAAGCCAGGGAGCTGGGGAGCTGAAACCTAAGCTAAAGACAGAACTTGAGCTAATCGCCCTTTCTTCTCTTTGCTATCTTAAATACCTCTCAGCTCAAAGTCCCTCCTATTCTTTAATCCCTGTCTTGTTCCACCTCTTGACCTAGGGTTAACTATTAATGCTCTGTAGAAAGCTCTTGAATTAAAGGTGTGTGCTAGGGCTGAGTGAGCCACACCATAATCACCAGTTTACAATAAACAGAAAGTTCTTGGACTAAAGGTGTGTGATAGGGCTCAACCACACCAATGAAACTGGGTTTTACAGTTCACAATTGTGTGGTTCACAATGGGATCAAATATCCTGCAATACTTTTGAGACAGGCTCTGTCACTGACCCAGAGCTCACTGCTTGGCCAGGCTCAGCAGCCTCGTTGCCTCGGAAGAGGTAGGATAACAGATATGAACAGCCAGTTGTCACATGGTTACTGAATATTTGAATCCAGGTCCCTCCGCTTAGGCAACAAGCATTTCACCAGCAGAACTATCTCCCTAGGCCTGAATCTCACCTTACAAAGAGTTTGTCCCCCAAATAGTTAGGTCTCTATTCAGCCAATGTGTTGGATCAAATCCCTAAGTACTTTATTTCCATGAATTTAAGTCTGATTGTCACAGGACTCACACATTTCACCTATGCATATGGTTCTACTAGACATACTGACTTAAGAAACTCCATGAGACAGAACCCTAACCCTAAGCTATATAAAAAATATAGTCAGACATTTTTCCTTATTTATGTTTGAAAATGGATAGCCTAGGTTTAAAATCTGTTTAAGAGACAATCAAAATAAGTCATAGGAAAACGTCTGTAAATTATCTGCTCCAATAAAATATTTTCTTTTTTTCTTACCTTATTTCTCTTCTTTCTTTTTCTTTCTTTCTTTCTTTCTTTTTTTTTTTTTTTTTTAAGGAAAACACTGCTTTGAGAGCATGTGAGCCTTCCATATTTGAGTTTAGCTAATGTGGTCAGAGAAGTGCTATCCCATAATGACTCATGTCATAAAATGTTTCCATGGCAAAGACCCACAATTAGGTCTAATATCAAATTGACAGCAGTATTACTGAATGAATTTTAATTTACAGTGAGATATTGATCAAGTTGAGGGAAAGTCTTGACTAAATATAGCACACTGCCCACATGGAATTCTGACGGTAATATTCCTCAATGTCAAAATGTTGTTTATGTAAAGGGCAGAGCAGCCAGGTCACCAATTCCTCCTGGCCCCAAATGTGCCAGCTGGAAAGTGGACTCTAAATCCCCAAAGAAAAGTTGGTTCAGTGAGTTGCTTTCATATCCCTGGTAGCACAACAATTCAATCAAATAATGGAACTCTTACGTCATAAAATACCCAACTTTAAGATGACAACATGGAGCTAGCGGTGGTAGCGCACACCTTTAGTGCCAGCACTCGGGAGACAAGAGGCAGGCAGAGCTGTGAGTTCAAGGCCAGCTTTCTCTACAGAACAGCTGTGAGTTCCAGGACAGCCAGAGCTATACAGAGAAACCCTGTCTTGGAAAAACAAAGAAACAAAGAGTCCAACCAAACAAAAGGATACCAACAGCAGTGTCTGAATAAAACAATCCAGGCTTCCTTATGCTAATCAGCCCTCCCAAGATCAATGGCCCCTCTTATGTTGGAAATGGCTTTCTTTCTAGTTAAGCTTAGCAACTCCCTAAGGTGACTGTTCTCAAAGTTCATGCTTGATAGGAAATAATAAATGCTAAAATGATGGCAGAGAATAAAGGCAATCCACTGCGTTGAAGCACACAAAAGTGAGTCCATGTAAAAGGAAGAGAAATGCAGACCTCTTAAATGCCTCAGCTTTCAAGCAGGTGCCCGACAGGTTGTACTAACTGATCTATGGGGCTGGTTGATTAAATATTGATGGCCCGCTAAAGACTATCAGATAGTAATCACTAGTAGGGCAACAAGATCACATTGTACATTTTCTCATAGAGGTTTTCTGACTTTTTCTGTGAAGTGTTTGTAAGTAGTCAACTGATTTTTTAAATATGAAAAAAATGGTCTAAAGGTTGATCTGTGTCCTATTAGTTTGCAAACTATCTTTTGAACTAATGTATTTGTAGGCAGGAAATGTCTCACATTACATGATTACAGTAAATTATCAGTGAGCCTTGGTTCCTAAGCTCCCAAGAGAGACCTCTCCACGTAAAAGGAAAAGGGTGGCGTGAGAATTCATGAAGGATTTTGCCCAGATTCTATGTCTATATTGTCATCACCACCCTGCGTGCAGCCAGGACAGCAAGCAGATATGCAGCTTGCAAAACTTCCCCAAGAGTAGGAGGGCCACAGCCTTCCATTAAGAAGGCAGAGTGCTATGGATAACAAGGAGGGCTGTACCCAAATCCTGAAGGCCAGATTCACAGGGCCTCATGTATCAAATGGGACTGTAAGTTGGTGCAAATGCCAGAGATGACAAGCAGACCACAAAACACAGCTGCCTCTGTACTCATCATTTTAGTCTCGTGGGCAAAACCAGAAGAACCAAATGCCTACTACAAAAATGATACATACATACATGCATATATTATATATATAAATATATTATATAGATATATAGTACCCATGCTCATACAGTGCTGTCTGAATGCAGCCATATGAAGAAACCAGAGATGATACTGCAGCCATATTTAGACTGAGGTCTGTAAGCTATTATCCAAGAGGTGAAAGGTAGTATCTTGCTTCCACATAATAGACTATAGATAAAAATATGAAAGCTAACCAATATTCTTAAACATTTATGTCCTTTCCTTTAGGAAAAGTCAAACAGAACTTTTTACTAAGATGACTAAAAATAACTAGGATGGTGATATCTTACTTTAAGACCAGACATACAGGACGGTCTAACAGCTCCCTGTGACCTGGTGATGTGCTGTCACCATTTGAAGTTTCTTAGCACTGCCTGGTCTGCCCTGCATATACCAGAAGCGTACGTTCTTCACACTCACCTTTGCCTTGTGTCAAAGTCCTCTAGCTCAATTGCACCATTAGACCTGCTTCTCAGTGGACTGGCCTCGGGTGCCTTCAGCTTTTCTTGGGACACAGCCCACCAGTCTTTTGGCACTGGTGGTGCCTCAGCTGTCTTCTTCTGCTGTTTTCTCACCAAGGAGCAGAACCTGGAAGAGAGGGATGACAGTCACACAGTGCGTCTCTACAGAACGTCCACGACACTCTCAGCAGATGCCTGCCCACAGTGCTTTACATGAGAACGTTTGGACCAGGCACCTCGGCCTTTATCAGCTCAGTCTTACACAACTGCGAGGGTAGGACCCCTGACCTCCTCAGAGCGCCAGGCACATTGCTGATTCACAATTGCACCCTGCCCGGAGTCTTGAGTGAGAAAGAACCCTTCAGTGTGACACAGCAAATATCCATACTGAGGGCAAAGTGCAGTGTCGAGACCCAAGCGTACCTTTCCAGTGATATGTGACTGCTAGGCAGTGCTTTAGAGAGAACGTGAGGAGGGATCATCTCAGGGGCACAGAGTGCTCTGATAAGACCCAGGAGTCATCTCCAATTTGCCTTTCCAGAGCCGCACTGCTGCTGAGTGTACTATCACAGAATCTAGCTTTTCACTTGGCATTACCTCTCAGAAAGGGGGGGGGGGACCAACAACCAAAACCCAAAGCAAAACAAAACCCCCACAGCATGAGAAAGCAAACGCTTCCGTAAAGGATAAGGGAAGAAGCCAGCCCCAAAGCAGAAGCTTCACCAATGACTCTCTGACCCTGAAACCCAACAGCCAGTTTTTCCCTTCAAGCCACACACCTCTGTGACAACCTCACTTCTTCACAAGGCAGCGTTCACAGGGTTCATCAAGCTAGCCGTACCCACCTCCGTACTGCCAGTTCCTGGGGGGCCGAGACAGGAGGGCCTCCATCTTGGGAACTGCCTGGGTTCTACAGTGAAACCTTACCTTGGGGGTTGGGTAAAGGTAAATAAATATAAATAAAAACTATTTCTCGGGTTTAATTATTTCAAAGCCTGTCTTCCAACCCCTCGCGAACAGACCAGGAGGCCTGTCCACCATGAATGCTGTGGGTGGCCTGGTTGCTCCTTTTGTAGAGAGGGGTAATGTAGGGTCTTATCCTGTAGTCAACAACTGGAACTTCTGGAAATTCCCCTGCCTCAGTTTCCTAAGTGCTGGCATTCCAGGGAACCACCGTGCCTAGCTTTGTTAAGTTATATCTTTCTGCCAAAAAAGTATTTCTTCCAGATTCCTCTCCATCTCTTACATCAAAGGTCAGTCTGTGATGTGTGTTATATTTTACAGATGTAAACAAATTTATCTGTAGCTCATGACAGTGGCATAGATGGGCTGTGGTTAATATCCATCAAGACTGTGCTTTGGTGCTCTGTATGACATCGTTTTCTCTTTGGCACACAGGATTCCACTCATGCCCTTTCATCTCACATAATTAATTGTAGGCAGATGGTAAAATCTAAATTTTCAGAAGAGAAACTCTACTGGCCACCTTCTCCTTTATTTTTTGCCAGTGATGGATTCTGTCAGGCTTTTGGCACAAACTAAAGGCAGGAGTATAGTTAGAGTCCCAGGCTATGCAGAGGTCCTTTTAACACAACCCTACCATGATCTTCTCCCCTGGGCATTCTCTGCAATGTCTTACCATTTGAAATGCGGAAAGATATGGGCTGGGGAGATAGTTCAGAGGTTAAGAACACTGGCTATTCTTCGAGAGGTCCTGAGTTCAATTCCCAGCAAGCACATGGTGGCCCCCAACCATCTCTACTGGTATACATGCAGATAGAGCACTCATACATAAAAATAAATAAATAAAAACTTAAAAGAAAAGTGGAAAAGTAAAGAAGAATGGAGGATCATGGGATACAATCAAGGTTTCCAACCCTTCCCTCCATCCCTCCACCGAAATTGAGAGAGAAGAGGGAGATGCTCCCACCTAAAGGCATTCCTTCTTCCCTCATCCTGTAGGCATCCTCACAGCTTATGCAAAACAGACCTGGGCCCAAGGAACATTTCCCCCCTTCTCTATTTCCTTCTTCTATCATCTTGCTCAATACATCCTTCGGAATGTCACTCTAAAGCACTCTTAAAGCATCTACTTCATCTCTCTGCTCAACTCCCCTTACCTGGGGCTTTTGGTCTAGTGTACTTGAGTGCAGTTGCCCTGTTCTCAGAGTTATTTCTATTTGTATCTAATCTCCACTACCTGTAAGTACACTCTCAGAAGCAGGGAGCAGATCTCAGATTACCCATCCATACTTACTTATACCCTCCCCCACACACACACCACAGGCCAGAGTTCAAAATGAAAAGTTACCACGTTTTAGCTTGTGTGTACCTTACAAGAAATGGAATCTATCATTGTCTGTTGTGATAAGAGCAGGCTTTTGTTCTGTTACGCAATGCCAAGATCAAGGAGTTCTGGCTTGTCCTGAAACTGTTAGTATTCATGCAGACATCTGTTGTGACCTTCCAGGGGACTGGGCACCCTGGGTTAAAAATTACTACACACTTCAGACACAAACAATTTTCTCTAATGAATATTATGGCTGGATATGCTGACTAATGAGGACAAAGAGAGCTATATAGTAGCATCTGCATTCTAAATTCCCAGGTGAATAATACCTGTTTTGTTAAAAAAAAAAAAAAAAAAGGCTGTTCACCAAGCGGCAGGTCAACTTTATTTTAATTAAGAACCTGCCCCGAATCCTATTTACTTTGCACAGAAACTGTGTATGTACAGTGCGCAAGTCTGAAGGTAAGAAGCCTGTGGCATCTGAGTCTGGGTCAGACCACGTGGTGTTGAAGACTAACCCTTAAAGCTCCAGGTAAGAAATATGCCCAAGGCAGCGACCAGAATGGTTCCCTTTACCAGCAGAGCCAGAATGGTTCTTTTTACAAGCTGCTGTGGCAAAATCAGCCTATTAGCTTTTTATCCACCGGCACTGACAGCAAGAGTCATTTTCTAACTTAATAACAGCTTCTGCCGCACAAAAGGCCTCCCGACACCTCCTCCTTCCTGAGACACTCAAGTCGCGAAGGTTGAAAAGCTGATTGGAGCAGACTCTCCCACACCGACCAATACTCAAGTAGGAGTGTCTGGAAGACCTCGTTGAGTTTGGTAAATGGGCAAGGGGTCTCCAGAGTGGCTCACCCAGGAAGCCAAGGCACACGGTCACCCCTCCCAGCCCTGGGACTGGATACCATCCTCTTGTCTAGTATATTCTCTACCTACTCTTCCTATTTCTTGTTCAAGCCATCGGAGACCAGGACAAACTCTGTCAGACTAGACCACACCAAGAAGCTACTTGGCACATGTATGTAACACATGAGAAATCGGGATCTGTTGCTCTGCGAAATAACAAAGGCGAGTTTCACAAAATGCTTAAAACAGTAAAAACCACCACAGTAGACAGGAAAGCGCTTTATGCGGTAATCTACAGGACAAGTCCCTTTCACAACAAAATGAACACCAGACTCTGACTGCTTCCTCTAAATGTTGGGCCACGGTTTTAGCTCACTGTTCACTTTACTTCCACGGGGCACGTTGGTCTCAGTTCAAACATCCTGTCTTGCTTCCTCAGACACACTGTACAGGACTTTACTTGGCTCTTTTACAATCTGTTGTCACCACTGACTGAAAACTGCTGTTTTGATAAGAGACGAATCCCTGCTCTTCCTGCTAACAATTTTCACACCTACTACAAGAATCCACTAAGTTGTGCTGGGGTAACTTCCCAGAGATGAAAAGCACATAGTCCCATCACTTTTACCTAACAAGTAGGCTTTGCTGAAATGTAGCTAATGTAATTAATTAATGCAACTGCGTATCTCGGAAGTTAAAATTCACCAGCTGACATGACATATCAGAGTTTTCTTTCTGTCATTAAATACTATTAACTGACCCACTCAGTAGTAACACAAATGTGTAGTCATTCGCACACCAAGCCACACAACGAAGAGGTGTCAGATGCAAAAAAACTTCTTTAAGTTACACCGTTAAGAACTTAGCCTCAGATAACAGGACAAGGCAGGCGGATAATCTTTATAAGCTACAAAGCAGAAAATGCGTTGTGATATACACACCATGGAAATATGAACTCTAGCTTGGAATCTGTATGAGATTCTGTGGGCTGAGAGAGAGAGGACCAGAAGAAGAGAAGGGGGAGGAGGAGGAGGAGGAGGGAGAGAAGGGGAAGGAGGAGGACAAGGAGGAAGAAGATTGGTACATTTCGGCAGGAACAGACAGGCAGGGATGAGTGAAGGGCTCCTTCAAACAGTGTGAACAACGGATGAAAATAAAGAGATGGTACGTGAAGCTGGTAGGTCCAGGACTCGCTGCTTCTCAGAAGCTTAAGGCAGGAGAGCGGGCAGAGGCCCCACAGGAGCTTTGGAACCACAGAGGTTTCAAACATCTGTGCAAGACGTATTTCACTATGCAAGCCGAAAAATACAGGAGTGAAACTCAGAACAGAGGGTCCCATGACCATGCTTCAGAAGGCAGACCCAACAGATGAATGTTTTCAGCCTCTGAGACTTACTGCTTAATAAGCTCACCCTTACTTGTTTTTACTGAGCTCAGAGCTGCTGGCTGGTTCAATTCAGTTGTTCTGGCTCAAACTCCTCTCGCAGCTAATTTATTCAATCTGGCTTTTCTCTCCACCTCTGAGTTGCTCTGCTTGGCCTCAAACTAACTCAAGCAATCTGCTCTAATCTCCTGGCTCCTTCTCAGTCTCTGCCTCATTCAGTCTTCACTTCACCTGAGTGTTCTCTCTCTCTCTCTCTCTCTCTCTCTCTCTCTCTCTCTCTCTCTCTCTCTCTCTCTGTAACCTGTCTCTCTATTACTGTTCTGGTAAAATTGCCTTCTCTCTCTCTGCATTGCCCATTAAGTAGCTTCCTTTTCCTTTCTCCAGTTGGGCATATCCTATCCTGTCAAGTCTTTCTGTGATTTGCCACTGTTTCCGCCACTCAATTAGACATCACTTTTAAACATGGGTGCTTCCTTCTACAAACTAACTACCTTCACTGTTTGGGATTAAAGGCGTGTGCCACCATTCCTGGACTTAAACTTTTCTTTACCCGAAACTTGCTCTATACTAGGCTGGCCTTGAGCTCAGATCTGCTTGCCTCTGTCTCCTGGATAAAGGTGTGTTTGTATTCCATCCAGATCACACAAACCTAGAAGGTCTTTGGATGTGATCGCTTGCTAGAGCAGCCATGTTCTGAATGAAAATTCTTCTCCACCTCAGTGATTTCTCTCCATCTTTGCCTCCCATTCTACTTCTCTCTCCTCTACTTCATTTCTGGGATTCAACTGGGGTCGCTGAATCTGCAGGTGCAGAACCCATGGATACGACAGCTCACTACACTGCCATGCTAGCTCACTTAATTCAGAAGCAACTTTCCCCAGTCTTTTCTAGTTCCATAATGTAGCCGATTTTTCCAATTTTGTTTGTTTGCATCTTATGTTTCTCGATTTGAGAGAAAATGTCCTCACTTTTTCCAGAGCCTAAAGGCCAAGCAGAGAAATGACCTTGCTCTATTAAGCATCAAATGATTTTCTTTTTCTCCAGTTTTGTTAATCTTGTCAGAACTTTAGATCAGAATTCTGGCTACAGGTTCCTCCCTAACTTCTATCCTACATCCCAAAGTAAACATTTCAGAAACTGCTCAGCAGGTCAGTTGAATTAAATGTTATAAAGCTGCCAATAACCTCATTGGCTATAGAGCACATGCTAGGAACACAGTCTGTTCCTGTGAACAGCGTATCCACTATAGCTGGTCAGCAGATTTTCTCTGCAAACAACATTCCGATCGGTGACTATTTTAGATTGTACGAGCCATACAGTCTACTACTTGATGCAGCTAAGCAGACCTGTTGCCTTTGAGGAGGCAGACAAAGGCTATATGCAAGTGCGTGACCATGGATAGGTACCAATAACACTATTTGCAAAAGCAGCCAAGCAAGCGTGGTGTGGTGGCAGACATCTGCAATTTCAGCTCTCCGAAAACCAAGGCAGGAGGATTGTGAGCTCAGGGCTAGCCTGAGCTACACCACAAGCCCGTGTCTCAGAACAAACGAGCAAATGCCCTGTGGAGGAACTGTGGTTGGTCCTTGTCTAACAGACAGACACTCAGCTATGGCAACCTGGAGGGGGTTTTGTTTGTTTGTTTGATCTTTACTTCATAATGTGTACAATTTGCATGAGCTGAGAAAACAATTCTCCCAAAGAAAACATTCATTGCTAATGAAGTGATAAAAGGTCAAACAAGGGGCTGCAGAAATGGCTCAGTGGTTAAGAGGACTTGCTGCTGTTCTAGAGGACCAGGTTCAATTCCCAGCACCCACATGGTTACTCACAACCATCTCTAACTCTAGCTCCAGGGGAGCTGATGCCCTCTTCTGGCCTCCTTAGGTTCCTGGGACACATGTGGGGCACAAATACAGGCAAAACACTCAATATACATGAAAATATTAAAACAAGGAGCAAACATAATTTGACAGATTCAAGGAGACAGTCAAGGGAAGTCTAGGGTAATTTTATGAGCGAATATAAGCACTACAAAGGAGATTCTATAGATTTCTGTTGACTATACAGTGTAACAGCCTGAAAGTTTCTGAACTCAAAGCTTCATACTGCACAGAGCAGAGGCACAAACATTTGAGTACATGTTGTACTTACTCAGTGAAGCCTACAAACATCCTTACTACTACAGGGATTTAAATGCCTGAGGACTGACTTGATTCAAAGTGTAACACTTAAAACCAAGGGAGGGCCTGCTGTTCTTATAACTTATTAAAAGCAGAGACTGCAGGTGGGCGACAGAGGATCGTCCCAGATCAAAAGCAACTGCCTTTGCACATGCCTCTTAAGCTTTGGTCAGTGAATCATTTAGGTAAAGAGTACCAACAACAACCCTCTTCACTAACATCTTTACCAACTAAAAGTATTTCCCCCCTCTCATCTGATTAGATTTCTCTAGTAACCTCCCACAGCTAAAAATAGCAACCCGAGAACTATCCCAGCGCACACCATGGGTTCCGTAACACAATTCCTTTAAACTGGAAAGGCCTGCTCTCTCTCAGACAGAAAAAAAATCAATCGCTTCCTCTTTGCTTACAACTAGACCAATCCAAGAGGAGAGGTGTAAACAGGAAACAGGGAAGAAAATAGAAGGACCTTAATGACTTAGTTTTCAGAAAACACACACACACACAAAATCCACATCGGCCAGGAAAAGGGCGAATTAGACATCGGTACACACACCTGACCAAAGAGGGGAGGAGCTGTCACTTCTAAAATCATCCAATCAAGGAGAAATTTAGTTAAACTGTGAGGAATGGCTGACTTCTGTCTAAACCATGCAAGCAAGGCAGACGGGGCAGCCTCTGTCAAAGACGTTTAGCCTGAGAGACCATTGTGACCCATACCTTAATTACTTTGATTATATGAACAGTACTTTTTGTTCCCTGAGGAAGTGTCAAAAGGAACACTTGGTTCGCGTTAATAGTACTATGCTTGGACCATAAGCTAAAATAATCAGAGTTAGAGCTGCAACTAGGAGAGGAGAAAAGGCTCTGGTTTCTTAGCCAAGCACCGAAGACTTCATAACATCCCAAACCCTGCTCTGTTCCAACTTGATCTGACACATCATGGAACCTTCAGTCTCATCGAGCTTCTTGCCCTTACCTTGATCATGCCTGCTCTCTGCTCACTCTGCCTCTTTCCTCTGCCTAGAACACCTCCCCTCACACCTCCGGAGAGTGCCTCCCATCTCAACCTCTACTTCACACCACAGGGTGTGAAATCATTCCCCACGGCCCAGCAGAAATCATCTCTCCAAATTCTTGAGTTTTACAATCCTTGCGAGAGGATGACTCCCTTGGCGGTCCAACATGATCAGAGTTGGCTGTCTGTCCCATCTCTGTGAGTCCATCTGCACCAAGGGCACTCATACTTCTCATTGACCGCGCAGGGGGCCTGTTGGTATAATGTTCTTGTGGAATGTACACAATTTACCCTTGATCATTCAAATGCTGCTTTCAATTTGGACACGGCATTGTGATACTAATTCTAAGCATCGCCTCTCTCAAGTTTGTGTAAACACGCCACCATTTATTCTCTGTATTGCCAATAAAAACAACCAGCCAATGCTGAGCAATGGACATCCGGGTCCAGACAGGAGGAGAAAGAAGCGAGTGGTAGGAGAGATCTGAGAAAAGAAGACAGGGAAATATCAGGAGAAATGAAAAAGACCTGAGATATGACTAAAAAGCAAGTAAAAAGTGAGGAATCTGTATGGGAGAAAGCTATGTGGGCTTGGAGGTTTAGGATGGAGTAATTATTGCCCAGCATTGTGCTCTAGGTTAATTAAATAAATCCTAGTCTCTATGTGGTGATTTGGGTATAAGAATAACTGCTGTTTTGACTAAAAGATAAATCACTATTAAATATTAATAAAAGCACATGCCCTCAGATCTTAGCTGAAGAAAAGCTTTGCTCAAAAGCACATGTAAGGTGGCTATATGGCTCAGCGGCTACGTGCACTGGTTGCTCTTCTAGACAACCCAGGTCCGATCCCCAGCTTCCACACAAAGGCACGCAACCTTCTGTAACTCCAGTTCCAGGAGTCTGATGCCCTCTGGCCCCCAGGCACTGCACTCACACAGTGCCCAGACACAACACCCACGCGTGTCCAACAAAACAAAATTAAAACAAACCCCCACACATTAGAAATTTGCCTTATCATGAAACAGAAGACATTTTATGCTAGTCACAGAGCAAAGAAGCCAGTTTGTATTCATCAGTGGTCTATTAGAGCTTCCTTCATGTTAATGCACCAGATACAACCCCAAGTTAGATAAATCACAGGAAACAGTTTTATCCATTGACAGTGCAGACTCAAGTGCCGCTTGTCTCCAGGCTTCAGATCAAGAGATCTGAAGACTGCGTACAAGGTGATGATTTCCATCATCATAGGCCTTAGTTATTCCAAATGTGAAAAATCAGAGACTCTGACATGGTACAGAGCCCATAAGTGCCGAGACAAAGAGAACTCTGGCACCATGGCCATGTGATGCGACACGGGCCCCACAGGCCCTAACGTGTCCCTTGGCACCTACTGGGTTAGCGCACTGAGGCCAACTCTACTCTCACGTGACAGTCCAGGGCTATGCTGATCAGGGTGCTCTTACCATTATAAACATGCCTGTCATATGCACACTAAGGTCAAAATAATGTTAAAATTTATATATTCAGTAAACACCACCTAGTGGCAAGGTTATAAGTTATGCTATATTTTAAAATTATATAATCGATACTAAAGCAGTATAAAGAAGCTTAATCTGTGATATTTTTCTTATATCTTAATTGAATCCTGGGCAAATTTCTCAGTACTCATCTCTTTACTCTTCGGTTACTTAGAAATGATTGTTTCAAATGGTTCCACTTCCTTGGCCAGGTGCACCTGTCTTTGTCTAGGCTCCTAGCTGGTTCCCACAGTTACTTTTATTCTCATTAGACCACATCAAAATTTAACAACTAAATCAGGCATGCTGGAATTCTTCTGACTAAGCTTCCTGTATTGAGACGCACTGCAGTAGCAATAAAATTGAATCAATGTGAAACAATGAGACAGTGAACAATGGCATCCATTACAATGCAAAGCTGTTCAGGAAATCTAATTTGATGTCATAAACTGATAAGAAACGAAATATATAGGGGAAACAGGGTAGCCTGCTGTTTCACCTGACAGCAATCTCCTAGAAATGAGAGCTGGCTCGGGGTGTGGGGAGAGGCCCAAGAGTGCTATGAGATGAGCATTCAGGCCTTGGAGTTAAACAAAGAGGCCTAAATCCCGGTGTGGGATGCTTTCAGCTATGAAACCCAAGGGAGGTTCTTCTCCTCGGTTGGTCCCCAGTTTCCTTATAGGCAGAATGGGGATTTAGCTGTCTCAGAGGTTACAAATACGGTCATGTCACGTGAGGGCTATGTGGCTGGTGTTGAGGTTCCATGGTACCTGAGCCATGGGAAGGCCAGGGTACAATGCAAACCCGCTCTGCCTCCACTCTAACCAAAGTGTAGCTCATAATTATGCACAGTATATGTATGTGATGTAAGCGAATCAATCACTGGCTCCTGTATTTACTGTACCATATTGTTCATGGTGTGCCTCCGCTTACAAAGTTTACCTTGGAGCAGGCTGTTAAGGGAGGCAGCGGCCTCAGAACTCTCCTGCTCACTGCATGTCTTGACTGTACCATTTTATTTTATGCTTGATTTAATCTCTTCTGTTTTGCTCACAATGGGCATAGGAACAATAGGCTGTACACACACACACATACTACAGAGGATGTGTATAGTGCCTATACTGTCTAGGTCTAGGTCAATACACTCTTTGCTGTTTTCACACTCTAAAGTGATGACATTGCCTAATGACTCTTTTCTCCCATCACATGCTCAGGGAAGTACCACACAACCCATAATATATGGCCCAACACTAGCAACGTAGACTTTCTAGTACAGATCAACCGAGATGAGGTTAAAACTTGCTCTTCAAAGTAAGACCTACCACTTCTATCTATGAAAACCATATTATTTTAGACTACTGGTTTGCCAACTCAGAAAAATTACATTTGTAAAAATCATAGAAAGGTCCCACATCAAGTATCCAACTTCCATGAGACTCAGAAATAAAGGACCACCTAACTTCACGCCCCTATTCTAATCACTCTCTGGCTGTGTGGCCCTGGGTAAGCTGTGTATAATAGTTGGTTTTTAATTGCTATAACACACACTGGGCACACCACCATCACAGCCATCACTTGCATCGCATCGTCTGGTGTTCCTCACTCATATCCTTTATGACACACATGAACACAGCATTAACGAAGAGTTAATGAACACAAAGCGCAAAGCTACAGCTTGTGGATACATGAGAGAACGAACTACACAAAGTGAGACGAATTCATCTAAAAGGGTCACTGTCTCCCAACACACCAGCTAAAACTGAAGATCTATCTGTGAGGTCACACTCACGAGGAAGCACTGGAGGCCATCAGAGGAGGAGGCTGACGGAGGAGAGACAGAGAGGTCCCCAGAGGTCACCTCAGAGGAGGAGGCTGACGGAGGAGAGACAGAGAGGTCCCCAGAGGTCACCTCTGAGACCCTGCACTGATGCAGGCATCAACCTGCTTCAATTATTCTGGTTATGAGGATGACTAAATATCCATATTTTTTTTCAAATGAGCCGAATGTTGTGGGAGTAGTTGCACATTCACACAGAGGGGTAGTCCACAGGAATAATAGAGTGACCTCTTGGTATGTACAATATTAGGCAACACAGGCAGGCAACTTCATAGATGACTCTCAACATGAAAGGGCCATGGTGGGTCTGGAGAAATGGCTCAGTGGTGAAGAACAATGGCTGCCCTTCTAGAGGCACGGGCTCTATTCCTAGCACCCACACGATGACTCACAACCAGCTATAACTCCAGACCCAGGGGAGCTGATGCCCTTTTCTGGCCTCTGTGGGTACCAGGGATGCATATGGTATACAGACATTCATGCAGGCAACACACACATACATACATACAAAAATAAGTAAATAAAGTTTTTTTTTAAATACCACTGGGTATTTCCATTTATATGAAACTCTAAGTGAGGCTAAATTAATGTGTTGTTACATCAGTCAGAATAGCAGTTACTTGAGGAAGGGGTAGCCATGTTTGGAGGGGCATTGAGAGAGCACTCCATTGCACCAGAAATGCTCTAGATCAGTGGTTCTCCACCTGTGTGCGATCCCTTTGGGGGTTGAACAACCCTTTCGCAAGGGTCCCCTATCAGACATTCACATTACAATTCATAACAGTAGCAAAATTACAGTTATGAAGTGGTAACGAATATAATTTTTTGGTTGAGAATCACCACAACATGAGGAAGTGTATTAAAGGATCACCTCGTTAGGAAGGTTGAAAACCACTGCCCTAGATTTTCACCCGGAGGTCGCTTTATTTATTGATACACATTTTTAAAAAACACTGCACGTATTACTGTGCATACATTTTACCTATTGGTAAAAGATAGGTCTAAACAAACAAAAAAAACCACTGTATTTAATACCTCTTGTGTTCGCCAACATTCCCTTCCTCCATCCCCTTTATATTTGCTCAGTGCCAACCACTGTGCACACACCCTGCACGGAGCTCATCCCTAAAGAGTCTGCATGTTAATGGAGGTTACTGCTTCCCTGCTGGCTGCGTTCATTTGGCCCCGATAAAAATCACATATCAGCTTCAGACACCACATCTGTTCTTGTCTTCAATTATCTAACACTGTACATGTTGATTACGTTAATAATTTGTCTTGAAATGTAAGCTCTGGGCTGTTGCAAATCTGCCTATGTTATTTGATGCCGCACGAGGTCTCTTATAATATTCAGGGTGCAGTCACCGTCACTGTCCCTTCCTTGGCCTTCAGGTGTTCTTTTTTTCCAGAACCTCTCCACCCCATATGGTAAATCTGCAGATCACTGACAAGGATACAAATACAGATGGCTTAGACACCGCTAACATCATGCTGACCAGCAGAACACAGGGTGTGGCTTGTTATTCAGAGCTTCCTGTCATTAGCTACTTTATCCTATAATGGCACTTAGGAATATGGAAGAGGCAGGGCAAGGAAAGAAACGACAGGTAGACTGATGTCTTCTCCTGTGTCTTTGCAAAACCCAAAACAGCCGTGCCTGTCTGGACACCCTATCCTCCAGTGCAAGCCCATGGACCTCATGTGTACCAACATGCCCAGCAAATATCCTTGAATAACAAAAAAATGCCTCTTCATCCCTGAATATAAAAACATTTTTAAAATGTAGCTTGTGGCTGCTAATGATGAAAATATGCAAAAGCTGTAAAAGAAAAAAAAAAGTTTGAGCCCCACCATGAAATGCACTTAATGACATCTTAAATTGCTGTCAAAGAGGGGCAAGCTGAACAACCTTCTAGTTACAGGAGTTCCTGTTTGATTCTAGAAGCCACTTAAAGTCACAAGGTCATAAGGTCTGCCCTCTCCTCAAGTCCTGCCCAAGGGTTAAGGCTCCATGTTTATACTCATTCTGACTAGCAACATGTAAGGGACTGGGCCTTACATGCTTCCTCACAGAGCACTGCCCACCCCTCACCAACCCACCAAGTCCCTCAACCACGGTGGAGCATGCTGGCAACACACTCAGTTTCCGTTTGGCTTTCCAACTGGTGTTCAAAGAGACGATCCAGAGCTCTATACTGTCCTCGTTGCCCTCGCTGGATTTCCTCACGAAGTACGCTCCTGGCAATACTCATCAAAGTCACATTCCATGCGGGTCAGTGAGCTGCTCTGCGTGAGAAAGTCCTCCATTGTCTCAGGCATTTGAACCCTTGGTCCCCGGTTGGTGGCACTGTTTGGGAAGGTTTAGGGGTTGTGGGCTTGCTGGAGGAAGTGTGTCACTGGGTAGGGCCTTGAGAGAATAGACTCCTGCGGCTTCTAGTTGACTGCTCTCTTTGTGCTTGAGATTCGAGCTGTGAGTTCTCAGCTTGCAGCTCCGGCTGCCACTCGGCCTTCTGTTTTCACGCTTCCTCCACTCCACCGTCAGAGACTCTTCTCCCAAGTGACTCTTTCTTCCTTAAGTTGCTCTGATTGTGGTGTTTTATCGCAGTACCAGAAGAGTAGCCAATACAGTCAGTAAAGGCCTGTGCTGTTTGTGGGTGTTCCATGAAAATGAGAAATACGTACACAGGACCACGACACTTCACTAGTCTCAATGTGGCCCTCAGAGCTGATGATCAGTGTCCCCAACAGACCCTACTTTGGAATGATCTGCCTTTGCCTCTCTCTCTGCCTGATCCTACAGCACATTATCTAATTTCAATTTCTAAGGATTTCTATTTTATCTGACTGAAAACTTCTTCTTTCCTTATATTTATCACATGGTTAATTTCTATTTATTATTATCGTTGTTGTTGATTTTTGAGACAGGTTTTCTCTGTGTGGCCCTGGCAGTCCTGGAACTTACTCGGTTTTGGCGTTTTTTTATTTGTTTGGTTTGTTTTGTCTTTTGTTTTGTTTTCCCCAATCCTGTTAGTTTCTTTTCGGTCCAACTGGCAGTCCTCAAGGGAAATGCTCTCTGGTTCGGCAGGCCAGGCCAGCTCCTTCTGTTGGCCAGTCTCAGGGCACCCTCTCTGTTACTAAAGCACTTATCAGTTTGCAGAGAGTTGTGAACTTTCCTTACCATGTGGCTTACCCACTAGTAGCAAGCCTCTCAAGGCTACACGGTACTCATGAAGTATGCTGGCAAGGGTATTCCAAAGATTTAGCAGAAGACGACAGGGGAGAAGGTGGGGAGCAAGCAAGAGTGAGAATGAGGTGGGGGGGGGGGGTGTTCAAGAATGCAGCTCATGTCACCGCCTTCGCAGGTTTGAGCAGGAACTAGGATGAAGCTTCTCATGCCGGACTCCTTTCAATACCAAAAGGCTGCCAAACCCAGGCTGGCCTGTGTTTTCCAATGCAAAGCTACCATTAGAGAGTCAGTGACCTACCTAATGTAGCATAATTATCCAAGCCTCGAAATGGAACTTGAAAATAAACCTAAGATAAGCATCCTGAACACATTTAACCTTGTTTAGTCATCTTACAAAAACACACGCACATTTTAATGAAAACAGTGATTAGTATACACCTCTAAAAGAAAAAGTGGTGAAAAATCCCTGTGTCTTAATGGTCTCCTTTGAGCTGTCTCTGAAATCCACACCAGCGATTCCGAATATAAAAGCCAAGGAATCCTTGGAAGTTGTACAGTTATTACAAGGGCCTAAAAACACACACAGGGCTATGTGGCCTGATCTAGCACTTGGAAGAATGTGATTGAGATTCACAACTCAACACTAGGAGAGGCTAAGGGAAACCATAAAAATCCTTGGTTTCAATGTTTGGCTGAGAAAATGATGCTTCAAGTCAAGCAACTAGATTTACTTTTTATGCACACGGGCATTACTTCTCCTTGGTTAGATGATTTGCAGGATTGAAAGACTGCACCCCAACTACGGGTGATAACAAAGCTGTCTGTTCCAGGCAGCTCCCTGAGTTCCATGTGCGCTAGGTATGTCCAACCGTCTGATACTGCAGCATAGAACTGTCACCACAAAGTTCCAGCTCAGGAACCGTGTGAGCAACTTATGAAAAAACTGGGGGGGGGGGGAGGGAAATCTAAGGTTTTAAGTACATTGACAGTTTTGTGTTGGGTTGCACTAATAGCCACCCTTGACTCTGTCACTTCAAACTATGTCATGACGTTTGGTCTCTGTCTGGAAACCAGGGGTGCCAGGCTGCTGGAGAGCTGGAAAGTTTCTGTGGCCTCCAGCCGAGTATCCTGCAGGCTCTTTTGTCTCAGATCATGTAGACACATTGCTTTAGGAGGACTCTACTGTTATATTACTTCTCATCTCAGAACAAGTATGGTCCCAAAATCCTATTTTCCCACCCATTTTTTAGGTTGTTTATAACTTTTTTAATTAAATTTTTATTTTTTAATATTAATTACAGTTTTATTCACTTTGTATCCCAGCTGTAGTCCCTTGCCTCCTCCCCTCCCAGTCTCACCCTCCTTCCCTCATTTCCTCCTATGCCCCTCTCCAAGTCCACGGAGAGGGGAGGTCCTCCTCCCCTTCCATCTGACCCTAGCTTATCCAGTCTCATCAGAACTGGCTGCATTGTCCTCCTCTGTGGCCTGGTAAGGCTGCTACCCCACCCGAGGAAGGCAGTCGAAGAGCTAGCTACTGAGTTCATGTCAGACAGTCCCTGTTCCCCTTACTAGGGAAACCTACTTGGATACTGAGCTGCCATGGGCTACATCTGTGCAGGGGTTCTAGGTTATCTCCATGAATGGTCCTTCGTTGGAGTATCAGTCTCAGAAAAGAGCCCTGTGCCCTGTGCCCAGATATTTTGGTTCTGTTGCTCTCTTTGTGGAGCTCCTGTCCTCTCCAGGTCTTACTATTTCCCCTTCTTTCCTAAGATTTCCTGCACTCTGCCTAAAGTTTGTTTATAAGTCTCAGCATCTGCTTTGATACAATGCTAGGTAGAGTCTTTCAGAGGCCCTCCGTGGTGGGCTCCTGTCCTGTTTCCTGTTTCCTCCTTCTTCCAATGTCCATCCCGTTTGCCTTTCTGGGTGAGGATTGATCAACTTACCCAGAGTCCTTCCTTCTAGCTATCTTTATTATAAACTTGGAAGGGTGACATACTGGAGGTATTGATGAGGATTAATGAAGTTCGGGGCATGGGTGTTGGCTACTCTATGGAACTGGACACACTTTCCTCAGCTATGAACTTCACACCCTAACTAGACTCCCATACTGACAGCCTCCCATATTGTCAAAAGCAGTAATTTCGAGTAAGATTCCAGTTAAAGTGAAGGACATAAATGTATACCGATGCCCTCTAATGCTGACATGAAGGAGCTCAGGACAGTGAAGTCAGCTGCCCCGCCCTGACGCTGGCCGTAGACAGCGCAACTCAAGGCCTGTCACTTGTCCCTCTCATGGACCTCCGTGGGAGCCCAGCATCCTCAAGAGGGAGCCCATTAAGCTGCTTTCTGTTAGAATGTTTAAAGGAACTCAGCTCTTGCCACGAAGTGTTTCAGTGCTGTCTATTTCAAAGCATTAGCAATCCTTCTCTTTTTAAAGATAAATTTCAGGTTAAATAAACAGACTGGCTCCTCAGGCATCATTTATTTTGATTCACAAAATAACTTCCCTTGGAGACAGATGATGAAATGAAGCTTACTAACATTTTTATATGATCCTAAAGTGCTGGTAATTTCCCATCCCCTAATAAACAATAATTTTCTTTTGAAATATGTATGATGGAATTTTAATATTCAAAAGAGTTGAACATATTTAAAATACTCATTTTTTTTTGAAAGCCAACATCCCTCAAGACTGGTAGTTGAAAGGGAGAATGAGTAAAGCTATAACAAGCAATCCCCCAGATTAATTCACCTCTGCATTTCATTTTGAATTCCACTAGCAAGTCAGCAAAATAATTCTGCTCTGCATCTCTAACTATCACAACACATCCACGTTATCAAGTATGTATAGAATGGATGGGTTCCCATCCGGCTTGATTTAAGAAAAAAAAAAAAAAGAATTAGTCAAAATGGCTTACACATTCTTCTTCCTTAAAGAATAATGGTTAAAACCAGGAAAAGCCTGACCAAGCTGATGGCACAGAGCTCGCATGGCTACAGAGGAGAGCTGTGCTGAGCAGGAAGTTGCTGGGAGCCAGTTGATGGTCTTACATTCCCAGGCTGATGATCACATTTCGAGAGAATACCTTCTCCAAAAAACTGCTCAAAGCGAGAAAGCAACTGGAGAACAATCGGGCAAAGTCGGAATTTGCTCAATTCACAGTTTCCCATATGAACCTCTGCAGCCTGTTTTCTGATCTCTTTACTTCACAGGAAATACTCTGTATCGAGGCCTGCGGCCATTTCTGCATTCTAGAAACCAGTGGTTAGTACTTGAGTTTCACCTTTCTGAACTTCTCTCAATTCATACTTGTCCAAATGTAACTTCTGAAAAAGGGCAGAGGTATAGGCAGAAAAAAAATAGAACAGACAACATCCCAAGATCCTTGGCAGCTATATCTTTAACTTCATATTATAATTATGTTCTTATTACCTCCTGGTCCTTGACTGGTTACCATACTCACTCTAAACTAATTGTTCTTTGCTTTAATTCTCATGCATCTCTTTTTCAATTGTTCTAACTGAATTAAAGCATCCCTGAAGGATAATGTCATGGGTCATTCTTAGGTATTTATGGTAATTTTTTACAAACACATAAGACTATGTGACTATAACTTGGATCTATATGAAACACATTGGCCTTCCTATCAATAATTCTTCAAAAACTCAGCATTCTGATGTATTTATTTGCCTCATTTTTGAGACAGGATCTCATGACACAGCATAGCCTGGCCTCAAACTGCAATTCTCTTGCTTCCGTCTCCCAGTGCTGGGATCATGAACATGCTTCACCATGGCTGGCCTGTGTTCCGCTTCCTATCACCAAGGTTTGTTCTATCCATTTTGAAACTTCATCTAGATAAGCTAAGCATCAATCTTTAATGTGAATTCTGCTCACGTCCATCCATGAAAATATAAATACAGCTTTCATTAAGAATCGGCATTTAGGGTATGGAAGGAAAAGAGATAAAAATGGTTGGAGTTAAAGAAAATGGATTAATTGAAAAAATTTAAAACCCTTATATTCTTCTGTTTGAATCAGGGGCATCAGTATGAACTGGTAAACTGTTTGATTCAAGGTAAAACTTCCTAACTTTATCCTCTGAAAAGAGCTAGAAAAAGGTTGTGATCATTATACCTTATGCCTAACATTTCAAACTCCTGTTTGAAATACCAGTTCCATCAAAAGAACCAAACATCTCAAAAAAAGGGCCAATTCCAGGTCTGGGGACAAAGGATACAGTGAGAGCGGAGGAACTGCCTATCAAAGATACTATGTCATGAAACAAATAGACAGATACTGGATAGAAAAATAAAAGATAAGATACAGATACATACATGCCAAAGATATATATACATGCACACACACATACATAAATGCACACAGATATACATACATACACACATACATACACACATACATACATACACACATACTGGCTAGAAGCTGTTTGGATGATGCATCTCTAAAAATGCAACAATGTAATCATCAAAAGGAATGACTGAGATGGATTCAAACACTTCACGCATATGTAAATCCATAAGTTTATGATCTAAAAATATGACTGGTCAACTTCAGAGGAGGCCAGCCCAACAACTCATTGAAAAGTATTTATCTTGCTCTTTTTGATTGCACACCATATCCCCAGGTGACTGAGGCCGTGATGCAAAGATGGTTATGGCATATAGAAATACTCTACCCCCGAACAGAAGAATGTTCCAATTAAAAGTTACCATTCTGCAACCTCTAACCAACAGAGGGGACCATGACAAAGAGCGTCTCTTGCTGGGAGGAGGCAACTATTGCTATCAGAATACTCATCATCTCAACAATTTCATATGGGCAAACAAATTGGCCAGTATTGACTCAACCATTATGCAAGCAGAAAGGGTATAAAGGAAGAGTTAATTTTTCCCTTTGGACTCTCCTGTACACACAGTTAAGGAAATTCATCCAGTGTTAATGTCAGTATTAATTCTTTTCCTTTGGGAAAGAAAACTGCTCTCTACCAAAGAAGCCAGCAGCATCTATAAACAAGTTCATCCTGGGTTCACTGCTCTACCCATGAGTTTCTCTAGTGTGTTCTCTTGGATATTTCTGCCCTAAAAGCTAAATGTAGGGGTAATTCTACCTTCTCTAACTAAAATAGAGATAATTGACTTAAAGAATCCAAACAAATTCCCTACAAAGAAAAACACATCAGATCTAATTCTACTGTTGAGTCCTCGCCAATTTCTTTTACATTAAACAAAACAAAATTAAGCTGAAGCTCAGGATACAGTAATTTAGCTACTATTTTGACCATTTCTCTTCTACCTAATTAGCAAACTAAGCCATTAAGTGATAGCACTGAGAAGCGGGGGACAGGTAAATGGCTTTACTGGATCTTATAATTTTCAGTGCTTGACCTTAAAATATCTGTACCCTTTCCAAAGGAATTTGAGCAAGACGCCTCTCAAACACATAGGCAGGAGCCTTCAGGGTAATCAATGGAGCGTTGTTCCTCTCTTAGAAGGCAAATTATTTCATGGTACGGCATCTCTTCCATGAACCTTTCAGACAGAATCAACAGTCACTGGCTGATGGAGTGTCCACAAAGACCATGGCCCAGGCCATAAAGGGCTGAGCCTGCTCTTTCTCCATCCCGGAAATGGTCTCCCTGAATCTGTGAAATGAGGACAGATGGGACGCTACATTCAACAAACAGCACTGAAATTGGGTCCAAAGACTGAAGCTTCAGAGATGTGGCACCCAACGAAAGGAGCTGGAAACAAGCACAGCACTCATGTGAAGGTCACAAGCAGGTTGTCTCAGAGAAAGAAAGAGTCAAGACAGCACTCACAGAGGCAGAAACGAGTTAAAAGACCATGAGGAACTCTTGGGAACAATAGAACCCACAAGGGAGCAAGCTGCATGTGCAAAACTTGCCCAGCTGAGATTAATGTGCTTCATAACAAAACTACTTTTTAAAAGCCCATTATTTTACATTGCCGCTATGAAGCAGAGTGAGAGTTGGTAAATAAATACGCCAATGATACATAATAGCACAGGACCGATACATGTTGCAGCTAGGTGACAGGCAGCTCACCGGGACTATATCCTTCCGCTTTGAAATTTTCAGTCATCAAAGGGCTTCTTAAAACTTTAAAGGATTGGGGCACATTTGTAGCTCTGGGGCAGAGCACCTGCCTAGCAGCGGTGAGATCTGGAGCTTGAGCCCCGGTACCACCAGCAAACAAGAACGCTGAGGCTTAGTCCTCCCTCGACCCCTTAACAGCTATTGGCTCCCCAGGTAAAATATAACCTTTTGAACTCACTTCATTTACTTACAAACCAGAGATAACGAATCCTGGCACATCTCACTCTAAGCGACTACAGGTTCTCACTAGGTATCGAGTGCATCAACCGATATAAAAATAAGTTCTAAACTGTAAGGCAATATAGAAATACAGCAAATTCATAGCAGGAAAGATTTGTGTGGGACTATATTCTGTGTTGTTGTGTTTTTTTTTTCAAGAATACACAGTGTCTGTCTATTGGCTTTCCAGCTATTCCTGCTTAAAAACACAGTCACAGAACATATATCAGCAGTATGAATGACCCTAATGGTATTTATAGACCTTTATGAAGTATACTGTGTGATTCATCTTCCAGTCTGGGGGAGCATGTGCCTTGTACCATAACTTACTAATAACACAAACGTGTATGCTTTCACCAGGGTTCACAACGGACGGGCAGGAGGTGAGGCCTGAAAGCACATTCCAGAAGAAGCTGGCTTAGGATTTTAAGTCATCTGGATAAACCGCAGCTCATGATTAAGAATCAGCTTTCGCAAAACCCACAAAAGCTTGACTAGTCAAAATAATGTTCACGATCTATGTTTCTAAAATCTCATTAGGGATAAGAGACATTAAATTCTTAGCAGGACTCTATTAGGCATAGAAACGAGGGAGCTAGACATCTTCCCCAGTATCAAGGCACACACAAATTCAACTCAAGGAAACACACCTAAAAGTAAACACGTGGCCCATCCTCTATTTTACCTTTCAAAAACTTGTTTGTTAGGCTAAGCATAATGGGACACAAACCCCACAAAATACAATGGGGACCAGCAGGGCTGGCGGGTATGCTACTGTTGGCCTTAGTTTTAAATTGAGTAAATATTCAAGGTCAATGTTTCAAGCATGGACCTTCTAGCTCAAAATTATATTCACACACACACACACACATCAATTCTTCTGTACTGTCTTCTTTAAACAACAGCTGCACCAAGGGGCTGCTTGCAATATTCAGCTCTCCGAGTCCAGTCTGGGGGAGGATGGTCTTTGTACCATAACTCTGTCCTGACCCTTCAGCTTCAGTTATGAAATGATGCTGTGAACTGTTCCTTCTCAGGCTGCCCCAGATGCCCTTTCCTCTCTTTTCCACATCACTTCCCTAAGATGCCCAGGCTCAACCTACCCACCGCGGGGTTTCAGGATTTGCCCAAGAAGACCATCTGAGCTGTTATTTGTGAAGTTACTAAAGAAAAAGATGTTTGAAATTGCCCACTTGTGATAAAAAGAGATTACACAGCACCACAGCAAAAGCCTGGACAAATTAACACACATATCAAGGCTGCCAGCCAGAGCACCAATGCCTGCTACCTCCCTAGTAACCGTCTTGGCCTTCCAGTTCCAAAAATCATAAAGTTACCTTGTAAGTCTCTTTTCCCTACAGTCTCACATGCCCCAGCCATGGAAAGATCTTTTTTTCCTCTAAGAGGCTGTGTGTGCTGTTTTCTCAAAACATCAACACATTGCTCTGTTCTTCTCATTCATGACAGGGCTGTGCAGCCTCCATGCCCTCAAAGAGGAACATGTGTCTATCAGTACATAGAACATATTACTGTCTGTGTCATCTCCCAAATCAGGAGACCGTTGCCAGGAGCAAGCTTCTGAGCTGTTTGTTCTAGGCCCTCATCCATCCCCTCCTGCAGCACAAACATCACAAATATGAAAGGGCAAGCCTTGAACAACCTGAGCACTCCAATGGATCCCGAGGGCATTTCAAACCCTGCAGCACCACCATTCTGGGACAGCAAGAGCAAGAACCGAGGACACAAGTGGATGGAAATACTTGTAGGATTTTGGAAGAGCCATTTCGCTATTGTTCCCCTCCCCAAATTGCTTCTCTTGACAAAGTTTGTTCCCAGCATTCCTTTAAACCAAGAGCCTAATGACACACTGGGTTATGGAGGAAATCAAGGTGAGGGGCCGATGTACTGATAAGGATTGAAGATAAACTCTGAAGTAGGCAAGCGTACCAAGTCAAAAGCAGGGGTGGGGAGGTAGGGGAGGGATGACAGAGGACCTTGAGAGATTTTGTTCCAGGACACTGAACAGTGGTGGAGCGCTATAAATCAACACAAGGTCCTCCCGCAGCCATTCGGGAGCACAGTGTGAAAACACTGGTACCACCTTGGCGTTTTAAGACGCTACCTCAGGGGGTGCTAGGATTTGGAATCCAGTGTGTTTTGATTCTCCAAGTGTCTGAGATTCAAATTTAATTTAGTATCTTGTATTTTTATTTACTAAATCTGACAACTTTAAGCTCAATCTCTTCTACGTGACAGATGAGAAGAACACAGTTTTTCCACTTGTGCCTGGCTACCTTTGTGTGAGTTTCTTCCGAATCTGTGCCACGTGAACAGTGTGCAAAGTAAAGGATAAACTAACTGGATGGTTTTACAGAGTCACTTCCATTTCCCCTGCTGAACAATGGGAAGAGCTGCACCAGTCTATGTTATCATCAAACCATCCATGAGCAAGCCTTCACTCATATCAGAGTTCAGCATCCAAATCTGAAACCCTCCCATCAGGAGTCCTTGCCAAGTAAAACAATCACCAACTCAACGTGCCACCCATTTCTCCTTCCAAACAATTCCTGAAACCAATTTGTCACAGCTCGTCAATGGCGATAACTTCCACTCCAATAAGGTAGTTTGACAGCTGTCATTCTGTACAGATTCTGTCTAGTCCAGTCCATGACAACTGTTCTGGGAACTGCAAAGAAGCCAGTGCCCTCACCCTGACCACATCACAGCCAGGATCCTAAAAGGTCTTATGTAAGCAAAGACTCACAGTTCTAAGATCGGGTTGTGCCAGGAAGAGAGGAATAGCAAATGCTAAACAAAGATGGCACCCAGGACGTGCACTAACGTTAAAGAACAAGGTACAATTTGTTTCTCTGAATTCGGTTTGTATATCTGTTTCTCTACTTTTGGCTCCATTCAAGTGGCCTCAAGTAACCCCATCCTCTTACCTGTCTCACAGACAGCATCTCAGGTACTTATTTACACAGGCTACCTAGACCCTCCTGGAAACCCCACTGTGGGTCAGGCCATCTGAGAAAGAACTCCCTACTTCTGTGGGCACAGCTTGAAAGGAGCACTGCCCTTTGATCCTTCCGTATTCTTAGGTTCTAAAGTGCAAGCGCACGTGCATGGGAGTGAACAACTGGCATCACTTTCTGCTTAGGGTCCAGCATTTGGGAAAATTCCCCAATGGCAAGCACACAGCGCCCGGGATGGCTTCTGCCGCCCTTATGAGTAGCCTGATGTAGACCCAATAGAGTGACAGTAAGGAAATGCTCTCTATCTGGTGCCAGTGCCTGAAGGGAACGGGCACCACTGCAAGAATGTAAAACTCAAATCAACATAACTAGTTCTGTAGGCAGCAACAGAATGTGATCAGAAAGAGCCTTCAGACTGAGACGGTGCACAGGGGCTGTGACGGAGATCAGATGGACAGGATGGCAAATTGTGGCGTTGGAGGGGCTCTTGGTGAATATGTCTGCCCTACAGGAGCCAAGCACCAAGCTGGAAAGTCCTTAGAAACAGATGTGGCATACTCAGAGTTAGCGACATTTTATACCACAGAAAATTAAACAGACAATCCTTCCGTTGAGAAAAGCAGAGTACAAAAAAAAAAAAAAAAAAAAAAAATCTGTAGCAACTGTTGCCAAGTTTGACCTTACCATACTGACAGAGCCCAAGTCTTACCTAATGGAAACCTCAGTAACTCCATCTGATTCAGTTCTTTGCTCCATTAAGGATCACAATGGCCCCCCAACTGGAACACAGCAGAGGTCTGGCTCTTACTGTCCTTTGACTCTTACTCCTCCGGCCTGTATCACTTGCTCCCTGAACCCACCTCTTCTCCACTGGGCTAAAGGTACACCCCACACCTTAAGGCCTTGACATACCTCTTCCAGAGTCAACCATTCCTCAGCATGTTCATATGTCCTTTCTTTTCTCCTCAAGTGTCTCATAATTGGCTACCATGAGCTCAGAGTTAAAGCTCATGAAATGATGAGCATGGTACACATGACCCCAAACTTTTGAAAGCACAGACAGGCTGAAGGGCCAGGGAAAGGAACAGACATTAGGTGACAAAGCCAGTGATGACTGTTAAATCTGCCCAGTGCTGTGAAGATCTCACCTAGTCTCTGAGGATATAGAACCAATGTGGATTCATACTGCAGTGTCTGAGAAAAGCTAGCAAACTGGATTATTCTCTCAACTGTTCTGTAGTTTCTTGCATCCTGCAACACTTCGCTTAGTATTTCCTGCCTTGTTCTGTGAAAACAGCATTTAAAAACGAAAGCAGCAGGCAGAGTAGGTCTTCCTCAGGTAAAGGCAGGACATGGGGGTCATTTCAGACAGGGAGAACCCCCGGCGAAGCAGAAGTGTGGCCTAGTTAACCAGAGAAGCAAAAGAAAACTGAGAGATGGCAGCTGCCTCCCAGGGTAGGTGGGGATGTCTGTTCTACTCTAGGATAATGGGAAGTCACTGGAAGGTTGTTAGCAGGGGCTGGAAACTGCATCTGTCTCTTTAAAGATGGCTGACACATGGCACCATGGGGGTTGCAGCTAAAACAGTCATTTTGGAGAATTGTGGCATCATCTACAGGCAAAATTTTGGAGGTGGAGCTATCAAAGGACACAAACAGATGATAAGGGGGAAAGAGGTGTACTGAAGGTGATCCCCAGTTTTTTTTGCAGCTCCAGAGAGATGTTGTAAGGATCAAATCCTAGTGTGTGGGTTCATCCTGAAGGCGGACAATCCCCACACTTAAATTATGAGATCAGTATCTCATTATTCCAGGCAGAGAGAACTCACTTCCTGCAAAAGGTAGCATCGCTTCGATCTGTGGATCAAGTGAGCAGCACATGCTGCCAGAGCAGTGCTCTCGACCTTGGTGTCTACGCGCACACTGACGCAGGAAGCACCGTCCTCTCCTTGAAGCCTCTCAAGCCTTACACCGTGACGCAATGAAACACCGCTTCAAAGGATGTTAAACTGCTGTCCCCTGGGATTCACCTACTGAAGGGCCCACCACCTCACTCACACATCAAACTGAGGACAAAGTCATTAACACAGTGGGCTTTCAGGCACGGCCACAGCCAAACTACAGCAATGAGTCTTCCTGTTTTGTTTTTTCCTTTTAATTAAGAAACTCTTCCAAGAACCTTCACACACTAGGTCTGGAAAAGGCATCTAGAAAACCAGGCTGAATAAGGAGGCCAAGGTTCTGTTCCGGCCCAAACTGCTCTGGGGCCTTGGAAACGCACTAGCAATGGGAAATCACATGAGGGGTCTCTGCCGTGAAACCCCATGTCCTTTCATACCTGTTACCACTGGAACACAGGAAACCCCAGAAACCCAGCACATCTTAATGTGGCTGTTACAGGGACCCCCCTCCAGTCAAAGCCATCCTTGTACAGTGATGACAGTGTCTATAACTCAGCACATTGCTGGCGGAGGTAATGCAGATGGAAAATATCTTATTTCCAAAGCAGCAAAAGTATTTTTGCTATTCTGTGCCATGCAGTAAGACTCATACATTTTAAACAACCCACATAACTTTTTTTTTTTCAATCAGAGGGAAGGCTCAGTAGTGATTTAAAATTAAACTGTTAACCAAGTGTCAGGAATCATGAAGCAAGAGTAAGTGGGAGGCTCCTTCTGAATGGCAAACACCAGGCTATTTAGGAGCACTCAAAACTGGAAAGGCTTCTGGTGTCAGCACCTTCCTGACAAGAAACCCACCTCCTACCACCTTTAAGAGTCACAGGGGAAACGGCAGGGGTGGTAGTTTTAGTCTCTTTACAGAGAGACACTCACTCATTCATTCATGAAAGCGCATCAGGCTCCTAATATGTGGCGCTGACAATCCTAGGATGTGGTGTTACGTAAACAGACTTGACCTTGAATGTGTGGACTTGTGCTCTGCTGACAGATCTAACACCTAAACATCTCTGCCTACGATTAAACATGAGAAAGAGAAGAATAGTCTGAACAAGAGAGCGATGAAAGGGACTTGATTTCACTGAGTGGAAGTGGAAGGCTTTCTTTCCCGGAAGCAGCACTTAAGTAGGCGGAAACAGTCCGTGCTGCGTGAGGGCTGGGCGTGGAAGTGACCACTTGGAGACCTGAAGGTATTTTTTGTCTTAGTGCAGCAGAAGGCAGTGAGTAATTTTGATCAACGCAGAAAGGCAATGAGGTTTGTGCTCTGAAAAGTACAAAACAAAACAAAACAAACAAAAAGAAAAAAAACAAGACAAGGGAAATTGTGGCAGTGGAAGTTTCGGATGCATCCCGAGTTGAACAGACAGAGCTGTTTCCCATGGGGAGTGCAATGAGATGGTCCAGGCTTCCTCGGTGCAAGGGAACAAATGGAGGTGCTGCTGCCAAAGGCGGGAACAGCGGGACACACTGGTGTCGCTCAGAAGCACAGGATCAAAGGACTGGTTTGGAGCAGAGAGTTAAAAAGTTAGAGATGCCTTTGAGACCTCCGGACGTAAATGCAGAGCAAGTGGGGAGACCGAGCAGGAAGATGTGAGATTCTTATGCTATTCCGTTTTATAGGTCTTGGAGGAACTGAAGGTTGGCCCGCCTTCCCTGAAGGGGAAAGACTCTTGACTGTGCTCTCTACTGCCTGGTGAGGCAGTGGCAAAGAGAGAAGAGAACACAGGTACCTTCTGAGAGCATTAAAGAATGCTCAGCCTCAACTAAGGAAGCAGAGAACTCTGCTACACCAACTAAAGGTACCGTACATAGTCTACATCTTTAAACCATAGGATCACATCAACACGTTAGGTCTAGAGGTCAGCCATTCACAACGCCTCTCCCTACACTCTGACTCTTACGCCCCTTCTGCCCGCCCCCTCCACAGTCCTCCCTGAGCCTTGGTGAGGAGGGATAATGGGGATGTCCCATGTAAGGCTGAACCCTCAACAGCCAGTTGGACTCAGCATTTCATCCAGTTATGATGCCTCTGCATTAGCCTCCGCCCACTGCAGAAAGCAGCTTCTCAGTGACCGGGAACAGCACTAGTCTGTGGGCATAACTCTAAGGTCCTGTTGGCACATATTGTAGCTATTGTTTTATGGATGCCTGAGGTAAAGCAAATCTTAACTGTAGAGTTTATATGTACGCATGTGTACATGTAAATACATACATACATAAATACACACATATACATGTAGATGTATATACCTATATATACACACCCATGTAATGTGTACACATATGTACATACATATACATGTATGCATACGTGTGTGTCTGTGTGTGTGTGTGTATGGTCAGAGCAAACCCTAGGGTGTAGGTCCTCGCCTTCCATCTTTGAGGCACGATCCCTTGCTGCTTGCTGCTGTGTGCACCAGGCATGCGGACCTCTGAGCTTCAAGCACGTCTCTGGTCTCCACCTCCCACCATGCTGTACAGCACCGGAACCGCGCACTCGCTGAAGCGCACCTGGCCTTACCTGACTGCTGGACATCCGGGCTCAAGTCCTCACGTCTGAGCGGCTAACACTTCACCCACTGAGCCATCTCCCCAGCCCGGTTTCTGTTTTGATCACACCACAATGCCACGATTCAAAAATCCTGTACTCTCTGAGAACGTTCACAATTTAATAAGCAAAACTGCAGAAGCAAGATCTCCACGCTTGACTTGTGGCGGGGCGACACTTAGCACCCCGGAGGCTGCCAAATACAGAGATGACATCATGCACATGAGCTGATTCACAGGGAAAGGGGAGAAACAGAAGGAGGCCACCCGGAGCCAAGGAAGATGTGGGGAACCGTGATCACATTTTTCTGGAAGGGAGGCTGCTGAGCTGGGCAACTGCACAGTAATTGTCACTGGGGGCCAGGGAAGGCTTTTTTTTTTTTTAAGGCAGAAGTTTAGCCAAGGGTCGGGGAGGATGGATACTAAGCAGTCCCTTTTCTGTTTCTGTGTTTTCCATACTGAATTATGTTCAATATCTTTTCCATACTGAACTAACTTGAAAACATACTTCCTCATTCATACTGGCCGAATACAAACATTTTTTCTTTTTTTTAGAAAACAGATCTTTTTTTGCTGACATATATATATAATATATCCAGACTGTGATCTCCCTCTACTTCTCCTAGTCCCGTCCCACTGCCCGGCCCGTCTGGATCCACCCTTTCAGTCTCTCATTAGAAAACAAATGGGATAATAGTATAATAACATATCATATATCACATGTAATATATAATTATATATCATAATACATAATATGCAATGTATAATATGTAATGTACTACATAATATATAATATGATATGATACATGATAAAACAAGAACATACCAAATTTGGACAAAAACAGATAAATAAAAGGAAAAGAGCCCAAGAGAAGCATGAGAAACAGAGACCCACTCATTCACACACTGAGGAAATTCCATAAAAATGCTGAACTGGAAGTCATAATATACAGAGAGTACCTGGGGGGGTGAAAAAATATATAAATAAAATAAAACTAGAAAAGAGTAAGATGAAAGTTTTTTAAAAGAAAAAGCCCCGATATGACACTGTGAGGCAGAAACCCCCAGAGAAGCCTCCGGGTTCCTTTTCTGTTGGCATCTACCTACTGCTTGGCGTGCGGCCTGACCTTAGGAGTAGTTTGTAACCTCAGTGCACTTCCCTTGGAGGAAACTGAATGTTCATTTGCAAGTGACTACCAATTGGAGGCAGCTTCCGGTTTAGGGCTGGGGCATCTGTCCCCTTCTCTTCAGCTCTAGGACCCCATCTGGCGCAGACCCGTATAGACCTGCTCATGCTGCTCCAGGCTCTGCGGGTTCATATGTGTTGTCAGTCATGTTGACCTAGAGGGCCTTGTGTCCTTGCTGTCCTCCATTTTTTCTGCCTCCTCTTCTGCAGAGATTCCTGAGTCCTGCGAGGAGAGATTTCATGGAGATACCCCATTCAGAGTCGAGTGCTCCAAGGTATCTCACTCTCTGCATAAAGTCTGGCCCTGGGCCACGCTGTATTTGTTCCCATCTGCTGCAGGAAGAAGCCTCTCTGATGGTGGCTGAGCTAGGCACTGATCTGAGTACAGCAGGATGTCAGTAGGGATCATTTTATCGCCCTGATTTATTATTATTATTCTTTTTAAGAACAGAAGAATTTGATTTTATCCTAGGTCCCTGGGCTACTTACTGTCATTCAAGTAACATCCGTTATGGGTCCCATCTCGTGGAGTGGGCCCTAAGTTGGATTGGGTGTTGGTTACTTGTTCCCACAAACTTTGTGCCACCATGGCCCTAGCAAATCTTGCAGGCATGACACCATTGCAGATCAAAGGGTTTGTCTGGACTGCTTTATGTTTCTCCTTTGATAGTGTGCCAAGCACCTTCCTGTGCCAAAGATGCTAGAACATAGGGGTGATCTTAGTCAGGGTTATTATTGCTGAAATGAAACACCATGACCAAAAGTAACTTGGGGAGGAAAGCATTTATTTCTCTCACAGTTCCATATAACAGTTCATCATCAAAAGCAGAGAGGGCAGGAACTCACACAGGACAGGAACCTGGAGACAGGAGCTGAGGCAGAGGCCATGGATGGGCGCTGGTTACTAGCTTGCTCAGCCTGCTTTCTTATAGAACCCAGGACCATCAGCCCAGGCATGGCTTCACCCAAAATGGGCTGGGCCCTCCTCCATCAATCACTAGATAAGAAAATGCCCTCCATACATCTGAGGCATTCTCTCAGTTAAGGTTCCCTCCTTTCAGATAACTCTCGTTATGTCAAGGTGACATAGTACTATCCAACACAACTGAACCCTTGTCAACTTGACCCACAAAAACATCACTGTTAAGTCAAAACATTCCTTTGTTGTTCATCCCCCAAGTCACAAATTAATAACACTACAATATAAAACATTTTACAAACTTAAAATTACCCACATTCTTTACAAATTCAAACACTTCAAAATTAACTCTCTTTTTGAAAATCCAGTCTCTTTTTAAAACCTAAAATCTCTTTAAAAATTCACTGTGGGCTCCTGTGAAATAAACTGAATACCTCCTTACTACAAAAGGAAAGGCACAGTCAGATCAAGCATCGCCCAGCGATCCGGGTCTCCCTCATGATCTTCTGGACTCCTCTAGAGGGCATGGGTTACTTCTCCATCTCCACCCTCTGCAGCAGTCACAGCTAGTCTTCTGACCTCAGTGGGGACCCACACCACAGCAGCTGTTCTTCGTGGTCACCCCATGGCACTGGCATCTCCAAAATGCTGGGTCTTCTGCTGCAGCTGAGCTGCGCTCTCACCAATGGCCTCCCCTGGGCTCTGGTCATGGTGGCAAGCCTCCACTTCTCTGCATGACCCCTTCGATCCTGGATCTTCATCTCCTGGCCTCTCACAGTGCCAAGCCTCAGCTGCTAATCATGACCCCTTCATGCCTTCAAAACCTGTACTGCCTGGGTGACTCTTACAGCCAAGTTCAACTGTCAGCTGTCAAGGCACAACCTTCTGACTCTTTGGAAACACTTCCCAGAAGATTTCATCTCAATGATGCTGGTCTCTTTTTGATTATTCCTGATTTCCCAGCTCCAGCTAAATAGAATCAACTGTCTCAGTTACACAAAGGGTTCGCTCCAACGGTGCTGGTCTCTTGTCAGTCAAGGCTGATTCTTCAGCCCCAGCTGACCAGACACTGCGGACTCTTCACACAAAACGCCAGGTAGTCACTGCTTCCCTCTGAAACTTCACAAGCCAGGCCCCCATCTTCTGCACTGCTCCCTCAACATTCCGATCTTCCCGGCTCGCTGAGCTCTCAACACTCAGTGACTTTTTTTTTTTTTTTATCTTAAAGTTCCAAAGTCCTTCCACAATCCTTCCCAAAACAACATGGTTCAGGTCTGTCACAGCAAAACTCCAGTCCCCTGCTACCAACTTGTCATAGGGAGTGTCTACTTCTGTGATGAGACACAAGGCTCAAGAACAACCTGGGGAGGAACGGGTTTACTTGGCTGACACTTCCACATGGTAGCTCATCACTGAAAGAAGTCAAACAGGGCTAGAACCTGGAGGCAGGAGCTGAAGGAGGGGTGCTGCTTGCTTCCCATACCTTCCTCAGCCCCATTTCTTATAGAACCACCAGCCCAGAGATGGTCCCACCCACCATGGCCTAGGCCCTCCCCCGTCAATCACTGATTAAGAAAATGCCCACAGCTGGATCTTAAAACTATCCAGCAGGGATGTGGAAGCGCTGCAGAGTTCAGTGAACTGAACTCTACAGAGGTTCCCCAGGCTCGGTGAACTGTAGGTGCTGTCTTCAGCAATGGAGCCTTGCTGTCAGTTTATAGAGAGAAACCTATAGTCTTGGCAACAGCCTGGGTTATGGGGGGGGGGTCATAGTACTCATTTAGTCAACAATTCAATTAGATGTAGCTCAGTCCTACTAGAAGCTTTGTTTGGTGACAAAAGATGGCCAGCTGGTGTTCTGTCTCCCACATTAGTTGGGTATTTAATTTAGACTGCCTGTTGTGGATATGAACGTGTTTAGCTTGGTTTTATTTTTTTTTTAAATCCCAGGTATAGGATATGGGACTGATTCAGATGGTCCACGGCAGCAGAATATTTGTCTCACGTAGGCTCTGAGAAGAGCTCTTTTCCAGCTGCAGACAGTTTAACTCTGAGGACTCTGGAGAGGGAATAATTGCCAGAGCCCAGAGAGAAAGGGGCTCTGAGAAAGAAGAAGGCTGCTGGTGTGCACCCCTGCTGTTCCTGGCTGTTGTTGATGCAGTATGACAAGAAGTTGGAGATACCCTGAAAGGAAGATTGAACTTTCCACAAGGAACCCAACAACCCTAAGCAGCAGGAAGTAGCCTGAGAGAACTCTGTCCTGTCTCTACACTGACCCCTCTCTCCTACCCCGTATTGGAGTGTTGGATGGGATTGGTGTGGAGAAGGGAGGAAGAGATATTAAGAAACATAAATAAAAGTACGCCAGCAATTGCCTTCATACGTGTACATATTTTAGGAAGCTTCTCCTGTATTAGGTTTCCATACTACCTGCCAAAAGGCCCTTAATTTTAGCTGTCTCTCTCCATTTTCCCTCTTATTTCTCTCCCACCCACCTCCCACTTGATCCTCCTGTTCTAGTCCCTACCTCATCCCCCTATCCACCCATGATTATCTAGCCTATTTCCCTTTCCTAAGGTGATCTCTATGCTTCCCCTACTCCCTTACTCCGTACCTAACCTCTGCGTTCTAGGGAATGCAGCTTGGTGGTCACGGACCTAACAGCTGACATTGGCGTATTCGTGAATACACACCATATCTGTCTTTCCACGTCTGGGCTACCTCACTCAGGACGATTATTTCATTATCTCATTTTCTGAGTAACACTTCATTGTGTAAATGCACCATATTTTCTTTATCAGTTCTTCTGTTGAGGGACATCTAGGCTGTTTCCAGCTTTATGAATAGAGCAGCAATGAACACGGTTGAGCAAGTGTCCCTGCGGTAGAATCAAGTGTCCTTTGGGTATTTGCCCAGATCTTGAAGTAGAGCAAGTCCCATCTTCCCGAGGAATGGCCACATTGATTTCCATAGCGGCTCTACAAGCTGACATTCCCACCAGCAACTGAAAAGTGCTCCCTTACTCCATATCTTCACCTGCATGAGCTGTCACTTATTTTATTGATCTTAGCCATTCCGACTAGTGTAAAATGAAATCTCAATGTAGTTTTGATTTGCATTTCCCTGATATGTTGAACAGCTAAGTGTTGCTCAGCCATATGACTTTCGTCCTTTGAGAATTTCCTGTTTGGATCTGTACCCCAGTTTTTAAGTGGGTTGTTTGTTTTCTTGATATCTAGATTTTTTTTTTCAGTTCGGTTTATATTTTGGATATTGGCCCTCTATTGGATGTGGAGTTGGTCAACGTATTTTCCCATTCTGAGGGCTGCCGCTTTGCCCAAATGATGGTATCCTTTGTTGTACAGAAGCCTTTCATTTTCACGAGGTCTCATTTATCAGCTGTTGATTTTTGTGCCTGTGCTAATAATGTTCCGTTCACAAAGTCTTTTTCTGTGCCAGTGAGTTCAAGCCTATTCTCAATTTTCTCTTTTAACAAATTCAGGCCATCTAGCCTTATGTTGAGGCTTCATCCATCTGAGTTGATTTTTCTGCAGGGTGATAAAGTATGGGTCTATTTGCATTCTTCTACATGCAGCCGTCCAATATGACCAGTATCATTTGTTGAAGATACTTTTTTTCCCAGTGTGTATTTCTGGCTTTTTTTTTTTTTTGACGGGGTTTCTATGTGTAGTCCTAGCTGTCCTGGACTTCCTCTTTAAACCACGCTGGCATCAAACTCAGAGTTTTACCTACCTCTGCCTCCCAAGTGCTGGGATTAAAGGTGTGTACCACCAAAGCCTGGCTTATTTCTGGCTTCTTATAAGACAACAGGTGTCTAGAGGTGTGTGGATTTATGTCTGGGACTTCAATTCTATCTATTAACGTTTCTGTTTTTGTGCCAATAGTCTGCTGTTTTTATTAGTATAGCTCTGTGGTACAACTTAAAGCCTGGGATAGCAATACCTCTTAGAGTTCTTTTTATTACTCACGATTGTTTTGGGGTTTTTTTTTCCTTTTTTTTAACCTATATTGGGTTTTACCTATCCATATTGAGCTGAAAATTGTCTTTTCAAGATCTGTGAAGAAATGTGTTGGAATTTTGATGAGGAATTTTGTAGATTGCTTTTGGTAGGGCAACCACTTTTTTCTATATTAATCTTACAAATCTATGAGCATGGGAGATCTTTACATCTCCTGATATCATCTTCAATTTCTTTCTTCACTGTCTTAAAATTTTTTATCATTTTTTATATTTGATTGGTTAGAGTTAGCCCAAGATATTTTCTGTTATTTGAGGCTATTGTGAAAGGTATCTTCCCTGATTTCTTTCTCAGCTTTCATGCATTTCTTTAAGGGATTTAATCATTTCCTCTTTAATGACCCCTATCATGTTCATAAAGGCTATTTTAAGGTCTTTTTCTTGTGCTTCAGCTATGCTGCAATGCGCAGGGCCTGCAGTGACAGGGTTCTTGGGCTCTGGTGGAGATGTCCTGTCCAGGCTGTTACTGTGTTTTTACAGTGCTATCTAACCTTCTGTTCAGAAAGATTATTCTCCTAGATGCTGATATCTGGTCTTGTCTTTGCTGATATCTGGTCTTGTCTTTGCTGGGTGGCACTTTGTTCCCTGGTTCCTGTTGGCCTCTCTGGTTCTGAGGAGAGTATGGTGGCTGTGTTGCCTGGTAGGAAATTCTTCTGAGATCCTCATATGTTTGGCCACTGGGGATTCCAGGTAAAATCTTTCTCTAGGTATTGGGAGCTGATGCTTAGGAACGGGGCTAGGGTGGGGGCTACTGAGTGGGTGCAGTAGAGGGAGGAATCCAAGGTGTTCCACCAGCATCTGGGCAGACAATGGGGTGAGGCCAGGGCAGGTGGTCTCTTACAGGGTGGAGGGTAAGCCTGGGAAGATGGACTTGGAGGAACTGAGGGATTTTTCTCAAGGTCAGCACTGGCCCAATGACTCAGCAAAGAACAAGAGAGATGACATGCTAGACATTTCCACTGAATTCATTAACTTGAAGTCCCAGGTAAGGCATGAGAGCAAGACCAGAAGAAAACACAGAGCAGGGTCAGGCGGGCCTAAAGGACAATGAAAGGACAAAGGGTTGGAAAGCTTAGGCCATAATGGTTATTCTTGGATGCCAAATCTCAAATGAGAAACTATTTCAAACCATCACGTAGGACAAAGCTAAGCCTCTAACTGACCAAGGAAACATCTTACAGGGAGTGTGCAGGCACCCTGGATGGCTCCACACTGAGCACTCTTGTAGCAGCAGACTTGGGAGGCTGCCTAATTATCAAGTGTCTTTTAAAGTCAGTCACACTAAGCCCAGACCTTCGTGTAGTCACAGGGAACACCCCAGTGGTGTGGCCATCTGAAGTGCCCAAGTAACCTTTATCTCTGTCAGTATACACACACAGAACTGAAACCACCAGCCCCTAAGGAAGCTACAACTGCAAACACCACAGTAGAATGGCGCCCAGCATCCTTTGCTGCAAGACAGACAGCATGTCCACACTGTTCTCTGAACCAGTTCCCCTTACTTGCTGTCTCAACCATCCTGACCAAAGAATCAAGACAACGCCATTAAGAAATATTCACTCTTTACAGTTTTTCAAGCTCAACATAGGAAAACCATACGTCTATCCCATCATCCTTCTAGCTGCCAGATCTTAGCACAAGACCTGCTGCAGCATGTTCCATCACCCGAAAGGGAAAAATTCTGATTTTGTAAAGGACTGCAGCAGTCAGAGACAAGGAAGGGATAGAACCAGTTGTTCAGAACACAGAAGATGAAAACCGAGCCTACCCACAAGTGGGGAGGAGGAGGCTAAGCTGGTAAAGGGCTCTCACCACAAGTGTGAGGAGCTGAGTGCAACCCCTTACATCACATGGAAAGCCCAGTGTGGCAGAACGCACTTGCAGTCCCTGACCTGGGGAGGTGGAAACAGGTGGGCCCTTGGGCCTGGTGGCTAGCCTAACCTAACTGGCCAGCCCCACCCTCAGGGAGAGAACCTGTCTCAAAAGTCAAGACAGATGACTCCTGGCCTCAGCAGGCATGCACACACGCAGGCGTGCACATACATACATAGGCACATACACTATTAGTACCAGTAGTAGTAACAATAAATAACATTAAAAAGTAAAAACACAATGTCTCTTAAAGAGAATAAAAATTAGTTATTGGCTGGGGGAAATATTTTCATATACGAACAGTTACGGAGACAATGCCGTTATCTATTTTAGCTATGCTATTATGCTATTGTTACGACAGTACCTTTGGAGAAAAGTGAGTAAAGATATGCAGGGTCTTTTGTGTACTTTTGGGTAATTTCTTACAAATCTGTAATTATTTTAAGCATACACACTGGTAACACACTGGCAGATGACGCCAGTCTGAACTGAACCAAGGCTGGCAATTCACACGCCATGAAACCCTTAGGAGTGCTACCTATTCAGACGCTAGCGGAAAAGCTGTCGTCACTGCTGTATGGCTTCCCTTCCCAAAGCACTATTACCAAATACAACAGAACATTCAAATAAATGATCTGACTTCGGGCATGTACAATAATGAACTTCAAGAAATATTATGAATATTCTTCTGTTTTTTCTACTAACATACTAAGTGAACATTCAGTCTTTAAGACTGTATGATTAGCATATTATTAAAAACCAAATAAAGTAAATCACCCCACTGTTTTACGAACAGGAGAAAGGCTTCCATAAGAGAACCATGGCTATGTCGGTGCTTGAAATGCACCTGCAAGAATGGTTTCAGGACTAAGACTACTGTGAGTAACAAGACTAATGATGAGTGTGTGTGTGTGTGTGTGTGTATGTGTGTGTGTTCTAAAAAAGAAACTCTATGCTCCAGATAGCATGCTTAAGTTCACTGTCTAAGTGGCTCAGCCTAACACTAACAGCAACTCACCAGGTAAATAGTTGTTAGTAATGCAAACAAGAGAGGTTAGATAGCTTGCTCCCGGCCAGGTTTCCAATGAGAGCAGAGCCCACCACTTCAGGACTTCCTCCACAATGCCCTGAGGATACAAGAGAAAACCAGAGGCACTGGCTCCTCAGGGTGCCTTTAATCTGACACTAAAGATTGTGCGTAGCAACCAACTAAAGCAACGAGGTCCACGTAATTCCAGTAATTGAAGAGGAATTTACACTGAAGACATGCTCCCAGAAATAAAGGAGCCCCCTGCTCAGGCGGTGGGAAATCCTCAGCAAACTCAGGAGACAGCCCTGATGAAGGAAGCTCAGAAAACCCCAAGTGTGCCCCTGCACGTTAAGAGCCAGGCCATCCCTCAGGGACCAGAAATCTATCACAGAAGTCAGAAGTCATTTCACTCTTCCTGTGCATTGCATTTTTAAGGCCAATTCAATGATGTTACTGTTGCTCTTTTGCATTTCTCCCCATTTCTATCTCAGAAATCAGCTGTTTTGAAATATAATTGTAAAAAGAGGAAAATAATTCTTTACACTTCTCAGTACTATGAAAATAAAAACATTCTTGGTAGTGCATGATGGATTGTTCTCTCTCCAACTAACTGAAAATAGTGTCTGATGTTTGCATGTATGGGATATCTGATGGTTACGGTGCTCTGTGTCCTTCAGGGGACTTGACAAGATCCCCCGAATCCAGGACAGTTCTCCCTGTAAGCCTTCAGTGCAGGCTGGAAAGCGGAACCACTGAGCATTGCTTCTCCAAGACAAACCAAGAGCTGTTGATTCAGAATCCAGTTCTAGGCAGAGGAGCAACCTTGATGTTGTGGTAATAAGGAACAACATATAGGTCAGGGAGATGGATCAATTGGTAAAGTGCTTGCCAGGCAAACATGGGGACCTGAGTTCCATCCCCAGCACCGTAGGTCTGTAAGCACTGAGGTTTCTGGAGGCAGACACAGGAGGATTCTGGGGGACTTCCTGCCCTGTGAGTCTGGGTAAATCACTGAGCTCCCTGTCCCAAAATATCTGGCAGAGAGCAACTGAGGAAGACCCTGAATTCTGACCTCTGCATGCATGTACACACACAAGAATATAAAGCTATGCATACAGAATGCAAATGCACATAAAAGACAACACATAATATAATCTAAGGCAGTGGAGGAAAAGATACATGTGATGTCGAAACCCTGACAGGAAGGAGCTAGGTGACTCGGCTTTCTCCTCCAAAGAGAAATAACAATAACCAGCTAATAATTGTTACCTATAATGAAAGTTCCACTGATTTAACCATGATAGAAACCTTTAGTACTATTATTCAGCTTTATAGATGAGGAGACTGAGGCCGAACAGATTTCGTAACTTGCCTGAAGACAAGTAAAGCCAAGGCTAAATCTTAAATGTGAGCACTTCGCACCAAGAACTTTCTCCCTCCTGAGTCTATGCTCTTGGATAAGGTACTTCCCAATTTATTTCTCTGAAGTCAAGGAACTCATCTGGAGGCATGATAAATTATTGATGCATTAATTTTAAAGTTATACATCTCTACATAATATTGAAATACCTTAGACTAGATCCCAAGATAAGCCAAGAGTAAAATATGTTAACTGCATAAGAAAGTGCCTGGAACTCTTCAAGTAGAAGAGAGTTGTACGATTGTTTTGTCTATGACATGAATAAAGATGCTGCTTTACCTTGTTTAATTTTTTTTAACAAGAACAAATCTGGGTGTGGTTTAAGAACACCAAGAGTTAAGATGAATGTCAGTGGATGGAGATTTCAATAAATGCAAGAAGAGAGCCCTGAAGATAAAGCCTGCTCCAGTATGACTGTCACAAACAAACAAAATCACTGATTAGATTTGGAGAGATTAAGAAAGGATGCCGGAGGCAGTGAAAATGTCAGGAAAGAACTGTTCGTATACTGCGCTGGGTAGAACGGTTCCTGGATATTCACTCAGGCTCTAACGGTAAAACAGACATCGGCGGGGACTGAACTATACCGTGGCGGGCGCTTGCCAACTACAGCAGTCTGTGAAAGTGCTGATCTAGAGGCTGAGGGAAAGCTCAGTCGGCAAAGGACTTGGCACGCAAGCGTGAGAACTTGCTGGATCCCTAGCAGTCAAGCTAAAGAGCTGTGTGTGGCTGCCTAGCTTGTCACCCCAGCACTGGGGAGACAGAGATGGGGGTGGGGAGAAGGGGGAGATCACTGAGGCTTGTAACCACTGAGGGGCCTGATCTCAGAAAAACAAAGCAGTCAGTGTAAGGCATGAAACCCAGAGTGGACCTCTGGCCTGCATACACACACAGCACATACACACAGACAGAACATATTTTGAGGTATAATATATTTTGATATTATATAGCATATCGAAGCCTGTAATATGTATTACATATATATGTCCATTTTTTTCTTTTTAAGGTAATAGACACATGACTTAGGGTCCCATGAGCAGAAAACAGCCAGCTCCCTGCTGTCCCCAGACAAACCTTCATCCTGGACCACAGAACGCATCTCTGCCTAACAGAGGAGCTTGACGCCCTGCCGTCTGCCATCATCGCCACGCTGGTACATCTTGAGGTACACATAAGTACACTTCCATACTCAATGCCAGTTTCAAATCTGACAGTTTCACCCTATTCTCTGCACACTGATTATTGTTGTTTTGAGACAGAGGATCTCAGAAAGGCCTGACTCTCTCTTTGTACCCGAAACCAGGATCCAGCCTGCACCAGCACCCAAATGCCAGGAACACAGGCACATATGCCGGTGCTGAGGGTATTTATTGCCTAGACTTTTTCTAAGCATGATTTTGGCCTACACTCTGCACCACGGTGTTTTCCTAGGCACAGACATTCTTGTACTTGTAAACTTGTCTTTGGCCACGTGCTTCAATACAATCTCTCCCTGCCTCTTTCTATCCTGTTCTCCAAACTCCCTTTCTCTCTTTCCCCTTCTGCTTCCCTGACTCATCTTTGGATTTTGGTACACTCTCCCACCCCTAAACACAAGTGCACAAGTGCACTTCTGCGGCTACGCTGGGGACCGAGTTCATCACTTCAGATGTGGGATTCCCCAGGGTTTGGGCACCGGATTACAGGCAATGCAGGTTGCCCAGGCAACCACTCCAGCTTGTCCTAGGATGCATGGCAAGTGTGTTTTCCACAGCCTGACATGAAGGTCACACCAGGCAGCCCCGTGACAGCTGAAGGTGAAGTGCCTACACAGCCACCACCAGCTGGAAAGAACATCCATCAGAAGGGACTCAATAACATTTGCATAACCATAAAACTGTCAGATTCCCAAGGCCGCAGGGACCTGGCAACATGGCTATCTCAAAGAACCGAAGATAATAGATTTAAGGTTGAAGAACAGTAGGTGAGTGTACTGAAACACTAAAACAGACACACACACATACACACACAGGCACACGCACACACACACACACACAGGCACAAGCACACACGTTAACAACCCCCCCCCCCTGCAATTCAGAAGCTGTGCTGGTGAGAGCCAACCACTCCCCTGTGTTCTAGGGTTGTTTCCAGTTCACAGCTACGTGTGTTGGAAAGCCTCAGTGTACCCCTTCACCTCCTCTAACTTCCTTACATTAGAAGTGTTAAAATGTTAGTCCCAGGTAGCAAGACCCACTAATCCAGAATACTCCCAGGCCCGCTGAATTAATGTCACACCTGACTAAACAGCAATCAAAATTCAAATCCAGTAGGGGAAAGCAAAGCATCAAGACAAAGAGGAAATGCATACCCCTAATGTGTCAGGTGCACTCACAAGGCTGTAACCTGAATTAAGGATGTCACTACAGGAAAAAAAAAATACATATGAGAAGAACATACAATAACTGACTTACCACAACACACAAGTGGCCAACGCGACACGGAAAATGTTTGGCCTAGATTTCAGATGTGGTTTTTACACAACTGACATGGTGGCTCGGGCATGTAAGCCTAACACTCAGGTGGCTAAAAGATTGGAGTTGCTGTGAGTTCAAGACCAGCCTGGCTACAAAATGAGAGACTCTATCTGAAAACAACCAACCAACCAACACACACACACACACACATGAACACACACATACATATATGCACTCACATGTGAATACACATTTTCATACACATGCACACCCCAAACACACATCTGGGCCCATATACGAGCACACATGCACGCACACATACACACACACACACCAGACTGAAAAGAATATGCTTTTGGGAGATCAGCCTGATAATAAATCTCACAAGCTTTCCAACACACGTAATGCTTTAGAAGGCGGTCTTAAACACACTCACGCAAGCACACAAGCTCAGGCCTATAGAGCAAGGCTATTGGAGGAAACACACACCAGCTATGTGTCTGGGAAACCCCACACCCACCGTAAGTTACAACACATACTCAGTCCACAGAACTCTCCTAAAGGGAGACACTTACGGAAAGCAGCATTCGGGGCACAGATGATTACATTTCTACAGTTTTAAAGGGTATAAATCCAGAGGTGGGGGATGGCCTGGATGTTTAGCACATAACGGTATCTTATTTCTGGACAGTGGAACAGTGGCTTTTTAAAAAGAGAATTTAAAAGAAAATATTTATTTCTTGTACTGGTATCTAATCTTATTTTTTCTGCCATGAATAAAAACTACTTCTTATAATATTTACATTTTAAATGTTAAAAAAGAAATTATATACATTTATTTTATTTATTTTTTTACTAAGACACTAATTTCTAACCCAACTTTTGCTTTAGGCCTAAAACCATAACTCATTCTGTAATGGCTATGTCTCTAAGAATTAGAACACGGGAGGCTGAAGGACATCTTTGCATTTTAAGTAGAGAGACGAATCAGGGACTAAACATGACATCAGCAGCATCGATTCCTGGAAGCCAGGTCAGTGGCTGGGAATGCTGCAGTCTGGGGTGTGTGTCGGGGGTGGGGCGCGGGGGCAAGCCCCCAAATCACAGCAGAAGCAAGACTGCCTGGGGCCGGAAGAGAGTGCGGTACAGGCTGCCCGTGGCCCAAGCCTCCACGATATAGACTCCAGCAGCCAGCTTCTCTCCTCCTTCATGCTCTATGTGCAATAGAGCAAGAGAGTGACAAGCTGGAAGTGTGGCAAAGGCCACGGGCTCTGGGGTGTGCAGCTTTCAGGGGCAGTGCTTTGACATCACTCGCTGGGGAGGACATCCAGCCAGGGACAGTTTAAATACTGTGCCTAATGGTTGCAGATTTGACCTCAGGAAAGCAGGGCCGTTCTTTTCCACCCATTTTGATACGTGACATCGTGACATCGCTAATGCTTGCTACTCCAGTTCATCAGCAGTGAGGGCAGCGTCTTTCCAGTCAGCCATGATTATCACTCGCCCATCACAGCTACCTCCTCCCAAATCCAACTCGCCACTCTTTAAGATGGGACTATTTGTGGCTGCTGAACACTGATGACTTTTTTTTAGCGGAAATCACGGACATTTTTGCATATACTAAGCTGGGGTGAAACCAGTGGGAAATGTTTAACACACACAAAGCAAACAAAGGTTCGGGGTCAAATAATTACTCTTGGAATTTAATTTCCATTTCTAATAAATCATTCCCACAGCTTCCTCTGGGTAGAGTGTGGGATCTTTCCATTTGGTCTCACTCAGTGATGACACAATGCCTTACTGGAGGGCTGGATTCCAAAATGAATTCCTTCAGATACTGGTGCACTTATTGTGTCTTAGTGCTGTTTCTGCCCTGCACTGAAATGACTGACAGTGTCCTGTCCTACCCCAACGTCACCTCTCTATTTTTTATATTTTATTAGCACACCATTAATTATATAGAATACTGGGTTTTATCTGACATTCTTATGTATGTGCATGTTATTTCGATCATATTCACCCCCATTTTCTTGCCCCCCTCCCACTTTCCCTGATCCCTTTACTGTACCTAAATAGCCCCCCTTTATTTTCCTGGCTTTTTTCCCCCCTCATGACCTAGTGGTTTGTATTATGGTTGCTTACAGGAGAATGGTGGTGGTGGTGGTGGGGGTTATCCTCAGGAGTGTGGGCATCTTACCAGTGATTACACCACTGGAGAAAAGCTCCCCCACCTCCACCCTGGGAAGCCATTAACTTCTGCCTATAGTTCCTCAGAGAGGAGTGGGATCTCTGAGTCCCCCTCTGCCGTCCCGGTATGTACCTGCCCACCTCCTCCTCCCTGTACTTGCTAAGTGGTCAGCACTTCAAACTGCATACAACGGGGATTTCCAGAGCCTGTTCTGTGCTTGCTACAATTTGCCTTCTACTTGACTAGTCCAGCCTCAACAGCCAGTCCCAGTATGGAGAGAAAACAAAGAAAGTCCTTACCACAGAGGGTCCTTGAGCAGCACGGTGGGCTGAAGAATCAATTACCTCTGAGCTAAGCCCGTCACAAAGCCAGTTCTGAAGCAGACCTTGGCTTAATGGATGCCACTGCCCAGTGCTCCCATGAGAGCAATTTTTTAAAGATGCTTTGATGCTCAGTCACACTCCAGCCATATATATCCTCTGGCTGCACTTTCCCATGTAACGAGTCAGCAACATCCTAAAAGACCCAAAGCCAACAGGGAAAGCCCCTATGGAAGGCAGTCCTGAAGTCAGCAGCATACACCACACAGGCAGCGCTGCGCTCGCCAGTCAGCCAAGAACCCCTCTGCAACATCACACCCCTTCCAAAGAAAAGGACATTTTAACTTCTTCAGTTTGCTCCCCAAACTGAAGAACAAACACCCAGGAGAAGCATTTGCCAAGTGATCCTAATTGCTGCATTTTTCTCTAAAGCCCTGTAAGTGTACATAAGTAAGAGGTAAGCAGTGATTTCAAATTTCTATTGAGCTTTGGGGTTTTGTTGTCTTTCTTGTTTGGGTTTTTGTTTGTTTGGTTGGTTGGTTGTTCGCTTTAGTTTTCGTTTGTTTGTTTGTGTTAAAGCAGGGCTACACTTTCATTAATCCAATTTGGCCAACCAGATCAACAAAACTCAGCTTCTTAAGCCGGCGTTCCGTAGCACTCTAGCATGCTGCTCTGTGCACACCCCATGTGTGGCACTGTCACGCTTGCTGTCACCATGCTGGGATTACATGAGAACAGAGGCATCATCTTTGAGAAGGCTCACAGACCCAGGCGGGGCTCATCCTGTTACTCTCTCCAACCTTCCTCCTAGGCCCTTAAAGCTCAAAATTCACTCAGCATGTCAGCACAGGATTCTGCTCCCACTGCTCAGGGGGATGAGGTGGAAGGATTGCAGTTTGAGGCCAACCTGGACTATAGCCTAGGACCCCATCCCAAAAGCAAGACTAGACTTCCTGGGATGAACTGTATTTGCAAACCTCTGTTGATCCAGACTGCCACTCGGGGAGGAAGCTCAGGTGGCAGTCAGGCAACAGCAGGCATGGCTATTTAAACGTATCTGTCCTGACAGGACTGAACTGTCCACAGTTCAGCATGGAGGGAAGGCAGCGTGCCACAGTGTCACTAACTGCTCCTGACACATGAGATTTACCACCGGAATATAAAATGGGCCTTGGATTTAATGGCACATAATTAGTTCCAGTGACATCCAGAAAAGAGAATCTTACCAGCAAGGGGGGTGGGGGATGGGATGTCTCCCACAGCAGCATGCCCTGGTGATGTATAATCACTTGCCCAAGCCCTGCCGTTTGGAGCATGGCATAGAATTCAGCTTCCCTCCCCATGTGCTGGCCCAGGAGGCAGGACAAGACTCAGGACTGCTGATTTCTTAATGATGCTCCTCTAAAGGACACTTAGCCCATAAGGTTCTCTCCATACCTTCGACTATGTAACGGAAAGACAGCTTCAGTCTTGCTGCTCACCTCTGATCTGAGCTTTGGACTTAGTCTTTATTTTTGCTTCTGTGCCTGTTTTCTACTCTGTAAAATGGGACTCAAACACCCCCTCCAAAAGTTTGCTGCCGGGAGTGAAGACACAGAATGCAACCGCATGATCCTTGGCCCATAGCAACCAGCCAGTAAATGGTAGCTATTAATGAAACCTCATATATTACAGATTGTTCTACTTCTAACCTGAAACTACTTCAGATCAGCCTTCTCCTCAATGAAGATACAGCGGAAAATACTATGGTATTTTCCATAGAGGAAACAGAACTCTGAGGGGCGAGGCAAGTCAGAGGCTGAGAGAATGAAAGCACATGAGCAAAGAATCACTTGACCAAAGAAGAAAACCCGGCCCTTAAATACGGGGGAGGGGCAAAGAGAGGCAAGAAAAGTCAGTAAAGAGGAAAGGGAAAGAGAAGCCAGGACCCTGGAAAGAGATGCCAGGTATCCAGAAGACAGCTGAGAGACAATGAAACAAAGCAAGAACTGGTTGCTCCTTTCCATCATTAACCACAAGACTTGGATGGATACTTCCATTCAAAGTACTGAAACATCCCGACAAGACACAGTATCCCAACAACGACTGTGCACTAACTAGTAGTTTACTCTTCTACACCATCTTTATCTTTTTAAAAGCAACAATGGCATGTTTGTTTCCATTTGCCCGAAGAAGGTCTCATCCAAAGAGACAGTTAACAGACACTGAGGACAAAGACCTAGGAAGCTAAACTGTCTACAGACGATCATCCAGGCATTTCCTACCGGTAAGTATAAACTTTAACTCTTTCCAGCACGATCTGGCTGGCTTTTTATAGCAGAACAAACTATCTTAGTTTTGTCAAGAATAAGGGAAAATAGCATTTGCTTGCAGTCCAGAAATGCATTTGTACTGGTAGACTTCACCCTGAAATTATTTCAGACTTGTCCACGAATTGCCCAACAGGACAAAGGTCACCCATGTCACACCCCGTTACCCCCAAGTCCACCTAAAGCTCGATCAACTAAGTGGATAAGAATGTTTGCTCTGCGAGTGTGAAGGCCTGAGTTCGAATCCCAAGAACCCATGCAAAAACAACAAGCATATTTGTGTGTGTTTGCAACCCGAGCACTGGAGATGTGTTAGGGTCAGTATGGCTGTGATAAAACACCATGACCAAAAGAAACTTGGGGAGGAAAGGGTTTATTTCCCTTTCAGGTCACACTCCGTCAACAAGGGAAGTCAGGACAGGAACTCAAGACAGGAATCTGAAGGCAGAAACTGCATCAGAGGCCATGGAAAAACTCCGCTAATTGGCTTGCTGCCCGTGATTTGCAAAGCCTGCTTTCTTATACCATCCAGGATCACCTGTGCAGGGGTCATGCTGCCCACCCGATCATTAATCAAGAACATGCCCTACAGACTTGCTTACAGGTCAGTCTTATGGAGATATTTTCTCAGTTTACTCCCTCTTCCGAGATATGCCCAGGTTCCTGTCAAGTTAACAAAATTCACCCAGCAGGGGGAGGTGAGATATGGAGACAGGGAGGTACTGAGAGCTTGCGAGCTAGCTACTCTAGCAGAGTCTGCAAGCTTCTCAAGTCCCCGTTGAGTGAGAGGCCGTTATCTCAAGGCAATAAAGAGGACAGCCATAAAGGAAGATGGCCCATGTTTGGCTCTGGCCTCCAAGTGCCTGCACCCACCCACACTCGCGGCGCACACATAGCAAAGATGATTCTCTCCAGCACCATTCTTCACATTTGACTGTCACTGTCCTGCAGCTCTTTCCATTCCAAATCTGCAGCCCTTCTGCGAGCTTTCTAACTTTAAGAAAAGATACATCAAATTTGAAATCATTTAAATCGCATCTAAAGTTGCAGGAGCCCCTCCTCTGCCACCTTCACCTTGGTAAACAGTTCTTCAGTCTTTAGCATTCTCCTGAACCACTCCACAGTGAGGTATAGACAGGACTCCACATGTCACAAAACATGGACTCTCTCATATAGGACATCTGAGCATCCCTGTTAGTAAGTTAACATGGCTGAAGTGTCATTATCCAATCCACGGATGCCAGTCAGCCGGGTCCCAGCAATAGCTGTAATTCATGATTCTAGGATCAAACTCAAGATCATGTGTTACAAGTCTGTCATCTGTCTCCTTCCGTCTAAAACAATTCTTCAGTCCCTCCCCACTCCCTCGCTCATCCTTGACAGGTTTTGAGAGTCAAAACTTGTATCCTGCCAGGGGACCTGGGCCAGCCTTACCTGGGTCCGCCTGATGCTCACACGACCCATGCCACAGCCTTCTGGTGAGACCCCAGCTAAACACTATGATGCTACATTAATACCCCTAGATGCTACATTAATATTCCTGGCCTATTTGTTTGCTGCTTGTTCTGGCAGTACTGGGAACTGAATTTAAGGCCTTCCCCCATGGTAGTCAAACACTCTACCACTGAACTAGGCCAATTACTCTGACTACCAAGTTTGGCATTCTCTCACAGTTGCTGCCTCAGTAAACTCTCTTTACGGAAGCTTTCCAGATAACAAGTTTTCTATTTCCTAAGCTCTTTCTGCGCCTCTCGGCTGACACCCATCCCCAACTAACATAGGAAGAACTTTCCTCCTATTCACTTATCAAACAGAGACCCACAGGGTCCTATTTCATTTAATGGTCCATGGTTCATTACTGTTACTGTTCTGTTTGCCCATGGAGGGGTAGGGGAGAGAAGAAGGGTTAGAGGGAGAGGAGAGGAGGAGGAAGAAGAGATGGGAGAGAAAGGAGGAGGGGAGAGAGAGGGAGAACTGCGGAAGCAGGGTCTCTCCTGTCTGTTCTGCCATTCCGCACACCCTGTGAGTTTCTGGGTGATCCTGTTGCTTCCTTCCATTCGGCTCCAGCAGCGCTCGGCTCCCAGGTATGCACAGCCACATCCAGCTTTTTACATTTGTTCTGAGGACCAAACTGGGACCCTTTCACCCACCTGGCCATCTCCCCTGCCTGCAATTTATTTGCATGTTTCAATTTCCTAAGAAAATTGGCTGGCAAGTGTCTCTTGCTTTTAAAAAGGCAGACTTAGTCCATCTGAATTCATCCATCAGGTGGACTGTTCAAGGCCAAAGAAACTTCGGCTTTATCAATTTTCTTCAGGAATTACAAGACAGTGAGAAATCACTCATAAATGAAAGCTATTTCCCCCCTCCCACCACTACATGACATTTATCTTTGGTTAGAAATAAACATTCCCTTAGAATCTTCTGTCGGGTAATGTTTAAGGTAGCAAGCCTATACTATCCCTTTAAAAAAGATGGCAGACCCCAGGGACCAGCAAGCTGGCTCATCAGGTAAAGGCATTCGTCACAAAGCGTGACATCCGAGTAGAACCCCCGGAAGAAACACAAGGTGGAAGGTAAGAACAGACTCCACAAGTTGTCCTCTTATCTAGACACATACATGCACACGTGGGCCCCCCACATATTTCATACATGCACACAATAAAAAAAAAAAAAGACGAGGGCTGGAGAGATGGCTCAGAGGTAAAGAGCACTGGCCGCTCTTCCAGAGGTCCTGAGTTCAATTCCCAGCAACCACATGGTGGCTCACAACCATCTATAATGAGATCTGGTGCCCTCTTTTGGCCTGCATTCGTACATGAAGATAGAACACTGTATACATAATCAATCAATCAATTTTTTTTTTTAAGATAGACAAGACTTGAAAAGGAATCTCAACACCAGGCACCTTCCCAACTTCCCATTTGCCGGAGCTCCTCTGTTCTACCATGTCTCCTGTTGCTGCGACAAGCACCATAACCAAAAGCAACTTAGGAAATGAAGAGCTCCTTCTTTTGCCTCACACTTCCAGGCAACAGTCCGTCACTGAGGGAAGTCAGGGCAGGAATTGAGTTAGAGGCCATGGAGAAACAATACTACTGGCTTGCTCCCCATGATTTCTTCACCGTGCTTTCTTATGCAACCCAGAACCCCCTTCACAAGGGTGGCACCATATGCACATACATGAATGTAGCAACAAATCTATGGTGCCATACATAAATACATGTATGAATGTAGCAACAAGTTCAATGTAAGAAAAGGCCATGATTTTGAAAGAGAGCAAGAAGGGTTTGAAAGGAGGAAAGGAAAAGGCAAAAGGATGTAGTTAAATTATCACCCCTCAAGTAATAAAATAAATAATTTGTAAGCATTAAAATGGGACAAGTCGCTAATGACTCTAATGCCACAGCACAAGCAGAGTGAGGGCTGTGAACTGTACTGAATAGGATCTCGAATCTCACGAGTGACTATGCCTGAGAAAGCAAGTGTGGTGGTTTGACCAGGAATGGCCCCGCCATAAACTCACTCGTGTGGATGCCTGGCCCATAGGGAGCTGCACTATTAGGAAGTGTGGCTTTACTGGAGAAGGTGTGGCCTTGTTAGAGGAAGTGTGTCACTGTGCAGGCTGGCTTTGAGCTCTTACACATGGTCTAGTTATACCCAGTCTGGAACACAGTCTCCTTCTGCTGCCTTCAGAGCAAGATGTAGAACTCCCAGCTCCTTCTCCAGCACCATGTCTGCCTGCACGCCGCCATGCTTCCCACCATGACTGTAATAAACCTCTGAAATTGTAATCCAGCACCAATTAAATGTCTGCCTTTATAAGAGTTGCCATGGTCATGGTGTCTCCCCCAGCAATGAAACCCTAAGACATCAAGAGCTCTGAATTTTCCTCCTCTGAGACTCAAAGCAGATCCATAGTGGTACCACTAATCAATACACCTGCGTCTGCAAGCTGCTTATTTGAATTAAGTGACTTGATAGATTAGGTTTTCTTCTGGGGGAAGGGGATGGGTTCAGCTCTCTTTAAGGGTGTGGTTCCTGGTGGAGCAATCATATTCCACTGGATAGCCTCGCTCTTAAACTTTTTTTTCTTTTTAAGACACCACAAATTTGGAGTCAATGGGTGGTTAAATTTAAAACTCAAAAGAGGATGTGAAGTTAGGGAAGGTAGATCTAGTAAGAGTGAAGAGGAGGAACTGGGATGAACATGATCAAAATACAGTGTACAAAGTTCCCTGACTCAGTAAAAATACTTTTACTACCCCACAAAGATGGCCACAGCCCAATCTGATGGAAGCAAGTCATCAACTGAGGTGACTCAAGTTTTTGCCAGATTTACAAAAAGTAACCAGCTCAGCATCATTAGGTGACCTCACCCCAAACAGCAGTACCACCAGCCTCTAGGATGACAATGTAACAGCAAGTAATACACCAGGCCCAGCACGGGCACCCAGAGACAGCAACTGTGCCCTCTGCCCCTTCACCTGCCTCTGACGTAAGTTCTCATTTTCCCCCCACTGCCATGTCTTCAGGAATAAACCATTAGCTGGGTGGTGGTGGTGCACACCTTGGATCCCAGCACTCAGGAGGCAGAGACAGGCAGATCTCCGAGTTTGAGGCCAGCTGGATCTGCAGAGCAAGTTCCAGGACAGCCAAGGCTACACAAGGCTATACAAAGAAACCTCAAAGTCATTTTCAAATATTCTTCCCTACCCTGCTGATAAACACCACTGATCTCATATCCGGTCCTCTGTCTTCAATACTGAGGCCTCTCCACTGCCTGCAGGCGAATGATGGACCCCAAGCATACTGTTCATGGTTCTTCGTAAGCTGTCACCAGAGCGCATCTGGCCCACTTTCTTCGGTATAACCTCATCCATCTCTGGGATTGCAAGTGTCTCTTTACTTATCTGTCTCCCAAATAGACTGCATACGGCCTTATAACGCAGGGTGGCTCTCTGTCTGACCTTGAAACCCCACTTTCTAGCTCAGAGCTTAGTAAATGTTCACTGTTCTTGCAAACAGGCGTTCATGAAAGGCACAGCTGCCTGCTTTTTAACAGCACTAGAACGGTGGTCTTCAACCTCCTAATGCTGTGACCCATTAATGCAGTTAGTTCCTCATGTTGTGGTGACCCCCCACACACATACCAGATTACTTTGTTGGACTTTATAGCTGTAATTTTGTTACTGTTATGAATCATAATGTAAGTATCTGATGCGCGACCCCCAAACGGGCCGAAACCCACAGGTTGAAAACCATTGCATTAGTCATAATAGAGACATTTCTTTTCTAAGATTTTATGACTCACGCCTGAAGTACTCATACCCTTGTTTTAAGAGTACAGTTATGTGGTTATTTAGCATCCAGGAAAACAGGCAAACCCTTTGTTATACAAACAGTTCCATAGCAAATACAGAGCCTCCTGAACGAAGTGCCTATTTATATCCCCAACCTTATGAACACTGAGGCTTAGGGGATGTTTTATTTGAGATTTCACTGGTTTGGCTCGCAGGTGGCCAGTCTTATGTGCCAACTCGACTATAAGCTACAGTCTCCAATTATTCAACTAAACATTCATGGAGGGGTTGCTATGAAGGTGTTATATGATATGACTGAAGTCTCTACCCAGTTGACTTTAAGGACATTCAAAATCCTGTGGCCTGGGAGGGACAGCTGGAAGGCTTTGAGCACGGCTGGGATGTTGTGTCTCTGCAGAAGAGACTTATCCTAGAGCAGCGGCCCTCTCTCCACCCTCCCGGGAGAGACCCAATGGATTTCTCTCCCACTAGCCTAGCTTGGACCCTTCCACCACTGGTTAGTTCATCGTTACGGTAATGAAACTGGTGAGAAAAACAATCTGAGAAGATCATAGACTTGCTTTGGCTCGGGGGTTTTTGGAGTCGATGGCTGGCTGGCTCCATTCTTTTTAGACAACTGGCAAGGCAGAAGAAGCTCTGTAGAGGAAGGATGCGGCAGGAGTTGCAAAAGGCCCGGCATCCAGGAAGCAGAGGGTCAAAGGAGGCCAAAAATAAGACATGTTTTCCACAACCCTGGCAATCCGGTCTTCCAAATAGGCTCAGCATCCCTATAATGCCATGTTATTAGTCCATCGAGTGGTTAATCCACTGATCATATCAAAGCACTCGTGATCCAATCACTTCTCAGTAAGTGGATCCAATGACTGCAGACCTTGCCTTCAATCTCTGTGGCTACGGATGGGGCGCTTCGAATCCCAATCATAACCATACTCTCTGCACTACATATTTTGCTGTTCACTGGTTCTTTTTCTCCAGTACAAGCCGAGCCAGCACAGAATGAAGTAGAGGAGAATGAAGTAGAGGAGGATAAAATGGCTGAACAATTAACAAAATCTAAATAAGGCTTTCACAGTACCGCTCATTACGGAGTGGGAAGCATTCGAGTTCCTAGAACATCAGATACCCAATCTTCAAACATAAGTACAAATACACATAACATATGCCACAGCTTCTGTCCGACCCATTCATTATACATTCGGTTGGCAAATACTTGTCAGGAGAGACACTGGGGAGAGAATGGTGAGCCAGGCAGGCGTGATCCCTGCTCCCAGGGAGTTTACAAGCCAGTGAGAGAATCGGGCATCAAACCAGTAATTATACAAATACTCAATTATAATCATAACGAGTGCTAGGAAATACAGGATGCTGTTGGCATATTTAGCAGGGGACTCTTACCAACTGGAGAGGGCTTTTGGAAATGTTCCTCAAGGCTGATATGGATGCTACTACTGAAAGGGAAAACAGGCAGTAGCCAGGTAAAAGAGCACCCTGGACATAAGGGGGTGATCAACTGAACACATAAGCAGACAGTGACGTGATCAGAATGACATCTGAACACTTTTCCAAGAGTCATGGATAGTTTGGAAGGGGGCTAACTGTATGTGGGGAGACCACATAGAGAGCTTTCATCATATTCCAGGAAGAAGATGGTGGAGGCTTGGACACAGGCTAGGGCACAAAGGGAAGTAGTTAGAAGCATGCACAGGCTCTGTAGTTGTGCTCAAGGACCTCCCACAGGAGGAGGTAGGGCATGGCAGGAGGCTATCTATATCTGAGAGGGAAGATCACGGTGCCATGTGGGACGCACACAGCTTCACAGTCCTTCTAAGCCAACCAAAGGGAACATGCTTCTGGAATGTGGAAGACAGCCGGTCCACCTGAGAGTTGCTAGCCCAGAGTCAGAACTTAATGAAGTCAAGCCATAAGGGAGTATAAAGAGCCAAGCATGGAGGCCTGGGAACACTGCTATCACAAGTGTCTGGAAGAGCTTCGAAACAGCTGGAAGAGAAGCAATCTAGACAGCCCGTGCTTGCACAGCACAAGGGCATGTATACAAAGCAACTCTTTCATGACCTCCAATTCAAAGGGGTGCTGAAAAGGAAATGACCAAGTATAGGGTAATGACTTGGGGGAAAACCCCAACTTGAAGCAGCATGAATAACTTCCAGCTAAGGTCTTTCATACAATGGATGCCACCTCCCTGACTACTGTTTGAAGTAGTTATTGAGTCTTTGAGCCAAACTGTAACTTGCTGAAGTCACTTCCTATTAACACTAATGGCTTGGTCCTTTATGTATAATTAGTTCAGGCCATTAGTTGCAAGTCTAAGATTAGAACACATCGTTTTAATCTCCTGAAAATCTCTGGGTGTCACATTATATTCTGAGTGATTCACTTGAAAGAGAACACTGAGCCAACAGAAAGTGTGAATTTAAGGGGACCACCTTGGGCCCCCCCCACCAAAGAATCATACAAATTAGTGCAGGCTCAGTGACTAAAAGAACTCAGGCCTCAGGAAAAGACACATTTAAGTTAAAATTATTCCTTCTTTCAGACTAGGAGCCTGTCTTGCCTTAATCTTCCCTGTTAGCAGGACACTCAGTATGTCAGGGAAAGCTCAAATATGCTGAGGTTCAGAGGTCAATTTGTAAGGCAGTCTTATTATAGCTGATAAAATAGGCCCAGCAGAGGCCCCGTAGAGCCAACGATCACAACAGCACGATGCACAACTAGGAGCCTAAATGAATATTTGATAACGACATTTTCTTTCTTTTGCACACTGTTGCAAGGCAGCCCCCAACTTACCAATGAAACTTGTGCACAAAACTGGGTTTTCAAATCTTATACCTAGAACTTCAAACATAACTGTATTTCAAAATATGTATTGTAGCCAGACATGGTGATGCATGCCTTTAATCCCAGCACCAGGAGGCAGAGGCAGAGGATCTATTTGAGTCTGAGTCCAGCCTGATCTACATAGTGAGTTCCAGGCTACCCAGGACTACAATTTGAGACACTGATCTCATAAATGAGTAGATGATTGATTGATAGATAGATAGGCAGGCAGACAGGCAGGCAGACAGACAGACAGACAGACAGACTGACTATAATGGTCTTGACCATGTGTTAAGCCAAAATGGACTTAACTAAAGCCTCCAACAACCATTTAGAGCAATGCTTTTATGAAATAATATAACGAGGTATAATTTATTGTTCCAAGGACTTCTCTGTCTGGGCAGGAGTCCCACAGTGGAGAATACGCCGGTCTCCATAGCAGCAGCCAAAGGAAATTTCTGGCATCAAGCTGAATCCAGGCAGCAGGGCAGCAGTCAGGAACGAGAGCCAGAGGTTGTCATTTGAGAGATCCAAATCCGAAGAAGTGGGTACAGAGGTGCTGCCGAACAGGAAGGGTGAAAACCCAAGTCCTGGAAGGGCTGCCTGGGAACTGTCCCCAAGAGATGATAGGCTACAGACATAACTATTACCCAACGTCCTGCAAATCACCTTAGAAGTCAAGCAACTGCTCCCCGTTTTGTACACATCCTCTGACTGGCCTGCCTGGGACTAACTAGGAGGCTCAACACATCCCTCGTCTGTATTTCGCTCTACCCGTGCAGGCACACCCAATCTGAACTTAGCAGCTGGGCTTTACACAATCATCTTCATTCCTGTCCTTGTCTCAGCCTCTGTTCCATCCCAGGAGGCAGTGCACACCCACGCTCCTGTGCGGTCCATATATGTGCCTGCCCACTGGGCACTTATCAAGTCACCATACTAAACAGATGGCCATCGGACAGTATCTCTAGGTCCAATTATGACTAGTGTAATGGTTAATCTTTATTGTCAATTTAATTGGGTTAATTATGTATAAGAGATTAGTGAAGGGCACATTTGGGTGTGTCTAGAAGGGTCTATTTGTTCACGCTTGATTAAATCATGAAGGCCCTTGCCTAAGCAATGGCTTAACTCATTAATGGTTTTAAAGTCTACGTACACTACAGCAATGTAGGAACTGTAGAACGTGGCCCCCGTAGGTCACTGGAGATGCTTGGGGGGAGGGAGGTTGCACTTTATTTGTCCGGGTCCCATCCTATTATCCTTCACTCTTCGTCCAGGCTACCATGGCTTAACAGCTGTGCTCCAATGTCCGAAATCATCAGCCAAAATAAACCTCTCTCCCTTACGTTGCTTCTTGGGGAGTAAGGGGAGGCAGACTCTGCCCAGACAATGGGAAAACCTTGAGCTATTTGTGGGTGCTATAGAGGAGCAGGCTTCGTCATCAGACTGGTTCTACAAGGCCCTGCTGGGAAACAACTCTCAGACCAGCACCTTTAAGTGTCTGCAGATGTCTGACAGGAAATTCCGACAGGAAAAGGCAGAATGAAGGAAGAAATGGAAGTGGAGAGTCCAGCCAAGGGGACACAGACGAGGATGCAGCGGATCAGACGGATCAGA
>CM053752.1:67530211-67592734 GCA_028658305.1 Pachyuromys duprasi
ACACACACACACACCCCACCACACACACACACCACCACCACACACACACACCATTCACTTAAGGAAAACAAAATCTTTCACAGAAGGAGGAAAATAAACATGTTCTACTCCATGGCTAGACTGTATTTACATGGCTTAATCAATACACATGTTGAATCCTGATTGCAATACTTTAATGACCCCACCAAACATGCTCAACAAATTCAATCCCTTCTGTGAGCTGGTGATTGGGACCAGGTGGGAGGGGCCCTTAAGATGTCTAGATCATGAGGGGTCTTGTCCTGATGGACAGGCAAACCCATTCTGTGGTTAACTGACCAATGCTTAACTTCAACATTGGGTCTGTTATAAAAACTAATTTAACTTCAAGCCCACCTGTTCCGCTTTCTCCAGATGCAGCCCCTGGGCCCGGGGGGTCCCAGTCTTCAGAATAGTAAGCTGATTAAACTTTTATTCTTTATAAATTGACCAGCCTACGGTATTCAGTTATAGCAACACAGAACAAAGATGTTTATTTAACAAAAATACAATTGTGTTGAAATGATAGAAGGGAGAAAGGGTAAGATTAGGGAAACATTGGAAGTGTATTATAGTGCTCTAGAATTTTTTTTCTAGAATATTTTTTTAAAATACAAAATTCTTGCAACTAAAAAAAAGGTAATAAATTACAAATATTTAACTTAGAGACAGGGAGGTAAGTATCAAAAAGTGTAACTGGAGATGACAGTAGCTCTTTCTGAGAAGGAAGCAGCAGTGTAGTGACGACGGGGCAGCCAGAAGGCCGTTTGGTGGAACTGTCAGCAATCTCAACAGACAGAAGACGCAGCTCCCATTATCCAAAGCTGCAACAACTGTCAGAGTTAAAGTGTAACCCATACAGTGCAATGAACAGCCCCTTCTCCAACCTTAAATACACGCACACATACACATACTGAGGACCGCTTTCCCACACAGAGGAACTCTAGCTAATACAGAAGACAGAGACACATATGCCTCAGTACAGACTGTTACAGACAGAATCCACAGGTGGAGTCTGTGGGTAAGGGTTAGAACGTACACATTCACTGTACCTTCCCCAGCCGTTTACTCAGTCAAAACAGAAAAACAATACTTCGCCTATGACACAAAATGGACATCAGGAAACTCCTCGGAGACGGACCCAACATCACCAAAAGTTACCAGCCTCCTCAACATCAATCATGAGACAAACAGGTGTGGTGGCGCCTATGACTCCAGCATTCAGGAAGCTGAACCAGGGGGATGCTGAACTTGAGACCCAAGCTACAGGGCGAGACCCTGTCAAAATCAGAGTGAAAAAAGTATGCAAACATCTGTAGAGAAATCTACATTGAGAGCATGCTATAAACTATCTTTTTAATTTTATTGTTATTATTATTTTAGTTTTCAAGACAAGGTTCTTCTGTGTAGCCCTGGCTGTCCTGGACTCGTTTTGTAGATCAGGCTGGCCTTAAACTCACAACAATTCACCTTCCTCTTCCTCCCTGAGTGCCGGGATTAAAGGCGTGTGCCATCATGCTCAGCAACTACAAACTATCTCAACAAAACCCTGTCAAGAAGCAGGACAGCCAGCACTCATAAGCGTGCACACGTAGGGAGCCACTTTCAGTAGCCAGGACCCTGTGGTCACACGGCTTCCTAAAAGAAAAGTTTGACAGAAGAAAAGTTTGTCAAGTGGTAATTCCTGTAAGAACGCAACTGACAAAGAATCCATCCAAGTATTTGGTAAGTAAGCTAAACTATCTGGTAAGCGATAAGGCAGGAATCAAATTTTTCTATTCCTTTCATCTTGAAAATCAGAAGACCACACGGTGGGTAAAAACATGAGTTAGCACGGCTGTGCTCTTGCGGCCGCGGCTCTGTGCTCCGACTTCTTATTCCGTTGGTTCAGTATAAAAAGAACACGATCAAGCAATAAAATAAAATGGATTTTCACACAGAGGTAATTCTCATTAATTCCTAATTCCCAGCCATACAATACTGAGTACTACCTGGATTCTCTTTTCCTCTTGTGTTGACACAATATCAGCAGGTTTTCAGCCACACAAGAACTCAAGAAGGTTCTTCCTGTTTCTTTCTATCTGCCAGAAAATAATTCCTCACACAAGACAAACATTACATACTGACTGTTTCAAGATAAATCCTGTGACACGGCCTTCAGATTAAAATTGTGGAAAAAGAAATTACCAAAAAGTGTTGGAAAAAATTCATGCATCTGAAGAACTAACCGAATTCTGAGCAGATTTTAGAAACCTGAGATGTGACTGTGAAAGTGCAGAAAAGTGGTTCTTTGCCTTCCATCCTTCCACAGCCAAGAGCCAAAGGCTCCTGAAGTATGACAAATGAGCATTCTAATTAAACTGGTCAAACAATAGGTGGGGGGCTGCTCAGTGGCATAATGCCCTTAAGAGGATTAGACAAACAATTCTGGAAATCCACAAATCCACCATGTCTGTTAATAAATTAGTGCTCCAATAAGCAACCCCATAGAACTCTCATTTGTCACGTTCCGTGCCTGAGAGCGATCGGGACGTACACACCGGAAACACCGTCCGCTGGTTTGGTGCACAGTGCTTTTTGGTGGAAAGAGGCTTAACTATGTCCACCCTGCCCATTTGTTCCCTTCATCATCAACACTCTATGTGTCCTTTTTGGAAATTTTTTTACTTACTTTCTTTCATAGAAGCTTTGCTGTTTCACCTTTCTGGGTTTATAGTCTATCTAGGACTGTTACGAGAAGGCCAAGACTTCGAAAATCAAGACATAAAGTCCACAGACTCCGTCCTCCCTCACCAATGGCTAGTTATCCTCCGAGGCAAACTACAATCGCCTGTGCTTTTCAAGGCCACTCCAGCCACGGTATCTCATTCCACTGTATCTGAACACTGCCGAGAAGGACTTCACCTCAGCCAGCAGTTCTCAACCTGTGGGTCACGACCCCTTTGACGGGGTCAAACAACCCTTTCATGAGGGTCACTTAAGACCATCAGAAAACACAGATATTCACATTAATAACGCATAACAGTAGAAAGATTACAATTTGAAGCAGGAACAGAAGAACGCATGTACTGAAGGGTGCTCCACCGTGGTACTAGAGGGGTCCACTCAGGTGTGCCAGCCTCCAAGGGCTCTGTCCATGTTATTATGTGGCCTGATTTCAAAGCTGATGTCACATCTGAGAAAGCACTAGTGCTACAGTGACTCGGCACACGTGGGAACAACCGTGGGCTCAGCCGCGAGCTCCACGCATCACACACTCTTCTCAGAATGGAAAGAAGGTCCCCGTCTCTGTCAGCCTTCCCCAGCACATGCGCACACACCAGAAAACCAACCCTACTGTGCGACACACACCAGGCCACGCTTTAGAAGCCAAGTGTGTCACAGTCAGTGCAACTGGTGGTCTAGCACCAGCTTGCACACTTCGCTCCGTACCTCAGTTTCCTTATTTTCAATATGAGAAAGGTGAACAGGAGGGGGCTGAGGTTCTTATGCAATTTGGATAAGGCTGGAAAGGCAAACATGAACCTTGCGTTCGGAGATACTAAGAAAACTCGGCAACAGGTACTTGGGGCATCTGCCTGTCACAAAACAGTCACAGCGTTATCCCCGAGGAGGCATTATTGTGAAGGCTGGCTGTTCTCTTCCTTTTAACTTGTCGTTCTAAGCTCATTTTGTGAGAATCAGCTGTCTAATAATTCCCACCACCGCTCACCAATATTTCCTTTAGAATACTAAACAGGATTCTAAACTATCTTTAAGTCAGAAAGGTGAATTACACGACGCTTCTCAACGGACTACTCAGTGACATTTGAAAGATCGGGCATTTTAACCAGACTTCACTGGGATTCTGAATAAACACAGTTACTTAGGAAGAGCTCAAAGAACTAAAACCAGTGAATGATTTAAGGAATACCCCCTAGGCAGTACTACCTCAGAAGGAAGTGACCAATTTCATGTTGCTGAGATGATCACCACATGGATCCCAGCAGATGAGAGAGAGAAAAGGTTACAGCACGACTTGTGGGCAGCTTTTGAAACAATCCAAAGGGCCCAGAGACACGGCTCCTGCAGAGGACCTGGGTTCCATGCCCAGCACCCTCACTGCTCACAACCATTCATAACTTCAACTCTAGGCAGTCTGATGACTTCAGACTGCTGCGTGCATGCAGGGCACAGAGCAAAGGTCATGAACGATGTGTGCGTCTATAATAGCAAACAATGTACAGAGTAACTTCATATGAATCAATTAGCAAAAATTATATATTGAACATCACACTGAATCCCCAGCACGGAAAATGCAATGTGAACGTGGGAGTTAAGAAGATGAATAGACAGAGCTTTGTAGAGCCAGGAAAAGCCATTAAATAGCATTAGTTTGCGAGATTTTTTTTTTTTAAAATACAGGGGAAAAAACCCAAATATACTCCTAACAGTTCTGAGTCCCTACCCCAACTGAGGCTCTCCGTGACATCTGAGCTGAGGGATGAAGAAGGCTGAGTGCCTCCGAAAGCCTGAGGACCACAGGGCTTAGGAGGACAGACCTAGACAAGAAAATCAGCCTACCTCCTTCTGAAAAAAAAAAAAAAGAAAGTGAAAAAAGATAAAACACACACACACACACATTAAATAATAAATGATTACATTTTTAAGAAGAATTGTCAAATGGCTCAAAATATAATGGCAGGAATGTGGGAGGAGGACAGAAGGGAGGAGGAGAAAGAAAGGGAACTTTTACTCGCTTAAAATAGAATGTTAGTGGGGAAATAAAACAAGAGATCCTGCTTTTAGATATGACACAAGGAAGCACTGGTGAGGCCCGAGGCAACTGAGTTTTATGCTCTTATCCTTACAATGGGTCTAAACACTACTGAGCATTATCGTGAGTGTGAGGACCAAGTTTTTCGACTACCCACAAAGCACTTAAAGCAATGTCTAGCACAAGAGCTGCTGTGTGTGAACCAGTGCCTGCGTCCCTACAGTTCATGTGACAGTTCTTTATATCAAGAAGTCTTGCACACTGTTAGAGAGGCGAGATTAACATGTTGGAATTGTCTGTTAGCAGATCCTGAACAAAGGCCTTAAAGCATTGCCATCCCTTAATCCGGTAAACCCACGGAATAAGCAGAATTCTATACAAAGATCTACATGCAAGTTGCCGTAATACCAAGAAGTAAGCCTACGTGTTCAACTAGAATTCAGTAAAGCATGACATGCTCAAAAGAACCTGTTCTGTATCTTTTAAAAACTATGGGTAAACTGGGCATTGGTGGCTCACGCCTTTGGTCCCAGGCCTGTGGGAGGCACCAGCATCCAGATCTCTATGAGTTCAAGGTCAGCCTGGTCTACATGGTGATTTCCAGGCCAGCCAAGGCTACATAGTGAGATCCTGTCTCAAGAAACCAAAACATAAAATTAAAAAAATAAAAGCTATGAGTAACAGGACTTGGGAGATGGTGCAGCCAGTAATGTGCCTGTCATCCAAGCCTGAGGACCCAGGTTCAGATCCCAGCACACACAGAAAGGCCAGGAGAGGCGGTGCCTGTCTGTAACCCTAACACTTGGGAAAGTGGAAAGCTGGAAAGAGGCAGACCCCTAGGGTTCACTGGCTCGATATGTGAGCTCCAGGTTCAGTAGGAGACCCTGCCTCAAAATAAATAAGGTGGAAAATGACAGATGAAAACACCTGAGGTATGCCTCTGGCGTCCACATGTGTATACAGGAGCATGTCTAGCCCCCCAACACACACACCTGCACTCACTCATATACTATGCGTACAATTTTTAAATATATTACAGCCAACATATGGTTCCTCAAAACACCTAAGCATAGAACTGACATATGATATTGCTCCTGGCCAGCACACCCAAAGAATGTAAGGCAGCAGGCCACAGAGATGCCTGCACGTCCACATTCTATGCACACTGCTCAGACACCAGCCAGCCTCTGAAGTCAGGTGAGTGGACAGAGAACCGTGCATATGCCTGTGGGAGACAAAGACCACACCACCTGCAAAACAGTGAAGGTGTCTGCAGTCCATGACAGTGAGCAAGATAAGCTAGACCGGGAAGACAGATACAAGCACTTCATGCTCTCTCACTTGAGAATCTTCAACTTTATATAAAGCACTGTGTGTATATGTGTGTGTGTGCCTGTGTCTGTGTATATGTGCGTGTTTGTACACACGTATGTGTGTGAGAGAGAGCACTGGGGAAGAGAGTAGGGGGGTGAATATGATCATGATGGACATGAGCAAAAATGAGTTTAATTAGGCCTGTTGCCATGTGTAATCAATGCACACTAATAAAAATTTAAGTAAATACAACAGCAAAGGAGAAATTCCCAAAACGATTATGTTTGGCTGTCGAGACCGTAGGAAGATGCGGAAGTGGCCCCGGTGGACATGGAGACACAGGCTGGGACAGCACAGACCTTTCGGGCGATGCAGCCATCGTGTCCCTCCCGCAATGATGCAAGCTCAAGCCATTTCAGCTACACCTGGCAACTGGTGAGCGCTACGAAGACTGACCCCACACGTCAACCTCGGACTTTAGATAACGCAGGTCCGTGAGGTTCACTGACTGGAACTGACACCCAGCAGTGGTGCAAGTGCTGATGGCAGCTGCATGCCGTGCCCGTGTGTGTGTGTGTGTGTGTGTGTGTGTGTGTGTGTGTGTGTGTGTGTGTGTGTGCGCGCGCGCGCGCGCGCGCGCATGCACACCCGCCAACTATGCACTGTCTACTTGATTTTGCTGTGAAGTTAACATTGCTCCAGAGCAAAAGGTCTGTGTAAAAACAATGTAAGAACTTAAAGCCAGTGGCCAGACAGTGGTGGCACACGCCTTTAATCCCAGCGCTGGGGAGGCACCAGAAGGCGGATCTCTGAGTTCAAGGCCAACCTGGTCTTCAAAGGGAGTTCCAGGAAAGTCAGGGCTACACAGAGAGAAACTCTGTCTCAAAAACAAACGAACAAAAAGTTAAAAACACTGCTGAGTAACAAATACAATTTGAAACAAAAACAAACCTTGAAGGTTATACTCAGTTTTTAAGCATGCTTTTAGAAGTAGCAATATGAGTGACTTTTAACATACACTTTTTTGTGTGTTTTTACAGTTTTGTACAGTGGACTTGTAAAACTCTAAAGTTCAAGAGGGGCTTAGGTTATAGTTTACTGGTAAACTGTGTGCTTAGCACACCTAAGGTCCTGGCTCAATAACCAACACAAACTCAAGCAATTAATCAATCAATCAATTACATGGGGGAAAAATACTTAAAAGCAAATAGAGCAAATCCAACCAAGGAGGCCTAACACACCTACAGTCTCAGTTTCAGGAACAGAGCCTGAAGCAAGAGAATCTGAACTCCAAAGCCAGCCAAAGCTACACAGCTGGATTCTGTTCCCAAAACAAACAAACAAACAAAAAACCCACAAGGATAAATAGCTCAGCAGCGCAGTAGGTGCCTAGCATACACCAGGCCCTGGGTTCAATCCCCAGCATGCCAGGAAATAAACCAGCAACACAAATAAAGCCAAGAGACAGCTTCTGAACTTTCAAAGCATTATCCAATTTCAAAATGAAGTTTGGGCCAGAGGAACACAGAGGACAGGGAGCCAGAGGGTGTAGGGGAGGTCAGTGACAGCCCTGGACGTGCAGTGGATAGAAGAGGTGCAGCTAGACCGGAGGGGGCCTGAGGCAGGTCAGGTACAGGCAGGTCGGGTACAGATGGCTGGGGAGACAGCAGTGGACAGGCAGCTTGAGTGTCATCCTCAGAAGCAGCCTGCAGTGGGCTCAGCACCTCCCAAGGGCTTAACAAGTGACCCCAAACACCCCAGCAATTGGGGGCTTTCAGCTTAGATTTTTCTCTTATGACGAGACAAACCTACTTGCAGAGAACCATAAGGGAAAAGACATTAAGCACGAGACAGCACACTCCTCTGTTTAACACACACTGGAGAACCTTCCAGCAAAAGGTGGTTAGAAGAAACCTGCTCTCAAAACTCCACTAGGAAATAGATACTCCAGACACAGCAGCTATGGATGGCGCATGTCCTGAAATTTCTGCAGCTCTGGAAAGGTAGATAGAAGTCCTTCAACTTCCTCCATGTGTCTTTTGCAAAAGCAAGGCTTCCGAGGTCACTGCCTTGCCCTCTCTTCTGTGGCCTGTCCCACTCACTCACCTCTACCCTGTCTCACTCTTCAAGTCCCCAGATTTAACACCAAGGGTTTCCCATAGCGCGCTGCCCCAAGCCTGCTGGGTGCGCCCCAACGCTGCCCATTTCTAAGCATACTTGTAGGAAAGAAAAAAAACAAACACGGAAACACACACAGGACATCCATGGAGAAGATCAGTGCATACTACTCAATCTATTTAAATGCACAGTTAATTCTAACTTCATGACCAAAGCATTTTATTTCTTTTTGGAAAACTTATTTTTCAGCGTGGCAGCTCTTATAAACCGCACACTTCTCCTTTTCTTTGGTATAATTGACTCACACCTATTCATATTCTTGCCAATGGGAGTCCTGCCAGCACATGGCTACTCTGAAACCAACAGTCTACCAGTTTTCCTTGCACTGCCCCTCCTGCTTTCTCTCCACACTAGGCTTTACCTTGAGAGCTCACATTCTTCCGAGGGTTTGAGGACAAGGGTATGATGATACAATCACCCCTAAGCGCATGGCTATGAGAGAGCAGAACCCAGCAAAGACTCAGGAAGTAATTAAAAAAAAATAAATAAATCCAGGGGCTGGAGAGATGGCTCGGCGGTTAAGAGCACTGACTGCTGCTCTTCCAGAGGACCCGGGTTTGAATCCCAGCACCAGCATGTCAGCCCACAACTGTCTCTAACTCCAAGACCTGACATCCTCACACAGACATACATGCAGGAAAAACCAGTGTGCATAAAAAAAAAAAAACGATTAAAAAAATAAATCCCAGGGGATGGTTATTTCAAGGAAATGGATAGAGTTAGGAGCAGATCAGCAATGACCAGAAATCAGATTCCTGGTCACCTAACTACAATGCATGATGCTCACTGGTTTCTGAAAGCCTTGCCACCATAACGAATTAAATATCATGATTTTTGCTGATACAGGAAATCAAGCATTGTAAGCTCACACTTCTCCCCTCAGGAAGTAGGCATGATACTGCCTCTTCTGTGAAATGAGTAGTTTGTTCATTTCCTTTGCCCTTTTGTACTGGGCTATCGGTCATTTTCTCTTCTTGATACACAGAAGCTCAGGTGTGATCTTTCCTCAAATGACGCTAACTCTGTTTTGTCTAAATCTTATTTCTTTTACAGGCCCCAAGATGTTTAAAGGCGTTGTTTTGATGGAGAGCCAGTGGTGAGGTCTCCTCTGCTCTCTTCCGCTGACTGACTCTTATCTTGGAGTCAACTCTGTCCTCCTCCTCTGTGCTCATTAGGGGACTTTTACATAAGCCCCACCTTTACTTGGCCTATCTTACAGATTGTGTTCTCTCTCTCATGTGTGCATGTGTGTGTGTGTGTGTGTGTGTGCGCGCGCGCGCTCTTGCCTCAATTTGAAACTTACTGGGATCAAAAAGAATGCATTAACATCTCTTCACAATCCACATGCCATTCAAACTGTGCACTCTTTCTATTCTTGGGAAATTATACGAGCAACACTGTTCAGATGTGCTGCCTGATGGGGTGAGAATATGCAAAAGCTTGTCTAGCTGCTACAGATAAACAGAAAGCAAAAATACGATCATAATTTAAAATAAATCCAGACTTTCAGCTTCATCTCTAGAAATAACACAGCACAATATATTTACTTTAATGCCCTTTTAGATACTTAGGTAGCCAGTATACTTAGCACATATGATAATAATGTACTGTGTGTTAAAGCACTTAGGTAACTTCTTCCAAAGTTATAAGAAGCAGCTGAGGATGCAGCTCAGTGGCTCACCTAGCAAACCGAAGGTCCCGGGCTCTACCCCCAACACCTCAATACAAATAGGTAAATAAGACTTAGCTTTAGTTTAGAGCGCATGAAGCAGCACCTACTGCTGGAAATTGAGGCCAAGTTTATTTCTGGTTTGACTTCTGAAAAGATTCTAAAAATAAATGGGTGTTATTTTTCCTTCTGCTTTTACGGGTTTCAAAGGGTGACCAGGCCCATCTCAAGAGCTCCAGGAAGGACACCTTGATAAAAGGCAAGACAAACCCTCGACGTTAAGATCCCATTGCAGCCCAAATGCACGCTGACTTTCTCTGCTGGCATAAGGCAAGAGGATGTCAAGGAAATGAGGTACGGCACCCAGCTCCCCAATGCGTGCCCACTACTGAATGAAAGACAGGGCCGAGGTGGTTCAAAAAGCAAACACTTGGAGCTGGAGAGATGGCTCAGTGGTTAGGGGCACATGCTGCTCTTGCAGAGGACCCTGGCTCGGTTCTCAATGTGCACATCGTGACTCACAACCGTGCATAACTCTAGCTTCAGGGGATCCCACGCCTTCGTCTGTGGTGCACATACATGCCATGTAGGCAAAGCACTCAAACACATAAAATAAAATCAGTAAATCTTAAAAAAAAAAAAAAGCAAGCACTAAAAACTACATACATACATCTTCATTTCCTAGTCAGAAAAGAGAAAAAGAGAGACAGACTGGGTGTCTATATATATAAATACATGAATATATGTCACAAAATCTCAGTCCTGGTTCACCCTCCCATTCAGCTGCCCTTAGGGATCCTTAATGAGGAGGCAGGCTTTACTTCCTGACCCCACTATCAGAATTCAGTTCTGGTCAAACCATCTCGGCCTTATCTGCAGGGCTCAGAGTCAAGTGTGAGGCCTGCTTTTCTTCACCTGGAAAATGAGAGGCACTGATAAAACAGTTGTGTTTCTTTTGGTTTGATCTTCTGTTTTTTTGCACCGCTAAGGACAAACTTGTGCAAGCGCATGGAAGGAAAGCACTCTACCAAGCCAACGGCAGTGTTGCCTCTAAATCCCTTTCAGCCTGAACACCCAGGAGCAGCCAACTTACTGAAAGTCATTCAAACATCAACAAAAATATGACTTTTTCTACTGACTATTTTCTTCCTATATCTGAGAAAACATCAAAAGGTACCTGTCCCACGTAGCTTTAACTATCAACTTAGAAGAGCCTCAACCAAGCAGCTACCTAGAGCAGACCGACCTGTGCCTCTCCACGTCTGTGGGGGACTGTCTTGATCACTCATTGATGTACGAGGCCCCGCCCACTGCAATGGCACCATCCTGGGCAGATGGCCCTAGGCTGTATAAGAAAGCTGGTGGAGCATAAACCTGTGTGTGAGCCAGCACGCAGTATTTCTCCATGTTTTCTGCCTCAGGGTCCTGCTTGAGGTCTTAGTCTGCTTGCCTCCATGACGGACTCTGTGACTTGGAAACAGAATCCCAATAAACTCTTTCCTCCACTAAGTTGCTTTTGGTTTAGTGTTGGTCACACTGATATGCAAACAAAATGACATATATCGATCCAGAGTTTCCTTATAAATAAAAAGTCTTGGGGTAGGAATGGCTATACCCTCAATATTCATACGAAAAAAGAGTCTGAGGTCAGCTTGGGCTACATAATTAGTTCAAGGTCAACCTGAACTATCTAGGGAGAACCTGTCAAAACAGAAATAGAGCAAAGGAACAAATAAATAAAGAGCTGGTATCCTTGTCTCCAAAGGAGAACACAGAAACTCTCTTACAATAACAGAACAGAACTTCAGAGGACTGCATATTTATCAAGGAGATATACGTGTGTGTGTGTGCGCGCGCGCGCGTGCGCATGTGCATGCTTGGTTACACTCCATCAGGAACAGTAGGAGAGCGAATTTGAAGGTCCCTATCCTCAGGCCCTACTAAGGTATCCCTGTCCCTGTGACGTGGGGAAGCAGCTTAGAATCAGAAGCTCCCTGCTCTCAGGGCGCATGCCGGGAATGATTTGTCCTTCCTATCTAACCCATCTCCTGTGACTCCAGAATCCCTCAACTCAACTCTGTGGATCAGTATCATCGACGCTGACACACCGCAGTATCTTAGTCAAGGTATTGTTTACTCTACATCAGTAAATGGAAAATACACGAGCCTTCTGGAACTTTCACTGGCTTTTCCGTACTCGTCCAGACACACTAAGGCTCCACCCTTTAATGCTCTCACCAGTCCTGAGAGCGCCACTGTCCGTGTGTTCAAACCAAAGTCGACATCTCCTCACTGTATTTAACATCTGAAATCTGCCGGACTGTCTCTGGTTTCTTTAGTCAAGTGCCTCTGACTGTTTCTTCTCTTCCTTCTCTACTCCGTCTTCTCGGTGATTTAAAGTGAACTCTTTCTCATCTTCTCCAAACTTGAGACCTCTCAGACAACCAGGGCTCCTGCCTTGACTCTCTCCTTCCTATCTTCCACCCTAGACATTCGGAGTATTTCACCGCAGGAAAGCGGCCAATGTCTGCCTCCTCCATGGTCATTAAGTTTCCTTAGTTCCAAGAAGCCCTCCTGCCAGTGTGACCACTCCCTGACCATCCTTCCCGCCAACGTCCCTCACCAACTCCTGGCAATCCAAGCTTATGCCCAGGGACGGCTTCCTGTCCTTTAAGTGGCATCTTCCAGGTCTCGTACCACACAAGCCTGTTGTGTGGCAGCCCAAGCGACCTTGCTTTCTTTTTCCTGAAAATTTTAAAATATCGATTCTTTGCTTGTTCCACTGTTTTTCTTTTTTAAAACATACTATCTACGAGCTCACCACCATACCTAAGAGCACCATCTCCCTGATCCCCCTAAAACACAACTGCACCCTTTCAAATTTATTTATTTGTTTGTTTGTTTGTTTATTTATGGGGGTGTGTGTGCTCCACAACGTGAGTAGAGAGGTCAAAGGGCATTCTGTGGGAGCCACCTCTTCCACTGTGTGAACTCCAGGGATCAAATTCATGAGGTTTGCAACTTCCCTTTACCTGCTGAGCCACCTCGCTGAGCCCATCCCAAGTTAAGTTTCATGCTCATCATTGCTTTTCTTCAAAATAAATAAATAATAAAACACAAAAAGTGTGTTTCAGAACATGTATGCAAAAAAAAAAAGTTTGATTTTGTAGTTGCTTATGTGTGTTGGCTTGCTTCCCTGGCTTCCCCAAGTAAATCAGCACAACAATCTTGGAATAAAATATGGCACTGTTTAGTATTTCAAACAGTCACACAATTCTACAACCCAGCAATTCTATCCCTTGGTACCTGCCCAGGAGAAATGTTTGCACATGTACATAGGAAACATACTACAACTTTTTTTCTTTTGATGCAAAAGAAGTGGCCACTGGCTGGCGAAGAGACACACTGTTCCTCAGCACAGATGGAACATTGTACAACAATGGAAGCCAGCTAGCTGCCTCTACAACCAGTGACACAGTGTTGAATAAGGGAATTAAAAAAAAAAAAAAAGCAGAAACAAAGGATAATAATAAACTCTTCTGTCGAAGACTTTTAAAATATCTATATTACTTAACCTTTACAGTAAACAACAAAAAAAGTTCTTTCAACAATTTTCCCTTGTCTTTCTTAAAGAAGATAAAAATTTATGAGAGCGGGGACATCCTTTACATCTCCCACAGAACCTGGACCAGTGTCTTCCACAAAGAGGAGACTTAAGGAGGGATGATCAACAAAAAGTTCACAGAATGCTAGTAGTTAACCAAGTAGTGTAATAAAATGTAATCTCATAACTTCATGAGTGATCACATGAAACTTTTGTCTGCTTGTAATTTTACATAATTCTGTATCCATCTACAGTACCACTATAGACCCCTCAACAAAAACAATCTTGAACAGTCTGGGTGTTTCTTCCTGAAGTAAAAATTAACTTACGTATGAGTACAAGTCACTTGAGGTTAAATCAAAGTAGCATCTATTTGATAAGACATCTATTACATGATTCTGTGAAATCCCACAGGACTACAACATAGCAAAACCAAGAGACACCTGATAAATCACTGCAATTTGAAACAGTAGTCTCCCCAATATCAATCCATTCACTGACTGTATAGTTAAGTTACCAACATAACAACTGAAAATTGGGCCAAAACCAGGATTTTTTACGGTTTGCAAAAGCAAAGCCTTTAAATTTCAAAATATCCTGTTAACTTAAAATATATTTTGAGTAAAATATATTAAATCAGGAAGCCAATAGCAGGAACGCTACTCCACCAATCGGGGCCGTTCTTGTGACCAATGAGGCACGGACATTCTCTGTGGCTGATTACAGCTGAGTTACACAGCATCTTCCCTTCGACCTTGGGAAGCTGCTCACTCCCAGAGTTACTGTGAGGTCTTCTGACTCCTTTATTGTGAGTCTTTGTACCTGCAATGCTGTAGCAGGGCACCACGTAGGAATACCAACACCATGACCTCGCAGTATTCAAAACTGTAGAAATGCTTCCAAAGCAAAGGGGTGGAGGTGGCGAAGGAACATTATACAGATGCATGCAAAAACTAAAAAAGAGGAAGATAAAGTTTCAATAGCTTTAAGATGGGAAATTTAATTTTCCTTTTCTTAACTCTCTCTGCGACATACCTATTATTTAATGTGTATGTTTTTAATGTAAGAAAAGACGTTCAAAATATTATTTTGTTAGGGGAAATTGCAATCGAATACAACATGATTTATTAAATCTTGCCTAGGGACTCCAAAATGGAAATTCTTATTTAAAAAAAAAAAAAGCCTTACGGGACTTTCTATCCAGAAGCAAGAAATAATTTGGCAACTGGGTGGATCAGCTTAGTTCCTGTCATTTGCTTCACGTCCATTATGTAATGCTTTCCCCGGCTTTCGGTGTCCAGTTTCACCAACCTTTCAGGTAGATTACAGAATCGTCACAAAATCAGTTATCTGGTCATAACTTTCAAAAGCAGCTTAAGACGTGGCTGGCAGCGCGTCCGCATACGGTCGAGGCTTTTAGAAATCTGCGGGCTCCATTAGTTCTCCGCAGCTCCCAGGTTTCCCATCCCTCCTCCCCCAGCGTCCCCGGCGACTAGATCTGCGGGCAGCTCCAAGCTCGACGCAGGGGAAGCACGTCCTGACTGCAATGCAAACCCTGTCCCGGTCTGAACCGGAGAAGGTAGCTCAGGCCGGGAGCGTGGACGCAGGCTGCAGGGAGAGCTGCGGGGACGCCGGCCGGGGGCGGCCAGGAGTGCCCGCGAGGGCCGTCCGCAGTGCACGCGCACAGCCAAGCCCGATGCACAACTTGCCCGGCCGCTGCCCGCGGCTCTCCGGGCGCCCTGAAAGGTGCGGCGTAGGCGTCAGCGGGCGCGGGCGCTCTCACCCGCACCGGTTCGGTTCTCTCTCCGCTGACAATTACATCAGTCCTCCCGGCCCCGACTCTCATTCCCAGCCAGCCGGCCCGGGGGTGCGGGCATCAGGGGTGGGGTGTGTGGGGGGGGATGAAGAACTGCACGCGGGGGACGCAGAAGGGGGGGAGGAGGAATGCGTGGACCCAGCAGCCGCGGGGAGGGGGGGCGGGCGGCGAGCGGAGACCGTGACCCCGGTAACCCCCTCCCACTCTCACCGCACCGGGGACCCATTTGGCCGCCCCCGCTTCCGCGCCGCCCAACCCGGGAGCCCCCGGGGACGGCGATGCCTCGGGGATGGGGGTGCCTGGAACTGCAGCTGCCCGACCCGCGCACCGCCGGGGTCCTCGGCCCTCCGGACGCGCACAATGCCCCCGGGCCGCGCGGCGGGCACGGGGCACGCAGCCCGCGGTCGAGCGACGCTTACCTGCCGGGCGAGCGGCGGCTTCGGCGGGGAACGGCCCGAGCTGTCCGCCGGGCGCGCTGGCTGGAGGAGGCTCCCGAGGCGCGGAGGACGGGCGCCGCCTGCGCCGAGCTGCGGTCTCCGCCGGCCGCGCGGCGCCTCCAGTGGTCCTCCGCGCCGCAGCCCCTCCTCTCCCACGGGCGGGGCGCGCTGGCGGGGCGGCGCTCCGGGCTCCCCGCCCCCGGCTCCGGAGCACCCGCCGGCCCCCGGCGCTCCCGCGAGCCGGACACGATGCGCGCCCGCCGCGCCCCCTTCGCGCAGGACTCCAGCGCCCGACTCGTCCCTGCCGGGCGTCAGCGGGGACCCGTGGGGTACAGGGATCGATCGCTCCGCAGACCCTGCCCGGGAGAGGAGGGCGGGGGGCGGCGCGCGTCCAGTCCAGCCGCGGTGGGAGCGCTGGACTGGAAAGAAGAGGCCCGGAATGCTGCAGCGCTCTGGCCCTGAAGCGGATGGAGAGGACTCCGCCCGGGGAACTGCAGCTTGGTGGCCTCCGCTCGGGGAGAGACTCATCCGCTGGCCCCCAGCCCCGCCCGAGGCCTCATTCAATAAACTAACACCATGTGCAGGCTCTCCGTCCCGCGAACTCCTAGACCGGGGTGGAAGGAAGGACCAGTGCCTCTCCGTCCCTGGCAAAGCCCCGCAGTGTCCGTGCAGCCCCCTGACACCCTTCCCACCTAGAAACCATCATGCTTAAGCTGTTCCTGGCATACGTCCAAGACCAGATTGATCTAAAGGCAAATTTGCACGGAGGGACGGGGTAGTTTAAATATTTGCTCAGACGTTTCTCCTGTGAAGGGATAATTGAAGAATGTCCCAGTATAAAGACATTTCTGTCAATAACTTCAAGGGGGCAAACCTAGAGAACTGGGCCAAACAGGGACTGTTAGAGCGCTCTAGCTGTTTTGAATTGGAGGGAGGTGGGGAGTGACCTGTCCCTTTAAAAACTGAAGATCTGTCCCCAACTGAGATAGCTCTTACACTGCATTTCACAGTTGTCAGTGCTGATACAAGCCTGGTGTGTTGTGACATAGCTATGAGCAGTCTTGCCTACATATAATTTCTTTGAGTCTCCAATCTCATCTTTGGGATTAACTTCTTCCATCTTGAGTAACAGCCATCTTAAAAAAAAAAAAAAAAAAAAAAGCTGGACCTTGGATCTCCCTGCGGAGACAGCCTTTTCAAGGGAGCCATCCGGTTGCTGAACTTAAACTTAAAACTCCATTATGGCCCATTTTCATTTGGGTCCCAGTGGCAGAAACTCTACCGATACAGCTTTCACACACAGACATGGGCGTGCGTGACAAACACCAGAGCGTGAAACTCGCCCTCTTTACCTAAAAACGACTTCTCGATTTTTTTTCACATAACCTCTATAACCAGAAACATAAACTACCCAGGAGATATGGGGGAGCCACCGAAACTCTCACTTCACAATTTATTCTAGGAAAGAATGTATACTTGCTATTCTCTTCCATAACATTATTTGGAAAACAAATTTTATACATCAAAGGGAAACGTCTCCTGCCTGTCTTGCTGACTAATGGGCGCATGAAATGTAACGGCACCACACCATCCACCTAGGACAGCAGGTGGGATAGAGAGAGCCGGATGTGTATCAAGGCAGTTGGACCACTCTGTCTATCACAATATTTAGAACACTCAAATTGGCAGAGATGTGTAAGTGTGAGTAACAGGCTTTTCACTGTTCTCCGGCTATGGCAGTGTTGTTGCTCTGAAAAGTGGTAGGGAGTGCCTGTGGAAGCTTGCTGAGAGCTTAAGGCACAAGTCAGATGCTAGCTAAAAGGATCTCTGTTCCTGTAATCCATCCCTCGTGTTTGTCCCAGAGAGGGACTTTTTCTGGGAAGCAAGATAACTTAAGTACCTGGTGCTATTAATCCTATAATTCCATTACATGCAGATGAACAGAGCCTCACGTGAACCATCATAGTTCCCACCATCAATTCATCCAACTCATACATCTGCTGTTATTGCAGGCTTTTATTGGGTGCTGCTTTGGCTGGGTTTCCTTGAAAGGCTGAAGTGCTTGCTAGGGCTTCATTGAAAGATGCGACCCTAGGGCGTCATGTGTGAGAAAATGGGGAAGTGAAAATTGAAGCTGAGAGACTGGTCCAGCTGTTTGACTAGTGAGTTATCTGGCCCTTTTGGAATACACCAGAGAAAGAAATCTCATGCTTTGTTATACTTTGGGCTGGATTGTTCTTCAGGTGACTCGGTTATGCTAAGATCTGCAGTTCCCCAAATCTCCTTTCCTGTGTGTTTACAAGTCTATATTTGTCATTATGGGCAGAAGTATAGAGTCACCTGATATTTGAAAGGCAAAAATAACACAGAAGACACTGCATTTCAAAAGCCATCATTTGTCAAGGTGACAAAGACACACATCATTTGTGATGAAAGAAAAAGATGTGTAAGGGTTTCTCTTCTCACACCTCTGTTCTCTATGGAACGACCACAAGTCAGCTAACAGATGATATAGAGACTCGGGAGGTTGTGGTCACACAGTGCCAAGACATCTTTAGAGATGTCCACAGCAGCCCCCTCTGTGGCCCCTCCTTAGCAGCAGGATGTTTGCAGGTGTCTGATTTCACGGCCAGTGTGGACCTCTGTCCCTGTGTCAAGGCTACTCTCCAGCCCTTCAACTCCTCCCACAAATGTGGAGATGACTCCCTATGACCAATTCCCTCATTCCAAATACTCCTATTGGGCCTGAATCCCCGATGGTTCCCTGTTTGCAAGGACCGTAAGCCCAAGCTGGGGTGCTTCCATCTTGCAATGGTGCAGGCATATGAGAGCAGTTGTGACAAATGGCTGCTGAGAAGCAAGGAGAACCGGGAGGGTGTGCTGCTCTAAGTGTGCTGCTACAGGAGGCGAAATTACCCGCCATTTGACATTGTGCCGCTTACAGAAATTCTGCTTTGACACTATACAACTACTCAGTAATTATTAGGAAATTAGTCTAAATCAGTAAATCACTCACATAATAAAAATGAACCATTATCTTACTTTTGATAGGACATCATTTTGGCCTCCAGAATGAAAAATAAGTCAAACATCAATTGGAAAATTCTGACCAGTACTTTCTCCCAGCAATGGAAGAATCCTGAGTTTCTCATTTTGATACAAATTTAAGCACATCAATGAGCATTTCCTTTTTAATTTACTTTTTAGACATTGGACTTTGGAACAGATTTATCAGGGCTAGCAAGAGGTGGGGAAAGACCCTTGCCACCAAACCTGATAACCTGAGTTGATCCCTGAGATCCAGAAGATAAGGAGAAAACCAACATCCACAAGTTGCTCTCTCACCTCCTTGTGGCAGCCAGCCACACAACCAGACAACCCCCAAGGGAGGGGAGCCCACAGGGAATAAATGAATAAATAAATAAGTGTAATTTTAAAAAGATTTGTGCATGATGTGTGCATGTGTAAGTGTGTGTGTGGGGTGTGTGTGTGTGTGTGTGTGTGTGTGCACATGAAGACAGGTTTCTGCTGAGGCCCAGGCCATCAGTTCCCCATGAAGCTGGAGTTACAGGCAATTATAAGGACACCCTGATGTGGGCGCTGGGACAAAATTCTGGTCCTCTGTGAGTACAGTACATACTCCTAACTGCTGACCTATCTCTCCAACCCTCCAAAAATATAATTTTAAAAACCAAGTTCACAAATATGACAATATCAAGAGACAAAGTCAGAAAAGCAAAGGATATAGTCTTTGAAACCATGAGTTTCTGGGCTTAGAGGAAGGCTATCCTGTTCCCTAGGGTTTTGGGGTTGAAGGAGCCTTCCTCTAGCCTTCCTTACAACCTGCTTGACAGCTTTGGTGGTGGCTTTTCATATACACATACACTTCCCCCCAACGGGACGTAAAGCTTTCACCGAACTCAATACACTATTGAACCCAATCTCCCCAAGAAGATTGTCATCAAGAAACAGGTTTTTCTAGCCTGGCCATGTGGCTCTATGTCCTTCACCCCACAGTCTCAAGTCCTCCCAAGCGGTTTGCGGATCCAGGCTAGACAATACCTCTGTCTCCACGGCAGAGTGAACCTTCTGTTCAGACTGCCTTAACTCAGTGCCTAAAAGAATAAAGAGCTGACGTACTGCTGAGTTTACACAAACAGATTAACTTGTCCTGGTTGAGGCAGGAGACAGCACTTGCTATTTGTTCCTTTATTTAGTTCAACAAACATCTTTGAATGATATGAATAAATCATTTTTATGGGGATTGACCTGTTGTAGGTAAGAAAGAAAAAAAAAAAAGGCTCTTGCCCTGATGAAGGCTCTTGCCCTGGTGGAGCTTTCCTTCTAGCAGAGTGAGATAGCAAGCGATTCACTCACCACACAAATAAATTATATCATATACCAGAAACTCAGAGATGATGTGGGTGTAGACCACAGGGATGAGAAAGAACTGTCAAATAGCCAATCAATAAGATAGTGATTGGGGCTCCACGGAGGTGATAACTGGACGAGAGCATGAAGGAGACTCCCCTGGAGTCCCCACTCCCATTCTAGACTGCGCTGTGGATGTACATGTCCGGAGTCCCAGCAAGGCGGGGACCAGCCATAGCGCCTGGTGCAGTGGATGAGGAGTATATAACGGGCCAGATCACCAAGGGCTTGTGAGTCACTGGGAGGACTTTGAAAGCATTGTTTGATGGGATGGATCGAGGGACTTCATACAGAGAGTGGGAGTCTTTGGCTTGTGTCTCAAAAGAGCTCCCTGAGCTAGACTCGCATGGGATCAGAGAGAGTTCTTTCCTTTAGTCCAGTGGTGAAGGTGCTGAAGAGCCAGCTAGGTGGCTGTGGTAAGGAGAAACAGAAGTAAAAATGTGTTATACAGGTGCAGCCACTTTGATTTTTCCGACGAGTTGGATTCCTGGTGGGTTATATCATGCTGGTATTTGAATGATTTATGATTGAGACTTACTTTCATTACATTAGAGTAGAAAAAACTCCCAAGAACTGACATTCCTGTTGGGACGGGCCAATCACTTTGGCTAAGGGACCACTCCTGGAAAGGAGGCCCCACCTGAAGCCTTGCTGTAGAGATAGGTGGGATAACTAGTGCTTTAATGAGACACTTCAATTCTTCTCCCCAGAACCCCCAGTGCTAGTACAGTACCCAACTGGTTGGCCACAGCTTTGTAATTCTGCTGGCTTTTTTAAATTATTTAGGAAAGCGTAACTTTCCATCCCTCTTCTAGGCATGCTTACTGTTTTCAGTCCTTTGAACTCTCTCTAAAGCCTCGTTCCCTGCCCCGTGGCTACTTGTTGGGCATGTGACTGGCCTCCTGTCACCTTACATGGCTTGCCCCACCTTCTACTTCTCTCTTCCATTCTCCAGAAAGTTGTTGACATTCACATCTGTCCAGTCTGGGGCTTTTCTTTTAAATGCCAATAAAATTGTTCTTGAGTGTCTGTGTGAGTCCATTCTTAAGTTATTTTATTAATGAGACTAAGAACCCCAAAAGGGGAACCCTAGTTTCCTCTATATCACCTGATGACCCAGATGGGAACCCCAAAATCCCAATAGCTATTATATTATTCGAGAGGTGAGGCTGAGAAATTGGTGGGCCCTTCTGCTTCCTGTTCGGGTAGTACTATTTACCGACAAAGGTGCTAATACCTGAGGGTGACCATTATACACACGGGGGTGGGGGAGGCAGTGGTCGGGGGAGGGGAAGAGACAGAGAAACAGATTGTTGAAAATTAGCCAAGCGTATCTCACCGCTTCCCTCCCTGGAGTCTCTGTCAGCTGAGACTCACAAGGTACTTCCTCAGCCTAGAGGACAGATTCTTAGTTTCCTTGTTATTGTTTCTTGGACAAGCCACCTTTCATCCAGATAAGCTAAGAGGACCAGAACTCAGGTTGCCTTATTTTTGAGACAGAGCCTTGTTATGCAGCCTCCTGCTTTGTTTTCACTAGTCTCTTGACTTGATTATTCTGATTTTCCATACCTAGAAGTGGAGGCACACACCTATAATCCCCACACACCCAAGACTGAGAAGAAGGGATGATCAAGAGTTCAAGGCCAGACCTGGTATGATGACACACACCTTTGGTCTATTGGAGACAGAGGCAAATGGATCTCTAGGAGTTCAAGGCCAGCCTGGTTTACACAGTAAAACCTTGTCTCAGAAAACAACACACACACACACAGACACACAAACATAAAAGAAAAAGTTCAAGACTAGCATGGACTATATGGTAAGACCTTGATCTAAATAACTATTTAAATTGATTATTGTTTTATGTGTATGTCTGTACACTATGTCCATGCAGGACCAGGAGAGGGTGTTGAAACTCTGAGAATGGAGTTACGGGTAATTGTAAGTTGTCATGTGGGTGCTGGGAACTTGACTTATGTCCTCTGCAAGGGCAGCCAGTGCTCCTAACTGCTGAGCCATCTCTCCAGCACTGAAGAACATACATATTTTTTAAATTGAAAAGTAATACTCTCAAGTTTTTATAATATGCCCACCCCAACACAAATTATAAAAGACTTAAGATAACAGTTTAAACTTCTGGAAGACTGGCTATTCTTTGTTCTAGACCTATCAACCTTCCCTGATTCTCTTCAATTCTCTTCAAGTTCTTAGTCTCTATTAACAAAAGAAGTCAAAAGCATATTCAGAAAGAAAATGACAGTATTTTATTACTGTCATAAATAAACAGAGCTTCTCTGTACACACCTGCAGTCCCAGGTCTTGGGAAGTTGATGCAGAGATTTTTGAGAACTTGAGGCTAGCCTTGGAGACATAACAAATTTCATTTTCAGGCTGAATCACATAGTAAGACTATCTCAAAAATCCAAGAGCTGAAACCAAGCTGGGAGGTTGTGGCGCACACCTTTAATCCCAGCACTCTGGAGGCAGAGATAGGCAGATCTCTGAGTTTAAGGCCAGCCTGGTCTACATGGTGAATTCCAGGGCAGTCTGCACTACTTAGTGAGAACCTGTCTCCAAACTACCCGCAACATCCCACTCCCCCACCCAAAAAAAATCCAAGGGCTGAAACTGTCAGCCCTGAAAACAAGTAACAACGTATGGACTGAGTAGGTTACATTGGGGTTGGTCTGATGAGTGTTATTTTGATGCTAATTACTGGACCCTCAAGATTTGTTTACTTCCCCTATACACCCATTCTTGTTGTGTAAACCTGCCTAAGACAATATACCTGATTGGTTTATTAAAAGGCCTAAAGCCTGGGCAGGGCAGAATAGGGTAGGCATAGTGAGGTTCCCAGGCTTTGGAGACAGGAAAATCACGGGAGAGAAGAGGAAGGAGGACACCTGGATGGGCAATCATGGAGAACAAACCATGTGGGCTAGGTGGAAGGACTACAGTAAAGGTGTGGAAAGGCCCAAATGAAGTGTACAAGCAAGTATTTATAAGATTATGGATGGCAAGTAGCCCAGATGAGGATGGCTAAGGCAGATGGCTATCGATGGGGGCTGGGAGGTGGATGGTGAGGTTACTGAGACATCACAGGTAAAACGTCTGCCTAGCCCAAGGTAAATAAGGCAATTATAAAATATAACAGGTGTCTATGTCTTATTAATTTTGATAGCAGGTCAACTAATACCACCATGATTATCATAGGGCAAGTCATAAACATTATTGTTAATAAATAAACAATCACTATTTATTTATTTATATTTTAATGGGATGAGGTTAAGATACGGTCTTACATTTCAGCCCAGTTTGCCCTGGAATTCACTTTGTAGCCCAACCTAGCCTTGAATTCTTAGTGATCCTCCTGCTTCAGCTGCCCTAAACACTGGGATTACAACCAGGTTCAATTTTTATTCTAGAAACAGGTAACACTTAATTCCATAAAATAGAATAAGCGTCCAATTTTAAAATAGAAATGTAAGTTCAACAGTTAGAAGAACTAAGACTAACTTGTGTTTAAAGCTATAACTTTAGAGCAGCTGAGGTTTGTGATAGGATGAAGCTTGTCCTAGTGACAGAAATGCACAGCACACTATGACACTTAGTGTGTGTGTGTCTGTAGCCTTTCCCTTGCAGAGCACACTATGACATTTAATGTGTGTGTGTGTGCATGCCCATGCATGTGAATGTGTGTGTGTATAGGTTTTCCCTTACACAGCGCACTATGACACAAGTCGGTAGAATCCTTCCCTATCATGTTGATGTGTAAAGGACCAATTTATATTTTATCTCAGTAGGAGAAAATTAAAAATAGGGACATTTGTATGGTAAGACTGGCAACATTTATGTAACTTGAAACAGCATACCAGTAAGAAACATCATACTTACATAACAAGAGAGGTTGCTAAGATCTCTTATCTATCATACCCAGAACCACTTAGGCAGGCAGGACTGGAAATCTCACACTGTTACACATACAGTTTCCTTACCCCAAAACACCAATTTGCGTTGCCCACGATGTGCTAAAATTAGATGTTAACAAGTATATGACAGAACTAACATGTGTCATAAAGTATTAGGCCTCATTGTTTCTGCAAAAATGATTGAGTCTGCTGGTGGGGGATTTATAGCAATTTTTCAAATAGGAATGGTCCCAAAGGCTAGCTTTTCCCAAGACATTTCCGCAAGGATGTATCACAAGAGAACTTCCATCAGCGTATAAATAGAAAAGACGATTGCTCAAGCAAATAATTCAGTGGGGTAACAAGAGCTCCTCCATCTTACTGATGCCAACACATTCATTATTTTCCTTCCACCGGTCTTTGTGACTGTTGTGAGCAGAGGAAGCCTCAGAAAATCTGGTCTCTTCCTATTCTAAGCTTTTTTAAAGGAGAGTGGGGTATTAAATACTACTAAAATGAATGAAATTGAAATATTTTTATTGTCCTTCAAGAAACCATTTTTGTAATTCATTAAGTTTAAGCGCATTTTAGTACCAAGGGATATTTTAAAAGTCCATTTTAAAATGACAGGAGATATCCAAGGCTACATAGAGAAACACTGTATCGTCAAAACAAGGAACAAAACAAAGACAGGTAATAAAAGACATCTGTTCACACAAGATCAGACTTTGAGTCACAGTGTAGTCACTCCAAGCCTCAGAATAAACATGTGGCACAGACCTGCTTTGACTATATGCTTATGATGTAAAGCAGAGTGGCCTCAGGGATTGTGGCCTGACACTGCCTTGGTTGCCCTTCAGGTCTATGAGACAATTAAAAGCTTGATAATAAAAGTGAAAACTTGTTAAGGACAGAGATTTTGTGCTTGCTGTTGGGAACCTGAAATCAGGTTCTTATGTTTTCATGTCAGGCACTCTATTAACTGAGCCACCTTCTCAGATCCGAGAAAAGTGAATTCCTCTTTTTCTGTCATCCTTACTTTGTCCACACCGATTCTCTTCTTGCATTTGTAAAGACTTGTGTGATTTGTTACCGTTGGAACCTATCTGACAGGTCCATTTCTTGCAAGCAAAGGACAATTCTTTTCAAACACATTATATAGCTAACAGTCTCAAAGACAGTGTGGCTTCCTCTGGAACAAAAGCCAGATTTGTTATCTGATGCAATAAAGATAATTCATCCTTTCAGGGAAAAGAGGACAAAAGTCAAGTTACTGCCTTCTATGAAGATTTCCGGCCCCTAAGCCTGTTTGTTTTCCCTCAGTTATGACACAAACTTGCATTGTGCATGACCTGTACCTGGGTTTCTTCACATCAACAGGAGTGAGAGAACAAGAGGGCCCCATGCAAAAGCATGAGGGTATGCTGCGGATGGCACTGTGGATTGACATCCTTTGTCTCTGACGCAGAAGTCATGGTTCTTCCGTTTGACCAGCACCTTAACTTGTCACTTTGCAAACAGCCTAAACCCTCAAGAATTTTTACAGTTCTCTTTAAAATTAAGGTGTAAGAGGAGCTTCTCTTCTCCTGGTTCAATTGGTGTCCGAGAGGCTTACTGCCTCCTTCTGCTAATCTAGGCTTAGTCCTGGAAGCTTCCAGCCTCAGTGTGATCTAACTTAGATCTAGATATTATTATCTAGATCTAGAATGTTTTTAAGCCTCTAATGATCTCACCCTTTCTCGTTTTTACTGCGCTCTGGTCTGGCTCTCAAACGTGCTGGGATTACAAACTTGCTATCCTCCGCTAGTAGTTGGATGCATGGAAGCACCATGGCAGCTGGGCCTGGGCTTAAAAGTCTCTTCTCCCTCAGGTGATTTCGGTTTAGAATCCTTCACCAGAACAGTCTACTGATAAAAGCAGCTGTGATGGGTGACACCCACGCCCATCTTTCCCTCCTCGCTCACCAAACTCCACGCATTTTGAAAGGCAGTCCATTGTTATGTTAGTTCTGAAATGCTAGGGATTGACTTAGGGTCTCACGTATCAGACAGTGCTATACTACAGATCTAGAGGCCCAGACCCGGGAAATGACTTCATAATGCCTTACTGTCCACAGCTTGGGGGTGGGGGGTCAAAGCAGATCATTTCTACTTTTTGCTACACATGTATTGCAGAAATAAAGACAGTGGGGGATAAAGCAACAGCTCAGGGGCTTGCTGCTTTCACTGCTCTTGCTGAGGGCCAGAGTTTAGTTCCCAGCACCCACTACCAGAAACTTACAATGACCTTCACCCCCAGCTCTGATAGATCTGGCATCCTTTGCAGGTCTCGGTAAGGTACCTGCCAACACACGTCATATACAAGGGACACACATGCTCCACCTAAAGAACCCTGTCTTCCAAGAGTTTCAGGGTACTGTTCTCACACTGAAGTTCTGTGTGCTGATTTAACTTCACTCAGTGAGAAAGAGACACTTTGGCCAGGTGAGGTGGGGCACCCCATTAGCCCAGTACTTGGGAGGCAGACGCAGGTGGAGTTCTGTGAGTTGGAGGCCAGCCCCTGGTTTACATTGCAAGTTCCAGGTCAGCCAGGGATACAGAGTGAGACCCTGCCTTAAAACAAACAAGAAACTTCAATTGAAGTATAAGATTAATAAAAATATGCATAAATTAGGAATGATAGTAAAAAATCATCACCATCCTGGTCCAAAAGACAAGAATACTGGCATACCCTAAGCTTCCTTTATAAGATTTCCCATTCCATTTTGCTCATCTTTGAACTCTTCCTGTGGGAATTATTCAGCACATGTTCTTTTGTTGGTTGGTTAGTTTCTTTTGCTCATGTCTGTGAGATTCACCGAAATTGCCACATGGAGTACAAGTCAGTTCATTTTCTTGCTAGTGCACATCCTATTATATGCTTTCCATTGATAGACACTAGAGTCATTTTCAACTTGCAACTCCTATTATTAATGCTTAAGGACTTTTTTGCAGGCTTTTTGGTTACACGCGCGTGTACACACACACACACACACATTGGATATACAGTGCACAATGGAATTGCTGAATTCAGGGTGATGTCTGGTTAAATAGATACTGGTGAAGATTTCACACAGTGGCTGAGCCCATCTGCAGTCTCACCAGCGCTTCTTATGGCTCTAACTCTCATGAACATGTGCATGGGTTTGGATTTTCTAGGCTAATTTCAAGGGAACTGTCAGACTCAGGACTGCTTTTAGTTTTTGCTGCTGCTGGCTCAAGCGCCAGTGTAACTCCCAGCAAGTGGCAAGAAATGTGAGAGCCATTTCATTTCCTAGAGAAATCTTAAGAGGGCTATTATGTAGAAAAGAGACTTTCTTGCAGTGGACAAAAATTCTTAGGGCAAAGAAGACGGAATGACGCCCCCTTTACACTAAAGCTGTGTTGTAAAGCAGTGGGTGACCAGAACCTAAGTGGTCTTCCTGTGGTCCTGACTGCTTTCTTCACTCAGCGATGCTCTTCTAATCAGGGGAGAATCACCACCCCCCCCCCCCGCCATGGTGAATGGCAGCTCTGGTTCTTTTATCTCTTGGTTAAGGCAAGTCTCCAAGTAGCATAGCTTCAGGGTAACGGGTTCAGAACTATAGAATGGAGACTATTTTGATGAACTCTCATCAGGTGTCCCACAGGACTAGCAGGACCTTCTCACGCACACGTTATCACACAGGGCTGACGTGCTTCATTGATGAGCTGCTTTGATGCAGATGGTGAGTCATGAAAGGCTCATCCTTTACTGTCCTGCGCAGCAGAGATGTCTTCTGGTTCCCACTCTTACCCAGCTTTCTCTGCTTGACAGGAATTTGTTTGCTTTTGTCTTTACCGAGTGTTTTGTGGCCCCCCGGGGAACGGAGGACTGCAGGTGTTTGTGTCTACATTGCTAATTATTAAGAGACTAGAAACCTGGACCAAGGCCTCGTGGCACCGTCAGCAACACTTGCTGTCACTGGGGGAGCTGGAAGCGGAGTGAAGCTGTTGCGCAGAGGCACCCCACACATCGCCCAGGATGGGAGGCCGAGAGCAGCTTCTACATTTTCTTGTGAGATATTTCTCTCCAGTTACTACATGGAAGCCCGGGTTGAAAGACCAGACTACAGCAAAACGTCTGATACAGAACTTTATTGCCTGTAACTCTCACAGTTATCGGTGAGGTGGGTACTGTCAGGGCTTTCCAGGGGAGGATTAAGACAAAATTGTACATAATGGTGGATGAACCTCAGTATGCATTTCAGGGACAGAGCAGTTATAGCTGGTAACTGTCCGAGCACCCTCTATTTTTTTTTCCCATGTTGGCTGAACCTTGTTACTTGCCAAAGCAGGTCACCTGCCCAGTGCTCTCCTCCTCTGCCTTAGCTTCGTCCTAAGCCAGTCCTATAAGACACTGTGATACTCTCTCCCAAATGCCACACCAGCTCCTCCATGCTTCAGTGACCAGTGTGCTAATTCGGTAAAGAAAAAAGTCTTTTGTATAAATACTGTTTCCTAGGGCCAAACCAAACACAACAGAATTTATTGATGGAAAAGCAGGTAAAAAAGAAATCAAAGGATAAATTTTGATGTGTATCACATCTTTGACTAAATTGGTGACACTGGACAACCTTAATTTTTTTTTTTTACATAATTTTAAAGAACAAACCAAAACAGACCAAATACCCTTAATGATCTGACCTAGCTAATGGATGCTATGACCTATGCACTGGTGGTTGGAACATAGCATTGTTATCTACATAAGAAAATCAGCTGCACACTGCTTAGATTCGGCAGAGAACCCACGAAGGTAGACTCCCAAGATCATCTGGGCCTAGGTACTTCCATTATGTGCCTGTGCACAGTAACCTTCTAGCTTCTGTGGGAGACAAGGTCTAGCTTCTGTGGGAGACAAGGTCTAGCTTCTGTGGGAGACAAGGTCTAGCTTCTGTGGGAGACAGGACCTACCTTGCCGCAGAGTTTCAGATCTCAAATATAATCATTTTCTTAAAATAATCCCCAGAGTCTTCATTATCCTGTGTCTGTAGCGTAGTGGTCAGGTAGGTAGTTTTTATGAGTTCTACATAGGCTGTGGACTCGGCCAACCTGTACCTTTGCTAGGACACATGGACCCTGATATGCTGGCTTCATTCCCAGAGGGCAGCCTCAGGCTTCCCTTTCCTGGGGCCATCACTCAGACAGGCTTTTGTAGGGACTGCTGTAGTTTTCAAACTACATTTTCTCCGAGCATGGCTCGTTATCCTTGGGAGCAAAGGCATCCACCAAGCTCACTGGCTCAGCTCGAAGTGTGAGCACCACAGTGAGGGAACTGCAGCTCTGCATTTTAACTGAAGCGTTTCTGTCGGACTCTCTAGCCATAACTTACCTTTAGTTGACAAGGTCCACGTGCTCTTGAATTACTGTTTCTAGAAAAGGAAATGATACAACCCACTTATTAGACTTTTGGATATTACAATAGAATTTGTTGACCAATGAAGTTAACTTTCTCTCTCTTTACTAAAATTATGTGAAAATAATTCTAAGTTTCTTTTGCTGATGCCAAAAACTTGGGAGAATCCGCTAAGATTTTTAATACAGCTTAATATCCACATATATAAGAAATCATGGTTGAGTGAGGTTATGCCACTATAAAAGACTACTCACATTTATTATATATTTTCTTATTGCAACTCTTATTTAGTGATATTAAATTGAGGAAAAGGAGATACTTCATTTTCGTTTTTTTTCAATGTAGAAAAATGTATGTACAACTTCTCAGTGTTCTTTAGCAATTCAAACCAAAGTCCAACACATGGAAACTGTTTAGAACATAATATGGCAAACTGAAAAACCAAAGGGCACCTATCATATTCACTTAGGGAACTTGTAGAAAAATCTCTACAAGAGATACACACTGCAAATTGGTGCAGCCACTCTGACAAACAGTGCGGAAAATTCTCAAAAAGCTAAAAATAAATCTCTCTGTGACTCAGCTATACCTTTCCTTGGCAGCTGCCCAAATAACTCAGCATCCTATTTCAGATACTTGCTCACACATGTTCACTGTTGTTCTAGTCATAATAGCCTGGAAACGCAAACATAAAAGGCCTGTGTCTGACAAACAGACAGTGAAAATGTGTTGCATAAACACTAGGAATACCGTTCAGCTGTAAAGGAAGATGAAACCACGAAATCTGTAGGTAAATGGGTGAAACTAGAAAATGCTAATATTAAGTGAGGTGACCCAGATCCAGAAGGACCATGTTCTCCCTCATCTGTGGTTCCTAGCTCCAGATCTTCAGATGTGAGTGTATAACCTGGAGTCAGGGCAACTTCCAACCCTGTACACACAATGCCCGGTCTCAGTGGCTGAAAATGCGGAGAATCCATGACCCTCTTAATTTTGCGTTTCTGTCTCCCAACCCCATGCCATGTGAACAACCCTGCCAAGCATGGCTGTGAACTTGGGGTGGACCCTGACCTCCTCCTCCAGCCACAAATGCAGCAGCTTTTGTGAGAACGCAAAAACCTTCCCCACTCACTTGCTTTCTATGAGCAACAAAACCTCACACCCCTCCAATGCTCCCCCAACACAGGCACATGAACACACGCACACTGAAGCTTTGGCTAGGTGGTTGGTTCTTGACCTCAGGGCATCTTTCCTGTTGTTACATTACAACATCAGAGGCTTCTCTTATAATGGCGCCAACTCTTTTAACAGTTAGCCTTTTCCAGAACAAAAGCTGGCTGCGATCTTTAGCTTTTCAGTGCTCGTTTCCACTCCAAACTAACATTTGCCTTTTTCTTCTCTGCCCCACTTGTTGCTCTTTCATTGTAGATTTTCAGAAGAGTAATCAGTAATAACCGTTTGGCAGAATTTGATGTTATGGTATCTTGAAATTTCAACCACCAAAGTTAGCCCATTACTTTTAAATTCAGCTTCATGCAAATTCTCAAAAGCAGGTGGAAGTGGTCAGATTCTTTGCCAAAATGAACAGTCTCTAGCCTAGCTGCTAACTAGCGTCTTTTTCTCCTCAGAGCTAGGCCTCCACTGTCTGCACTCATCTGGGCATTCTTAGAGTTTAGTCTAGTTGTTAAGGTAGCCTTGGTTGGCCTCTGCCTCCCCAATTGCTGGGATTAAAGGTTATGCAATGTGTCTCTGCTTTTTCTTCCAAATTCCCACTAGAACAACCCGTTAAGCTCTGCTTCTAACATTTAGAAGCTTTTCTAGCCAAAAGTTCCAAAAACTCTTCCAAACCATGCCATCATATGTTCAACTCTCTGAGCCTATGGGGGACATTTCTGTTCAGAGCACCATGCCGCCTCTGCAGAACTGAGAAAACAGGCTCATGGGGTGTTCCTGGAGCGCAGGAAGGCTATGACAGCCAGGGACAGGAATCAGTGTCTCTGTGGGCTGGTGAGGAACAGAAAGAATAACATGAGAACTGTAGGATGTTGGATTTATCTCTAACCATATGGATTAAACTAAAGTATTAGGCATTACAGGAAGACAGAGAGAACTCCTTTTACAAAGCATAAACACCTGGACAGGAATACTTTTGAGGAACTTCAATTCAAACATAACTGTAGTGTTAGAGGCAGATAGCTTGTAAATAATTTCAGTCCAAGGAAAGTGAACTATGTACAGGAAGCAGGGAATCTGCGGCTGATGAATTTTCAGCTTTCTTTACTTTAGCTCTTCATTTCCCCAGAGAGCATTTGCCTCTTATTAAAGCATGGCTCCTGGCTCACAGAAAAATCCTGGCTCAGTTTTTGCCTGGAAAGATCAGCTGAAATTTTACTTTCCAAATTTATTAAAATTACTGATTTTTAAGTTTTGAACAGGGCAATGTCCAGGCACTAAATCCTCCGCGGTGCTCCTTGTACTTGAGCCCTGTTTAACTCGGGGCATGACACGTATAACGGGGATGTAATTAAGCAATGTTTTACCAACTACAACTCATTGTATGTTCTAAGATTTACAAGTTCTTGATTTAATTTTTTTTAAGAGCTGATAAAATTGTTGTCCTTGACTTTTCAAAATATAAAGTACTTTTTAGTAACTATTTTGTTGTTGATTTATTTTCTTTGACGGGCTCTCAGTCCTAGGCTGGCTTCAAATGCAGAGCAAGCCTCTCACCTCAGCCTCCTAAGTGCTGGGATCACAGGTAGAATATACCATGCCTGACAGGTTCCTGATTTTTATTTTTCATTTCAAAATGATTCTGTCTCCTATCATAGTCCATGTTGATAATTGCTCACATATCATATTTTGGAGTCACCATTATGTTTCTATGTTTATTTTTAAAAAATCAACTGATATTACTTAAATTTAAGTCAGGTGTGGTAGGTAGCCTAGACCTGTAATCCTAGCACTTGGAAAGCAGAGGCAGGAGGATCAGGGTTCCAGGTCAGCCTGTATTACACGACAGATGACACCCCATCTAAAACACACATAAATAAACACACACACACACACACACACACACACACACACACACACTCTAGGTTTTGAAATCATTGACACTTGCAATCCTAAAAATTCGTCACAAAGTATCAACAAATTTTGGTGTAGCAGTAAATACACAAGCGCTGTGCTCCTTCTGCTGCTCAGGCCTGAGCCCTCAACACTGTGAGAAATGAGGGAGAAGCTTGCTACGCTGACTCTGAGATGCAAGCGGCTGAAAGACCCACCTTTATTCCATGTCACACCGGTAAAAGACTGTCAATCACACTGCATCATACAACTGACATATTCCTACTGTCCCAGATGTTAAAACGTGAAGACATGCCCCTTCAAGTCAAGGAAACATGCCACTTACTTAAATTCTAAGCATCAACTGTTACTATTTTTTCCTTTTTTAAAGATTTGTTTAATTATTGTGTATACAGTGTTCTGTCTGCATGTGTGCCTCCACACCAGAAGAGGGCACCAGATCTCGTTATAGATGGTGGTGAGCCACTGTGTGGGTGCTGGGAGTGAACTCTGGACCTCTGGAGGAGCAGTCAGGGCTCTTAACCTCTGCGCCATCTCTCCAGCCCTATTTTCTTCCTTCTTGTCTTTCACATAAGTAAGTCATGATTAGGTTAAGCGACGCGAAGTTTATTTCTGCTATAGATGACAACATATTTCTCTAAGGAAGCTTTATTTCTGCTATACACAACAACATTTTGTTCTGGGAAACAGCTACTATGGTAGTTTTACCATCACGGTCAGATAGAATACATGTCAGCAATCCCAAACAAGCAATGGTGTGTAGACTATCAGATATGTGAAAAAAGGGGGAAAAAGCTGTCAACTGTCCACAGGGAGTTCGTCCAGTCACACTTTTCAGTCAGTCAGCTGAGGACTACGTCATTAGTTAGTCTTTGTTCTGTAGAAAGAACACAATACAAGTATGAAAATCATCACCTGAAAGGGAATAGCTGTTGTATTTAGTAGTCCCAAAGTGTCAGGAATTCTTTAACTCTGCAATAGCCAGTCTGATCTGTTTACTCATAAATGCCCCCAAGTAAACAAAACCAAACTTACTTTGAGGGTCGATGCCAGCAGGCAGTGGATTTCTAGAGGGAAAATTCTGTGAAGTAACTTAAAACCAGATGCTCTGAAATATTAAAATTTCTATTTTCCTCAAATACAAAGAGAAATATATTATGAACACAAGACTCATCTCAAAACAGAAGTCAACTACTTTCAACATTGACTCTTAGATCAGTTTTTTATTTCTTAGGCGTGGCTCATTTAATCCCAAGCATATTCCTCAGAGACTAAAGCAAGCAGCATATAGGAGCTGTTATGTCCTCCTGAAGCTAAAGGAACAAGTGCATCAACCACATCAAAGACACGCCTCCTGTCACAATCATGTGCAATGTGGGGCTTCTCATACTACTGTGTTGAATCTTACAAAAAGATAATTCATGTTCTGAGACAGGCTCTGACTATATCTTCCAGGCTAGCCTTGAGCTCTGGAGTTTCTATGATTGTTCTGCCTCAGTCTCCCAAGAACTCAAACTACAGGTTCAGGCCACCAAACTTGGCCAATATAATTATTTATCTATAATTATTAATTGGTATTTATTTATACTAATGAACACCAAAAGTAGAAAATTTCACTATGCTACTCATGATAAAAAGAGGATGTGAACAAGAATAAATGCCATGGTGCAACTGGAAAATATCCAGATTAGAACTATTTCTATCCTAACCACCACCATTTTCACGTAATACAACCTCTTTTTATCTCTGCCCTGAATGTGTATCAAAATTCAATAATGGGAAAAGGACAGATTCATACTCTGATGGCTAGTCATGCTGAAAACTGCAGTTCCTTCACTTGAGCCAGATGAACGCACACCACTGGGAAGGTGAAGCCGACATATTTTAAAGTGTGGCTCTCACAGTACCATTGGCTGGGAGGGACGCCTGCACCATTCTTGTTTGTCTGTTTGTCTTTTTGTTTTTCGGCATTAAGCTGTTATTTCGTATCGTTTGGATGAGAGGATGTCTGAAAGGCCCCGCTAAAGCCGTAACTATGAGAGTGGCAGCTCACAGGTACGAAGCTTTTCTTTCATTTCGTCAGGGATTCTGCTGTCTCAATGCCTCACAGTGAACCCAGCAAGAACACCAGGCCTCTGAGCAGTGGATGGATCTATACAGATTTAATTACTAGAGGTGTGTCTAGTCCAGATTTCTGCTTCATTCTCATTCATACTCTCTCTGAAGCTATCCCTACATATCCATGGTTACCTCACACTCAGTATTTCTGCGCTAGTCTCGCTGAGTGCAGAGATTACAAGACAATAATTCCCTTTAAAATGCAAATGATCACTAGGAAAGGCTCAACCATGAGAGTACTTTGTATACCTTCCTAAACTAGAAAGTCAATAATACTGCCCTTTTTAAAGGGCAAAGATTCCACAAACAAAAGCAGTAATTTTTAAAATATTTAGGCACAAGGCTTAAGTGTAATTTCTGAAGACTACTTTAGAGAAGTGCCTTCCAAGGCGAGGCCACGTTGATCAGTTCCCAGTTACTAGCACACAGCAGTGCCAGAGCTGCACGCACCTGGCATGGGGCAGGGCTGGGAGGGCAGTGAGTGTAGGAAACAGGAAACGAACTGCCTCTGACACTCAGAATTTATCAGAGTAAAGCAATCTAAAGGTGATGTCTCCCTTAAGTCACAGATGTAACCCAGTACACAAAAAGGCTGAGTTGTGAAAATTAATCATTAGAAAAAGGAACTCATGTCATATCAGTATTGATTAAAAAAGGGGGGTTAGCAAATGGTCAAAGTTCTTTAAAAATATGTAGACACACATGAAAATATTTTCTGAATGTATACTTTTAAAGTTCAAACTCCTAAGTATGAGTTTGTAAAGACACCAATATTTAGGGTTAAAAGGTACAAAAATAAATATTATTTCGTACTGTTTTTCATTAGTAAAATGTCAAAAGATTAGTTTTTAAGGGCATTTTATTATTTACATACATACATGCGCATGTATGTATGTGTCTGTGTGTCTGTGGGTATGTATGTGTATATGACTCAATGTCTTCCCAGAGTTCAGAAGAGAGCATTGGGTGTCCTAGAACAGTGGTTCTCAGCCCTCCTAGTGCTGCGACACTTTAATATAGTACTTCATGTTGTGGTGACCTCAACCATTTTCCTTGATACATAATAACTGTCATTTTGCTAATGTTATGAATCCTAATGTAAACATCAGTGTTTTCCAATGCCTTAGCCAACCCCCATGAAAAGATCTTTCATCTTCCAAAGGGTCTCAGCCCATAGGTTGAAAACCACTGTCTTAGAGCGTTAGGTAATACAGGTGGTATCCGCTGTAAGAGCAGCAAGCACCCTTAACTGGCAATCCATCTTTCCAGCCCTGAGTTTAAACAATTTTAAATTAAAAAAAAAAAAATTGCAAAAAGACCTCAGCTTTATTAATAGAGTTTTAAGCCAACATGGCTTTTAGTAGCTTTTACAGTCCCCCAAAGAGAAGCTCACAAGTGAAGTACTCGCAGACATTCCCGTCACACTCCTTTTCCAAGGGGCAAGGGGCACTCACCTGTGGCTCAGTACGTTCTCTGCCTCTTCTTGGCCTCTTCTCTCGGGGAGTCTGCCAGCATGACTTTAAGCCTGACACCGTTCAGGATTTTGCCGTGCAGGGCTGTGATGGCGTCACCGGCGCTCATTCTGTCTGAGTACTTGACATAGCCCACATTCTTCCCCGACACGAGGTAGACTTCGATCAGGTTCCCGAAACGACTGCGACAAAGTGTAAGACACAGACGGGGGCTCTCTCCAAGCTCTGAACCTGACCCTGACACCTAGCTCCGCGCAGCCAGTGCTGCTCTGCAAGCAGCCAGCAACTCCCACAGCCAGCTTCTCCTGACCCCCCATGCCTCCTTCCTCACGAACAGCATCTTTATCTCTTCCTCATGCTAACTTTCTCTTTGCGACTCTCCTTATGCAGTGGCTGTCCCTCTCTGATTTATCTACTCTGTCTTTTTTCCTAAAGACTCTCAACAGGCCCACTTTGCCTCCCTAAGATGAGAGTGAACTTAGCTCTCAGAACAGTCTCTGGCTGCCCCAGCTTTGAACCACCCACGAGCTCTCAAAGCCCATATTCAAATGATCTACTCCTATTCTGTCAGGTAGGAAAACAATCCAAACTAAACCCCCAACCTCCTCTTCTGGCAAAATTAGGTTTATCCTGCATGTCTCATCACACATTTTGCTTAAGAGAGAAACCTCAAAAAAAAAAAAAAAAAAAAAAAGAGAGAGAGAGAGAGAAACCTCAGAATTTCTGTGGTACCTACCAGTGCTGCTATGTATGATAAATGTCTTGTTAATGTAACAATGTTTTGTTTACATCACAGTCAGCACCCAAGCCCAGTGGCTCTGGCACAGAGGGGTGGCTCAAGAACAAAATAAAACCTAAAGCTAAGTGACTCAGTTACAAAAAGGCCAACATATTTCTACCATATGTCTGATCTTTTGTATGGATTTTTTTGTCTTTTGAGACAGGGTTTCTCTGTGTAGCCTTGCCTATCCTGGACTCACTTTGTAGACCTGGCTGGCCTCAGGCTCACAGACATCCTCCTGCCTCTGTCTCCTGAGCACGGGCATTAAAGGCGTGCACCACCACACCTGGCTTGATCTTTAACAAGCTTCCTATTTGCTTAACTCACACACATTATTAGAAGACAAAAGGAAAATGTCTAAAAAAAGCTAGAGTTATAAAAAGCTAGGGTGGCTATAAAGTTAATATAAGATACAAAAATGGGTAAGGCCTTCCCCTGGCCTTTTATACTTATTACATATCATCCCTTATAAATAAGTGATTTGCTCTACACATCATAATCTTCAAGGTCCAACCAAGTGCTGCCAAAATGTAAGATATTTAGTAAACACTATTCAACTGAATTATAACATGAAAAGAACAGGTCTATGCAAATGAATCTTTTCCCAAGAGACAAGTGAGCTGTCCATTCTACACCTGCAGCTTTTTTAAAACCATCCTGTATGTCTTAAGTCTTAAAAAAATAAAAAGTAAAAAGCAGGAAATTCTATGCAGAGGTTATATGCCTGACAGAGAAATCATAAACTAAGAAGCTTGGTGAGGGGTCTTAGAACTCGGAACAGGCCGCTCAGGAGAAGCAGCGTGAGGATGGAGGCTCCTTGTTTCCCTGCACCGGGCGTGCTTGCTTATAACTACCGACTTGCAGCTTTGGAGAGTTGAACCTTACCAGAATATATCCTCCAACACATCTAACGGCAAAGGATGAGGGTTAAACACGACAAACAGTCTTTCTTTCACAGGAGTTTCGGGAGGGACTTTCTTTTTGCACGATGGAAGTACAACATCTGTCTGGATTTGAGGCATCTGTGACCCAGAGCTTCCTCCAAATTGCTGTAGAAGAGTCAGGCACAAAGGGAGAAAAAGAAAAATTGCTCTTCAGGGCTTTGGGGTCAAGGGAGAGGGATGTGTGTCACGGCGCCTATGTGGGCAGTTACGGTAGCTCTGGCAGTGGTCTTTCTCCAGTAACAAACACATCACTTGATTTGCTGACTGCACTAGAGGTCACATGCTTACCTACTTACCAGAAGCTGCTGCTGACTTGGGCCACTCCACACCATTGAGGCCAGCTGTGACACCACCATCTGTGTGGCCATTTTTCTGATAAGGCTGGAAACAACAACCAACAATTCACATTAAGCCAGACATATTCAGCATCTTAACAGCATTTGTTTGGTGTGACCTCCTCACCCAAGGTTAACTTCAAGCCGCAGTCCTGTCCACCAGCGTGGTTTGGACATCCCTGGACAGTACTTACTCTGCCGCACTGCTCCCGTCATCCAGGAAGGACACTCCTATCCGATTCCCAGGGGGGTACTGGAGTCCATGCAATTTGTACTGTGCATAAACAGCTGATGCTGCGTTAGAATACTGAACCACACCGTGACCTAAAATAGAGAGATGGTAAAGGCAGCACATGGCACCCCGAAGGCTTACGTTAGAATGTATTTCTTCCTGCCTGTATGTATGTCTGTGGAAGGGTGTCAAATCCTCTGCAACTGGAACTACAGGCAGGTTCAGCTGGATTGTGGGTTCTGGGAATTGAACCCCGGTCCTCTGGAAGAGCAGCCAATGCTCTTAAGCTAACCATTGAGCCATCTTTCCAACCCCAGTTACAATGTATTTCAAAGGCGAAAAATACAGAACTTTGATTATAATACAGCTAGTAAGTATAAAATCAAACCTATCAGAGAACAAAGTTCTGTTAAACATGCATGTAACATTATTTGTAGGCAGTGAAATGTAAGTTAGATTTTTGAAAAATGGAAACATAGTACTTTAAGAAATTGTAGTATCAACATATATTCTGTCTAATGAGTTGCATTTTAAGATTTTTTTTATATTTTAGTTCTTTTCTTAGCAGGAACTTGCTAGCCTGGGCCATTGGCCTTTAACTCGATCACATTGCCCCTGCCTCCAAAGAGGACTGAAATCACAGGCACTCACCACCAGACCCAGCTTAAATTTTCTTATAATAACAGTATACAGAAAACCCAAAATCCTTAACTCTTTGAAATTAAGAGTTTTTCCAAGGGCTCAGTAACACACACCTGTAATCCCACCATTTGGGAGGCGGAAACAGGTAGATCTCTGTGAGTTTGAGGCCAGCCCGGTCCACAAAGAGTCCAGGATAGCCAGGGCTACACACAGAGAAACCCTGTGCCCCCAAACAAAAAACAAACAAAAACAAAAACAAAAAAAAAAAAGAAAAAGAAAAAAAAGAGAGTTTTTCCTATTATGTTGAACAGAAAACAATGAGAATTTGTGCTGGATAAACTCTACAGTCAGCTAGTTGAAACAGTGGAGGAAAGCGGCACATATGAAAACAGAAAAGCTGCTCACTTCATAGTCCTTTGAAGAGATTGCAGCTCTGGGAATAGATTTCCATTAAGAGAGCAGTGCTGAAGGAAGGGAAAGATCTATCCTAGAGTTCAGGAGCTGTGACACAACCCAAAGGTTTCCATGACCCATCTGTAATATAACCACTTTGGAGAGAAATATACCATCATTTTCCTCTCTAGATCAAATGAACTGATTTGGTTTGTTTGTTCGGTTGTGTTTTTTTATTTGTTTTTTCGAGGCAGGGTTTCTCTGTGTGTAGCCCTGGCTGTCCTGGAGCTTACTGTGTAGACCTCACTTTGTAATGTGGAACTCACAGAGACCCACCTGCCTCTGCTCCCCACGCGCCAGGATTAAAGGTGTGTGACACCAAGCTATAGCTGACTGGTTTTATTTTATTTTTGTAATTTTAATATTTTATTTTTTTATAAATTTTTATTTTTTATATTAGTTACAGTTTATTAACTCTGTATCCCAGCTGTATCCCGCTCTCTCATTCCCTCCCATCCCACCCTCCCTCACTCATCTCCTTTCTGACCCTTTCCAAGTCCACTGATAGGGGAGGACCTCCTCCCCTTTCATCTGACCCTAGCTTATCAGGTATCTTCAGGCCTGGCTGCAAAGTCCTCCTCTGTGGCCTAGCAGGGCTGCTCCTCCCTCGGGTGTGTGGGGGAGGAGGTCAAAGAGCCAGCCATTGAGTTCATGTCAGAAATAGTTCCTGTTCCACTGTTAGTATGACCTGGAGAGGACAGGAGCTCCACAAAGACCAAATATATGTGGGCACAGAGGTCTTTTGTGAGACTGTATCTCCAACCAAAGACTATATATGGATATAACCTAGAACCCCTGCTCGGATGTAGCCCATGGTAGCTCAGTATCCAAGAGGGTACCCTAGTAAGGGGAACAGGGACTATTTCTGACTGGTTTTAACTGTCAACCTGACATAGCCTAGAGCCACTGGTAACCTCAGCAGAAGCGCTGCCTGGGTCACACTGCCTGTTGACATGCCTGTGTGGAATGCCTTGTGATAACTACAACCTGCTGCTTCTACTGCAAATCCAAGCATGAACACAGGGATGTAGAACACCTAGGAGGCAGGGCAGTTACAGAAGAAGAGACTTGGGAGATGTGCGAGGAGGAAACTTTAAGTATATTATAACTTTGTTAGCTATAATTTTGAATTTGCTATAATTTAAAGAGCAAAAACAGACCCTAGCCGGAGGCACTGTTATTGTAAATGGGGAAATAAAATGTATATTTTGTGGGACTTAAAATATTTTTACGGTGAATGACTTTTATAAAAAAGATACATTCTGGGCTGGAGAGAGAGATGGCTCAGAGGTTAAGAACACTGACCATTCTTCCCAAAGGTCCTGAGTTCAATTCCCAGAAACCACATGGTGGCTCATAGCCATCTATAATAAGATCTGGTGCCCTCTTCTGGTGCTTAGGCACACATGGAGGCAGAATGCTGTATGAATTTAAAAAACAAACAAACAAACAACAAAAAAAAACAGATACATTCTGGGGGATTTATTTGTTAAGGTATTGTTGGATTTTAAATAAAGCAGGAAAAAAATGAGGGCCCAGGAGAGGGTAATGGGTAGTAATGTATAAAGTATATGACATACCTAAACAATTGGGAAAATAATCACTATACAGTAAACATATGTACATTAATGAAAAAGAATGTAAAATATAAACTTCTTGCAACACAAACATATAAAAATGTGTCATGGACAACAACCGCTTTAAAGAACACTGTAAACTCAATAGCAGCAAAACCATTATTTTACCATAATTTGAGTAAGGGTCTCGGTGAACCTCACAGTATTCCAGGCCTGGGACAATGTCAAAAATGCTGAAGAGCTGCTCCTCCGTGAAGGGGACTCTTGATGTGACAGACAGGCGTTTGGAGATAGCCTCCTGGTCTCTGCTATCATTCTTGTCAAAACTTGAAAATTCAGCTTGTTGTTCTCCAACTATATACACATACATACACACATACAATACAGATACACACATATATAAAAGTAAATCATTACATTTCTATACATTAAAAATTCATGTAACCATTTTGCAAAAAGATATTTGAAATGTACTTTACTGGACGAAGACACTGTATTTTGTAGTATCCTTTTTAAAGACAGTTTTAATTTATCCTTTGAGAATTTCATTCATGTAGACAATGCACTTCGGTCACATCCATCCCCGTTATGTAGTATTGTAGTATTCTACACTACAGAGAACCAGTGATAAGAAAACAGACAGCCTCACCCACTTCCCCACTTCAACAGAACTACTACAGGAATGCCTAGCTAAATTCCAGCGGAAGGAGGCTAGTATATACAACTCTGAAATATGACAAGAGTTTCATCTGAAAAGTTATTCCACTGACATCCAGGGACCTTGATTTCATCACCTCCTACCATTTTCCAGTTTTTACTTTTGTAATTCTCCTTCCTGTAAACCAAATTTAAAGTAGCATAGTAAAGGAATATCTGTATAAAATTTTCATACTTTTGGTTGGCGGCACAAAAGCAAAATTACACACACACAAATCACATACATGTTGGTATGTAGATAATGTGTAGCTACCCAGAAAAATCTATTTTGGAAAGAAAGTTAAAATAAGCATTAAGTTTTAAGGATATTAGAAGTACTAATCAACTTCTCAGCAACATACAAGATTTTCATTCACTAGGTAAGATTTTCAGGTTGAAAATTAAGTTAGATCACATATATCAAATATGCTACCAATATAAAAAGGTAAAGGCAGTTCACTCACCAAATGGAAACAGAGTCGCTCTAGGTTCATTCCCCAAAGCCTCCTGCCTCATGCTACTGTAATAATCCTGTTCTGGGGACTCTGCCACTTTATTCTTAGGCTCAGCCAAGAGCGCTCTGAAACCTGAAAATGAGAATCCATGAATTTTCAAACTTCATAGCAAATTTAACGTATTTGATTTTGAGGGTCTGACTTAGTTTTAGAAATATATTATATAAAGGTTGAATCAACACGGTGGCCATCTCCATCAGATCTACTTCTTTGTTTCACGGTGAAGGACAAAAAGTAAATGCGAAAACAAGCAAGCAAACAAACAAAACAAAGAACGACAGGAAAAAACCAAGAACCCCAAGCAGAGGTCAGTACAGACAAGAAGTTGCTGAGTGTTGTGCCACCCTGCCCATTTGGCACTCCCCATTTGCACAGCCTGTTTGGCAAAGCCCCAGTGGGCACCTTCACATTTAACTGACTGCCATGCTTCCTTTATATGTGCTTAGCATGTTACCCTGCACAATAACTTCTCTGTCTGGTGTTAAGTTACACCGTCAGTTAATCACAACAACTCTAATGGGCTTCCTTGTTCTCCACCAAGGGTTCTTACTCAGGGATCGCAGGATTAGCTTCAAAAGGTGGGAACAGGGCTGTGGAGAGACGGTTAGCGAGAGCTCGCAAGGCAAGCATGGAGATCTGAATGCAGATCCCAACACCCACAGATAAAGCCAGGTGAGCTCACGCGTGCCGGTTATTCCAGCGGTGGGGAGGTGGACAGACCAGGCTAGTCAATCGGTGAGCTCCAGGTTCAGGAAGAAACCTCCCCCAAAACTGAGGGGGATAAGCCAGCCTCTGGCCTCCACATGCACCCTCCCCAAGCCTCTACACAAATCGGGAAGTCCTCATAAAGCCTCTAAAACAAAATGCTTATCCACATGATGTGAACATAAGTGTGTTTCAAGGGTTCATAGCATTCCTATTATTCAACAGCTGTAAACAGGATAAAGCAGCTGGTTTGAGCTCTTTCAGTTTTTATGAAGAAGCTATGACTACAAGAGGGATTTGGAGGTGATGGAAAACAAGGTATACTTTTTCTTTTCAGTCTTTAAAAATATTCTTCTAGTCCTTACATTCTAGGTCTTAGATAGTCAATAGAGGTATAAAAAATTTAAATGCCAGGGTTACCAGGTACTTCACTTATATCTTTGTCTTAGCACACTAAGACACATACCATAGGAAGCCAATTAAGACTGAGAAATTTAGAAGGACCTAAGAAGAAAATTGTGGTGTGGACATTAGAGGCACCTAAGAATTCTACTGATCAACACCAACTGTTAACTGTATAGATAGATTTTTATAACAATCTAAAGTCCAGTAATGTATTATATCTCTTATTACCACAGTCAACTTTTTGAATAATGTCAAAATATCCAATAATTTGTAACTATAGCTTTAAATTAATTACTTGTGACAGCAAATCTTACCAACCCTATCCTTAACTTGTATGCTTGATATGTATTAAATCCTGGTTAGGGCTTAGATCAAATAGGAACAAATAAAAAGGATAGCATTTATCAGGCATGGTGGTATATCTCTGTAAAGCAGATACTTAGGAGGCCAAGACAAGAGGATCATAAGTTCAAGTCCAGGCTGGGCTACACAGTAAGCCTCTGTCTTAAGAAAAAACAACAAAGAAAAAAATCTTTAAAAACCTAAAAGGGCAAATCAATTTTTAATACTTTAAATTAAAAAATATTTCTTACAGCTCCAAACCTATCCAAATAGCAAGTCAAGTATGCCCTGTGCTTGCCACCTCATCTACTCAGTCAGACTTTTCTCATGATGGTGTCAGTGCATGGCTGATTCATCAGTCCAAACTGTTTTCAGCCTTGAATCATATAGAAATGCCCACTGCTTACGTGACCATAGCAAAAAATAGTAGACTGTTATTCATAATAACAAGAATTGTTTTTAAAAAGGCCTTTTAGCAGCTGGTTGTGGTGGTGCATGCCTTTAATCTCAGCATTCAGGGAGGCAGAGGCAGGCGAATCACTGAGTTCGAGGCCAGCCTGTTCCACAAAGGGAGCCCAGGGCAGCCAGGGCTATACAGAGCAACTCTGTCTTGAAAAACCAAAACCACTTGTTGCTCTTCTGGAGGACCTCGGTTCCATTCCAACACCCACATGGTGGCTCACAACCATCTGTAACTCCAGTTCCAGTGGATCTGATGTTCTCTGGCCTTTGAATAGGCACTGTACCCACATGCACGCAGATGTACATGTAGGTCACAACAAGCATACACATAAAAGAAAATGTAAAACAAAACAAAAGCCCGTTCTTACTTCTATCACAGTTTTCTATTGCTTGGGCAGCTTGTGATGGTTTTAAATATCGTACGTAGCCCAAACCTTTACTTTCTCCAGTGACTTTATTCTTAATGATGCTGCAATATTCGATATCTCCATATACCTACAAGAGTTAAAAGAGATGGCCTTAGGGGATTCAAAATTCACAATGGAAAAAGATACTTCAGAATTTAAATTTATACTTATTTGTAAGCCATGCATGCAAACAAAGAAATGCTTCAAAGCTTCACTCATATTCTACACTGCTGATTTCACAGATGAGGCTAAGCCTACAGAAATGAAACACCTTGCCTAAGCCACAGAGGGAAAGAACTTGCCTGCCTGGTCTCGCTTAGCAGAGGGGTGCGGGACCTCTGGAACTGGGATTCTGAGATTCAACAGGTACAAAGATTTAAAATGATCTTCAAAAGTCATTTCCTCTGATGAGTAGCTCAGAGCTGTAATCCTTTCCCTTAAATATGTCCGGTGTATAAGGCCAGTTTTAAGACAAAAAGCACTTCAAGGAATAACTTCATGGTGACTAGGTGCAATGCCGACACAGCACTGGCCATGGGAATTATTAGCCAGCTCACGTGCCTGGGGCCAACTGAGGCCCGTGGCTCACTCTGCAGAGAAGCGAGAACCAAGGAATGCTCTGAAATGTGAGGGTCCAAGAGCAGGCTCTAGGGAACAGGAGGCCTTCACCTCAGTGCCACCACCCACTAGCTGTGTAGTCTTAGTGAAAACACCCCGGGCTTGCACTTCCTTTTCTCAGCCTATGTTTTATGACGGACTTTCACTGCTACTGTCCGGTTCTCGGTAACTGTACAGTGTGGAACATGGAGCTCTGATAGGAACACAAGCACCTTAAATTTCTCCCGCAGGTCCTCCTCTGTATAGGACTTTGGTATCATGACAAAGATTCTTGTGAGTTCTTCATCTTCAACATCTCTGTGACTCCCTGATGATCGGGACTGGGCGATGAAAACCTAAGAAACATATAATCCCTCAGGATAACGGTAACTGCATCCTTATTCCTTAAGTATACTTTCTTTACAATACAGGCATACAACTCCGATTAAAATGCACCGGGAGAGAGTCTTATGAATTTTTTAAAGTAATCTCTTTTTTTAAGATTTATTTTTTATGTATACAGTGTTCTGTCTGCATGTACAACCTGCATGCCAGAAGAAGGCACTAGATCGCATTATAGATGGTTGTGAGCCAGTATGTGGTTGCTTGGAATTGAACTCAGGACCTCTGGAAGAGCAGCCAGAGCTCTTAATCTCTGAGCCATCTCTCCAGCCCCCTAAAGTGATTTTTATTGTAGTGATTTAAAAAAAAAATTATGATACCAATCTTTTTTTTTCCAAATACATTTTTACTTTTGCATTTTGTTTTGTTTTGAGGCAGGGTCTCACTATGTAGTCTTGGCTAGAGTTTAATTCTGTATGTAGGCCAGACTGGACTTGAACTCAGAGAGATCCACCTACCTCTGTCTCCCAAGTTCTTACTTTTGCATTTTTGACTACCAAGAGTAGGTCACTAAAAGAATGCAAACTTGTAGTTAGACAGTGTTGACTAAAGGTCTGCTTTATTCTTGATATAAAAATGTCACGTCTTTCCTTATCTACCTGTTTTTATCAGGTACTAACTGTTCATAAATCAGACTGTGAACTGGTCTCTCTCCTAGGTCTGTCAGTAACACCCCAGATGGGAGATGCAGCTCCATGACAGAGAGTTCGCCTAGCATTTATGAAGCCATGGGTCTGATTCCCAGAGACCCCAGTTCTCATCCCCAGATGCTGCCATGTCTTTTAAAGCTCTATTACTGGTTGCACAGACACACGGGGTTGCTATAGTTCATCTTTATGAAATTATCTATTAATATTCTATGTTTTGCAGTCAATCTTCACTGATAAGAGCTTTAAATTTTTTTTCTTTCATAAGATTCCCTGCACTCTGCTCAAAGTTTGGCTGTGAGCCTCAGCATCTGCTTTGACACCCTGCTGGGTAGAGTCTTTCAAGGCCCTCTGTGGGAGGCTCCAGCCCTGGCTTCTGTTTTCTCCCTCTTCTGATGTCCATCCCATTTGTCTTTCTGAGGGAGGATTCATCATCTTACCCAGGGTCCTCCTTTTTGCTTAGCTTCTTTAGGTGTATAGATTTTAGTATGATTATCCTACATTATATGTCTAATATCCACTTATAAGTGAGTATATACCATGTGTGTCTTTCTGCTCTGGGAAGAGATGAAGGAGAGGGGTGGGATTAGGAGGGGATGAGGGAGGGGGCTGCAGCAGGGATACAAAGTGAATAAACTGTAATTAATAAAAAATAAATTAATTAAATTTTTTTTCTACCACACAGTATCTTTAAAGCATTTCTCTTGTAAACATCTAGTTGCATTTTTGTTGTTTTATAGTATCTTCTTTTGCAGGGAACAGGAAGCTTGCCTGAGCTTCCTGGGTGCAGGGAGTACAGGCATGTGGCACTATGCCCTGTGATAATCTCTTCCCTGAGGTAGTTAGTGCATGTATATTTAATGTAATTATTCATACTGTTGGGTTTAAGTCTAGATACATGCTAACTGCTTTGTAACACTAAAATTTTAGAAAAGGGTGGCATAATCACACTGATCCATCTCCATGAATATCCAAATACTTTCACACAGATTCATGGGAGAATTCACAGGAGGCTCTATTTTTCTAATATTGGAAGTTTAATTTTATTAAAGCATTATAAGGGAAGTGAATCTGAATCTACTTTGCTTTGTAGCACAGTATTTGTTTCTCATTTGTCTTGGTTTTTATTTTTCCAGAGGAATGTGAAAAATCTGTGACTAAGGCTGTAGACTTGTTTGTACAGCTACAACAACAATACTCTTAATGGATAATGTCCCTTTTTATAATTTAAAATGACATCGACCGTGTCATTCACAGGATCCACGAGATTTTCTGTGTGTGTGAACCTTAAAGGACACTGAATATAAAAAACAAACAAACAGACAGACACATGGCATTGCATGCTTTTGTTGAAGAAAGAGAACACTGGATCCAGGGAAATGAAAGCTGTTACTTTTGCTCAGAAAGCAGCTTGTTATGGAGGCTAAGGACCCTACTTAAAAGAAAGAATTAGAGACATTTCCTTAGGTAGTCTGGTTTTAGTCACTTCTTTAGTAATACCTTTCATATGTCAAGCACTACTGACATTAGTAGAAATGGCCTATTCTAAGGTAATCTAGTCGATATACCAGTAATGAAGTATCCAAAGAAATATACAAGAGAAGCTCCAAGGAAATGCAAATACTAGAGAAAAGTAGACACCTCAGGTCAAACGAGAACAGCGGTGCTAGCAGATCACAAATTTCTAAAGTTTTGAGCCTAAAGTGTTTACTATCTCTTATAAAGGACTGTATCTATATAGGGCATATGAATCACCTAGTGCACACCTTGTTCTTAACAAAGTTAATTCCTTTCTTATCTCATAACACAGTATCAGGCAGCAGAGACTCCAACCCCATGAACACTCGTAAATGGTATTCTCAAAAAGCCAAAGCTAGAACTTCCTCTACCACCATTTTCTAGGTTTGCCCCCTTCTGGTATGTGGCATAGCTTGCCCACAAAATAATTTTACTTTGATTTTTCTGGTTATTGTCATGTACTGTAGGGATCTTTTTTTTTTTTTTTTTACTTAGGGATCCTTCGAACTTTGTAAAAACAAAGTACATAAGAAAAAAAAATTAAGATATCTAGTTGCAAAGGTTAATCAAAGTGTCCAAGAAAGGAGGGTCAGAGAAGTTCTCGAAATAGGGAGAGCGGATGGGCGACTGGGTTATGGGGATAGCCACGGCCGAGCTGTCATTGGCTGTGGCTACCCAATCTGTTCCCAGCGGAAGACGTTCCTTAGGCCAGAGGCTGGGGATCTTTTCCTCCAAGCCATCCCGACCCAGGGACGGTCGGCTTCCGCCTGGGAGCAGAGTCCAACCCCTTTCCTACCTGTTACACAGCACCCCCGACGTTGCAAAGGGACGAGAGAGAACCAGCCCTACACCGCCGTCACCCCGCGCGGGCACCCTCAACCCCGGGCACCTCTACCCGACACCCCAACCTGGCCACCTTATCCCAGACACCCCAACTCTGGGCATGTCTCCCTCAAACACCCTAACGCAGGCAACGCAGTCCCGCACCTTGATGGGCTTGGTGTCATTGGGATCAAGGCACTGCCCGTGCATCTCCTCCATAGCCCGGCAAGCCTGCGAGCTGCGCGCGAACTTGACGAAGGCGACGCCCTTGGACTCCCTCGTGTGCTTGTCCCGCACCACCCAGATGTCCTGGATGTCTCCGAAGGGCGAGAAGCGCTCCCGCAGCACTGACTCGGACGTGTGCTTGCTGATCACTAGGAAGATGCGGCTGTTGGGCGGCTCGTCCAGGCTGTCCACGCCCGGGCGGAAGCCTCCGCTGCCCGCGGAGCTGCCGGTGTCGTCCATGGCGCACCACACGGCAGCACGGCTCGGTGTCCTGCCGGCTCTATCAAGCCGGCCGCTTCCCAGCCCGCAGCGATGGGTCCGCAGCTCCGCTCCCGGAAGTGCCCGGAGCCGGGAGACGCGTGCGGGCCCTCAGCAAGCGATGCTGGCTTCCGGGAGGCGTTCTGCAGCGCCCCCTGGCGCCATGGTGGGCTCTGGGCAATCTGAAATCTCAAGTCCCACAGACTAGAGAATGGTTTGTGCAAACCGGTTAGCCCTGTGGCTAAAAAGACCCGCCCTCCCGATGCTTAAGCCTTCCCAGAGCTGCCTTTCGCTTCTTCTAAGCCAAGAAATATGTTGTTACTAGAAGATCTCTCATCATTGTTTTAAAATATAGCGTACTTTTAATTATTTTATTTTTTATTTTATGTGCATTAGTGTGAAGGTGTCAGATCCCTTGGAATTGGCATTACAGACAGTTTTGAGCTGCCATGTGGGTGATGGGGATTAAACCCAGGTCCTCTTAACCACTGAGCCATCTCTCCAGCCCCCCAATAGTGTACTTTTAGACGTGACACAGGTCTGTAATCAGATTGCTACATGTGCGGCTGCAGGGGCTACCATCGTAAGTTTGAGGGCCAGCATCTCGGTAAGAGCCTATCTGAAAAAGAAGACAAACAGCAACAAAAAAAACACCAACCCAAAAAGTAAACAAGAAAACAGACTCATAAGGGTTCATAGTGACAGGTACAAAGGACCATTGAAGTAAGGGACTGGACTTGGTTCCAGGAAGATAAGCAGAGATTTACAATCAGGGTAGTATGAAAGTTAGTAGGTGAAAAACTACTGACGATCAGGGATAAGAGGGACTCTTGGTAGACCTGCCTCAAACAAGGGAAAGAATTACCACACAACTGATTTATCAGGAGTCACCCCCAAACCAGATTTCCCTAGGTCAGAAAGCTGGAAGTTGGGCCTAGTCAAGCAGAAGACCTGGAGGAGTGTCTCTGAAATTTTGGTGAAAGTGGGGAGTCTTTCTCACCATTTTGACCATAAACTTGATTAAGAGTCACTGCAGATAGAGTTTGTGGTGGTTTGACTTGGAGTGGCCCCTGTAGGTTCATACATTTGAATGCTCGGTTATTAAAGAGTGTAGCTACTTGAGAGGAATTAGGACTGACGTGAGGCCCTCTTGGAGTAGGTGTGGCTTTGTTGGAGGAAGTGTGTCATTTTGGGTGAGTTTGGGAGTTTCAGAACGCTAGGCCTCTTCTTTTCCTGTTGTCTTTGGATCCAGATGTGGAACTTCCGGGTGCTACTCCAGCACCATTTCCGCCTACCCGCCTGCCGCTGCTTCCCACCATGATGACAACTGATTAATCCTCTGAAACTGTAAGCCAGCCCCACTTAAATGCTTTCCTTTATGAGAGTTGCCAGATAGGATCATGGCGTGTCTGCATAGCAATAGAATACTGACTAAGACCGTTAAACCGCAGAGCCTGACAGCTGGAAGGAGCCTTTACAACCACAGAAGCCTAGCCCGTCTTTAGAGACGAGGACTCTGAGTCTCAAAGTTAAGAGGCTCAGCTAAGAGAACCAGGCTGAGAGCCAGCTGTCCACTTGATCTGCTCAACTCTCATAAGCACTTCCAAGACGAAGGGGCAGGAGAGTGGTGGGCTGCTCACCTGAGGACCCGGATGAATTAGCGGACACAGCAGAGTGGGAAACGCCTATTGGCTCCTGGGGCTTGTTAATGAGCTCTGATGGTGAGGTCAACAGACATTTAGAACCGAAGACCGGGCTAGCCTTTAGTAGCACTAGAATGAAATGAAAGACAGAATCACAAAAGCAGGCTAGGACCACCGTTCCTAAAACACCCATCTCCAGGCTGCTGAGAGCTGGGTGTCTATGAAGTCAAAACGCATCCATTTTTATTGTGCACCAGCCTGTGCCAGGAGCGAGGGACTCGATGGTGGGACAGAAACCGTCTTGTCACTGAGTCCTGTAAACATCTTGCATAGTTCCAGATCCGGACTTCTCAGCTGTAGAGTAGAAATAATGCTACAAAAATGCAGTTGATATGTCCTCTGGATGAGCAATTAGTGCTCTGGACCACTGAGCCATCTCTCCAGCCCCTTAACATTATTTTGACACGGGGTTTCACTATTTCTTACAGGCTGGCCTTTCCCTTTAAATCTTTTTTGCCTCTGCTTCCCAAATGCTGGGGTTACAGACGAATACCAACACGCTTGGACACTAATGTTTTCGACATTTAGTTGTTGAATACTGTGCTAGGCCCAAGAGATACAGTAGCAAACAAAATGGCCATTCTTTCTTCTATCATGACGTTAACAGTTTAGCCTTGTGTGGTTAGTGATTATATAGAGCGAATAGTTCAAGAACCGAATGAAATAACATATACAAAGACAGAGGAGACATAAAATTTTTAGTTCCCTTTGACTGTATAGCCACAATATAGCCAACTTCTATATTGTGTTAACTGATGGTCTCTAAGAGTCAGGAATTATGGGTGTTACCATGAATTTGACACAGGGGTTACAATCATTTCTTCTTGCCTCACACTCTGGATCTGTGAAAGGAGTGTTTTGTTTACCGTCATCTTAGAAAGCACATGAAGTAACTTGTCAAAACTTTCCACTCTTCCTTGTCTTAGGAAGACCAGTCAAGGCAAGTGAAAATAATGTTATTGACTTGAGGAAGTGGGAAGATTATGAGTAAGAGAATTTGCACACCAGTGCCATCTAGTGGGAAACAGCTTTTTAAAACGGAAATGGCTATAAAATAAGGATACTAATTCTTAATCTTGACATTTTAAAGCTTATATTATTTCCTTAAAGAAAAGCACTGGAAATTATAGGAAAGACATTTTTTATCACTCCAAAATATGAAATATCACACATTTGAGGAAATTAAGAAGCATATATTTACATTACTTATAATATAAGCATACTTCTTTCATGTATTTACGTATTTTAAATAAATTTATTAAACTGTGATCTTAAATTCACTTATTTGAATGGTTCTGTCAGGCCTGTTTTAGTATATCCATCAAGTTTTCCTGTTTTTTTTCCCCCAAACAGGATTGTTTTTCCTTCTTCAAATTGTGGAACCAATTACAAGACTGAGCACCAGTTGAGCAGTGAAAGAAAAAAAATTTTTTTCTTGCCCAATATATAAGAAATGGACTTTCCTGTCAACCTTTCCTCATGTGGGGACCAGAGAGTTGTAGATATAGATGAAAAGAGATGAGGAGGGATAGGTTTTCTTCTTGTTCTTTCTCAGTGCCAGGGATTGAACATAGGGCCCTGCTTGCTCTAGGTGCAAACAGGGAGAGGTGCATCTCCAGTTTACACTATTTGTTTTGAGACACAGTCTCGACTAGGTAGCCCAGCCTGGCCTTACACTCACTTTGAAGTCTGAGCATCATGAGTAGGATATGATAGATAGACAGGCCTCTGAACCACAAGGGCCAGCGGAGGGATAAGCTTATAACTGGGAAGAATATCTGTGTCTTTTCTGGGAGTGAGTGGGGGGGATTTTCCCTTATTATGGCTTATTTCAGGCCTCTCCATGTCAGTTGCCAACTGCCACAGCACTGAAGTGTTTCACTGAGCACTGATGAAGTTAAAAACATCTGGCATTCCTTCATCTATCTTAGAGCTCCCTGAAGAGGGATTTCTAGCCTTATCTTGTCCTCGAAGACAGGGTTAAAGTGAGGTAGAGATTCAGGTAGTTCATCCAGGAGGACTCAGGTTATGTGTCCTCACACTCAATTTAAAGTACTTCATCTATCAGTGACGACCTAATAATAGATTTACCTTTTGGAGGCAGGAACGATTCACTTAACCATTTTTCTTTAGAGCTTCCAGTCCCCCGTTCTCAGCTGCGCTGATGCTGGACTGGTGTAAGGCAGGAGGAGCGGATGGCAGCGGCTTCTCACCTCTCGGCAGTAGGGAAAAGGGACCTAGGTGCCAGGTACAAACTTGAAAGGCATGTCTTTCACGACCTACTCCCCCCAAGCCAGGCTCTGCTTCCTAGAGTTTGTCTCCCCAGATAGTGCCAAGCATTCAATACATGAATCAGTGGGATGCCAGTCCATACCCACATCACAGCAGCGTGCTCCTCGCACCCAAGGCTCATGCACGTCTCATAATGCAAAAGAGTTTCCAAAGACAGAAACTCCAAAGTCCATGTCTAAGAGTTCCTTGGACATTGTAACATAGTCCAAATTCAAAGCCGACTCTGCAAGGATGTCCCTGTAATTCTGGAGGTGGGGCAGGCAGACTGCAAGTTTAAGGCCAGCAAGGGGTATACAGTGAGACTTCGGCTCAAAAGCATACGACACTTATTTAAAATTCAAGGAAAAGTGAACTCTTAGCTGCGAATACCTATAAAATGAAATGGCTACTTCCAGTATATAGTGGTACAGAATAAACAGTTGCTTCTAGAAGGGAGAAGTGAGGCACAGGGAGGAAAAATGGAGTTCAAACAAGACCCAAAGCAACAGGACAGATGCTAAATCCTGTGTAAGGTGAACAGAGATTTAGCCAGCTCTGTTATTTGTAACCTTCATGGCCTTCCTAGGACTGGCCATTTTCACTACATGCAGCTTTTTTTTTAAGCAAATGCATGGTTCTCTTAGCATGTCTGTCCTGGGATTCCCATTATGTTTTCAGCCTGTCCCTCACAGCTTCACTCAGAGCCATCTCAGGACTTCCCACAAGCTGTGCTGAACTTTCACATGTTGACTGTTTTCTTGGGTCTTCGTTTGAAGCCTGGATTAAAAAGCCTCCAAGATCTCTCAACTTTAACATTTTGCATGCTGGAGAAACGCATGCCGTGTGGCTGATGGTGTGTCCTCAGATGCAGTGGTGGTTGGGCCTTACACCGCAGCTGAAGCGGCCCCTCTGTGCCTAGGCAAATGAGCAAGGTGAAAAGAATCCTGCAGTGATTACTTCCATATGACTCAGTGTGAGCATGATCCCTTGAGGGTACTTCCCACGTCAATCCACCCAGGAAAAGAAGGAGTGGGATCTACCCTTAAAACAGTGGTTCTTGACCTGTGGGTTTCACCCCCTTTGGGGTCAAGTGACTCTTTCATAGGGGCCATTAGAAAACACAGATATTTGTATTACAATCCATAATGGTAGCATGATTACAGTTATGAAGTATTAAAGACCATAACTTTTATGGTTGGGGTCAACGCAACACGGAGAACTGTATTAGAGTCTCTCAACATTAGAAAGATTGCAAACCACTGCATTACAGCATCTTTTCCTCATCTTGCTTTCAGTGTGAAGCCTTTAGCCTTAAAAGAAAATGGCATGAAGCCCTTCAGAAACAATGCCTTCCTCAGCCTTACCAGGCATTTCTTATCAAATGGTAAGGTTTTAATTGTTCTATCCCGAGTTTTGCTCCTGATTCTCACTGTAAATCTTACTCAGCAAGAATGATCTGCTGTCTTGAAATTTCCTCTGCCAGATTAAGTATGTCATTACGTACATTTTAAAAGGGCTTTATTTTATGTGTATTGATATTTTGCTTGCTTGTATTGTGCACTGGGTGCATGCAATGCTCATGGAGGCCAGAAGAGGGCATCAGATCTCCTGGAAACTGGAGTTAAAGACAGCTGTGTATGTGCCTGGAATCTAGCCTGGGTTTTTGGAAAAGCAGTCAGTGCTCTTAACTGCTGAGCCATTGTTACAGCCCCCTAGGCCATTACTTTTAAATTCAGCCTCACTCAGATTCTCAGGAAGTGGACAATATGTAGACAAACCATTAGTCAGAACGTAACATGAATAACTTATATGACATTCCCCACAAAATCCCATTCTCACCTGAAATCTTTTGAAATTAATTTATTTAATTTTATTCCATCACTTTACCCCACCCCTGAGATATTATGAACACAGTTTTTACTCTCCACATTTCTACCGACATTACACTCTTCTGAACTCCCACAAGATTCCCTATTAAGCTTTGAATACAGAATACTAGATTTCCGTAGCCTTCTTCTCCATATTTCTCCCGCAAAGCGATTCCAAAGGTGTGGGAGTCATTTCACTAGATTTAACCACAGCATGAACTCATTTCCCTCTAGTTCTCATTTTCTGTGTTAGTCAGACATTTCATCGCTATGACAAAATGCCTGACAGAAGCTAATGGAGAAAAGATTAAAAAAACAACAACAACAACTTATATTTCCAGTTTGTGGTTCTTGGCTTCCTTGGTTTTTCTAAGCCTGCTATGAGGCACAACCGTGTGATAATGGGAATATAGGGCTGCTCACCTCATGCCAGACAGGAAGGAACTATCACATTTCAAAGTTACACAACATCTTTGACCATGAGCTATATTGTAACTTAAACATTTGGCGGTCCTGGGGACCAGAAGTTACTAGCTTTGTAACAATAACAACTTGCCGGGAATCTGAAGATTAATTTTTTTTCAAGACTTTAAAGTACATAGCCTATAGTCATGTGTTGTAGCTGTTCTTCTTTGACATTGCTGATCCCCAGATCTTGGGAAATTCTTTTTCTGAAATGAGAGATAGGGTGCCGAGAATGTAGCTTCACTGCACAGTCTGATTAGCACGTGAAAGGCCTCGGGTGTAATCCCGATCTCTGAAGAAAGGAGAGACCATGAGAGATGGTCATGACACTGTGACTTGTTTTTGAAACATAAAGGGAAAATAATAAACATCAGTTTTCCAAAATATCTCAAATTGTAAAACTTACTTGACTGATATATTAATTTTCAAACATTATATCAATAAAAATTTACACTATATGAAGGTTTTCTAGGTTTTGTGTGTGTGTGTGTGTGTGTGTGTGTGTGTGTCAAAAAAGCTTTATTCCCTGTGCGGCCTCATGCTTTCTTGCCAGCTGCCTTTGGAGCAGCTGCTTTCTGGGCTGGAGCCTTCTGACTCTTCTGACCCTTGGCAGGAGGCGCTGCCTTCTGACCTGTAGCCTTCTGGGCAGGGGCCTTCTTGCCAGGTCCTGTTGCCTTCTTGGCTGGGACTTTAGTCTTGGCAGCAGCTGCTGCTGCAGCAGCTGCTGTGATGGCAGCCTTAGCAACAGGTGCCTTTTTGGGAGAAGCTTTCAGGATAGCGGCTCTTTGAAGTTTCTTGGCTTTGTCTTGATTATTCTGTTTCTCATTTTCTTTGCCTTCATGACTGCGAAACGATCAAAATCTGTCATCTTGGCTTTCCTTTCTCTGGCATCAATCTTCTTGGCCCATCTTGTGGCAGCCCATTTTGTATTGATATCTGCCTTCTCCCAAGCTTTTCATACATACCTCTGACGGGCACTGTGTGGGAATTTGAGGATGAAGTCAGTGAGCTGCATGCACTTGAAAGGCCTGGCCTGCCTCCTCACTCTAGTGCACGGTCCATCCACCAACGCCCTGTTCTGATCAATAACATCCACAGTGGCGACCAGCTTTCCAGCATGAGGCCCAAAGGAGACGTAGGCCACCCAGCCAACCTCTACGAAACGCCTGAACACCATGTCAGTAGCGGCCGGCGAGAAGGAAGAGGCCCCGCCCAGCCGTGCGCATGTGTCGGTGGTTTTCTAGGTTTTAATCACACATATTTTTTCATGACCAGGTGACAAGTTTTAGACTATCTTATGTGAATACAGTCCAGAGCCTCCATTTGCTCAGTGGGTGAGCTGTTGGCCAACAGTAGTGACTATAAGCCCTTAGCTTGGCCTGTGGCACACCCACAAGAAATGGTTGTCTCTTCAGTTTATATGCCTTTCAGTTTGAAAATATTTACAGTAAGCCCCTTTGATTCAACTAGATAGTATCTTTATAATGTGCAGACTGTAGGGCAAAACTCACAGGTACCATTTATTATGGTTTCACCAACCATTTGGTGACTGTGGCTATTTAAATTAAAAAGCAATTGCTTATAATTATGGATTGAAATAGTTACAAATTGAGTTCCTCAGTCTAATTAGACCTATTTCAAGTGATCAGAAGCTATCAATGGTTCCTAACAATGCCCACCCAAAATATTCCTACAAGAGCACTGCTCTAGAGAACAAAAATATTGCAGTAACCCTTGCATCCAACCCAATGCACATGCTTTTCACTATTGTATTCTGAAGAACTTGATTATTCTGTTGGACTCCCGAGGTGGGGAGACCCTCCATTCCTCGGGATAGACGCCAGACCCCAATAACCCACAAAAACAAGAGCTTGATGCAAACAGCAAGAGGTGTTTTACTTAGTAGCCGGCATGCTGGGGCTCTGCATACAGCTCCCATGCAAGGGGGTGGTGCTGAGCCCTGAGCAGCAGAATCACAGAGTTTATAAAGGCAAAAAACCGCAAAACAGGAGGGGGTCTAGTGGTAAGGGATTTTTCTAATGGGGCAGTCAGTGATTGGCTGTGCCTAGGTGTGGTGACTAGGGGACAGTTAGGGACTATTTGCACTTCTTGGCCAAGTTAAAATTTTTACCCTTACAATCCAATAATTTTAGGAAATTATTTAATATTTTTTTCTTTTTTTAATGTGACAGGGTTTTTCTGTGCAGCCTTGCCTGTGCTAGCACTTGCTCTGTAGACCAGGCTAGCCTTGAACTCATAGAGATCTGCCTGCCTCTGCCTTCCAAGCACTGACATTAAAGGCATGAGCCACCACCTCCAGCCATATTTTGAAATTCCTGTTTCTCTGTTCCATACTCGTCACTCATGTCTCAGTGATGTGATTATGTGACCACAAATAAGGTAATCTCCCTTCTATTTTGTCTAAACATAATGCTGACTTTCTCAACTTTCTCCTTTAATCCCATTGCCTTTCAACTCAACCCTTTCTTCTCTGTGAAAGGAACAAGTTAACTTTACAGGTTTCTTTATAAATTTTATACCCCGTATTAAACTAAGTTCTCCCAGTACTTTTCCAGAAAGCAGGAGGAGAAGCTGGTGAATTGAGACATGACCCACCATATTGCAAAGGAATGCCAAAGGTCTCCACCCCACTGTGGAGGAAATGTCCAGATTTGCAGTATGAGATAGAGTTGCCTGGCAATCAGGGAGTGGGGTGGGACTGACTGGACTTGGTGCCTAAAATAGACCAATCATTTTAAAAGTCAACTACCCTAACCAATCTAGTTTTGCCAAGCTTGCAAACCCCCTCCCCCTCGCTTTTTCCTTTAAAAACCTCAGACTTCTATCTCTCGTGGCTGTTCCTTGTTGATTTTTTTTTTGGGGGGGTGCAGCCACATTGTGTGATGGCTTGAATAAACCTCTTGCATTGGCATCAATTCTGGTCTCCAAGTTCCCTTCATCTGTCTCCTTAGAAATTAGGCTCCTGCTGGGCCTAACATCTGTCACTCTGTTTTGTTTTTCTAGGACCTTTTGGTCTATTTCAGTTTCTTCTCTGACTACTACTCTTGGCAGTTAGCATCTTTCAGCCTGGCTGACCTAGAACTCATAGTGATCCTCCTGCCTCAGTCACTTGAGGGCAGGAGTACAGGCGTGTGACACCACATTGAGTTTATTTTGCGGTGATTTAAGTTTGCTGTGTTTTAACCTCTTGCCACAGCCATGTGGCAATTCGTGAACAGTTGGGAATGCAGGGTTCAGCATTTATGCTTTTAGCGCAGTTGACACGTTTTGCTTAGAGTATGCATTTCATTAATTTGAGTCGGTTGTAGCCACTCATAAAGCGAAGTGGTCGCTCCACACAAGACTTCATACATACTATAAGTATACCTAGACAATTTAGGTCTTTGCTTTGGGTAAAGGCTAACCAAACAAAACCAGGCCAGGGGCAGTTGGAGTTGAAGGCCACCCAGCCTCGCGAGAGTTAGGAGTCCCGCGGGGTCTCACAGCCAATCAGCAGCGAGGATGGAGCCCCCCCATCAGCTGGCTCTTTATCCGGCCTGTGGGAGAAGTCCTCGGGCAAGGTGGTGACACGTCGAGCCTTGGCCTCGCTGTCTCTGGGGACCGAGGGCGGCTCCGGCTACCGCTGCTGTGATTGTGGTAGGTGCTGTTCAGCTGGAAGAGAGCGGGGCTGGGCAGCTTAGCCCGTGAGCCCTGAGTGTGGGCGGATGTACGGAGATGGACCCAGAGAGGAGCGCCCAACGGTCCCCAGCCCGGGGACCAGTGCTTCTGTTGTGAACAACAACAAAAATCTATTCCAGAGGCTAGGGCCCTCGGTGGTGGTGCCTCGGATACCCCAGGCGGTGATGACCGCTCGTGAAGCTTTCCGCTGAGGTTGGCCAGAGGTTGGCATCCGTGTGGAGAGCTGGGCCATGTGGGAAGCTGGATTCTTGTTTCAGCTCCTGGTTTCAGTCCGGGCCACCGCCAAGAAGGGCGGACTGCAGACACCCCTGGGGCCTTCCTCAGCCACATTTTCTCACCTCTCTTAGACAACCACATGGACAAATCTGTTTTTTTTTCCCCATCTGTTTTAGTACTTATCCTTAAATTATTGTAGTGAGCTCCCCCCCCCCCCATCATTTGAGTTACTTGGACGTTGTAAAATGTACACGCTTTATCGGTGCCTTGTTTGTTCTCACATTGCCTTTCTGTTTGTGGTGAAGAGTTAGACGTGGCCCACAGTGTCTAATAATAAAAACTATCCCAGGGCTGAAAAGTGACAGAGGGTGTACCCATCTAGGCAATGCCACAGGTTTGATTCCTGGTACTGCTAAAATATAATGCAAAAGCCAACAGTCAAAAAACCCCGAGTAAACAACAAAATGGTATTTCACCAAATATTTTTAAATTGGGTTTTTATTATTTAAAACAATTTTTAAATTTAAGTACATTTTAATCATATTCTTCCCCTCCCCCAAGTCCTTCCAGTTCCTTTCCCTTCTCTACTCACCCAACTTTAAGTTCTTTGTCAAAAAACAAAATATATACAAGATATATATATATATATACTATTTTATGTATATGTATAATGTGTATATGAATAATATAAAAGCAAAATCCCCCAAACCAAGAAAACAGAACAAAACACCACCCAAAAATAAAAAACAAAACAAACAGCAGCAGCAAAACCCACACCAAACTGCAACAGAATAAAAGCTCACACACACACAAAACTGTGAGCCCAGTATATATTGGTCAACTACTCCTGAGCATGAGGCCTGTTGCCATCACCCAGTCTTCTTTAAGTAGTCATTTGGAGGAAAAACAGTTAAGCTCAGCATATATAATGTTTAAGTTACTGTATTCAACAAAGTGCTCAAAGGGAGTTAGACTTGGCGGATTAGAGAATTAATGCTTCCCATCCCTTTATTTCCCTCCTCTCCTCATAACATGTGAACTCAAACAGGTTAATTTCCCTCTGCCTTGTCCATTCAGATGTAAAAATACATGAGTAGCAGGAACCTCATGGAGCTGTTGTGAATGAAGATTTAGTGAGTTAATGCTACACAGACAGCTTAGAACTCAAGGCATACAAATGTTACTTACCCTTGCTGTCTGTTAGTATTGAGATTTGCTTTAGAATAGTCATTCCTGTAGCACAAAGCACACACTTTTGCATGTTTCTTCTTATATACTAAGTACTGGCAAATGACAGTTGTGGTCATGTGGGCCTACAACCTCAGCACTAGAGGCTGAGGCAGGAGGACTATGAGTTTGAAGCCAGCCCAGCCAGAGCTATGATCCAATGCCACATAAAAAGGACCACATAAAAAGACTGTGTCTCAAACCAACACAAGAACAGTAAGTAAATAAATAAAATACGGGGAGAGGATTAATTAGTTTCATGACAAATCAATCTCCTTCCTGCCGTTGCTGAATCTGTTGTTTTTCCTTTTGTCTGGAGCAGAGCCATGCATGTCTGCCCCAATAATAATCTACAATTAAAGACAACGACAGCAAACGTTGGGGTGAAATGAACGCAGTGTTTGAACACAGAACATAGGTGTTTTGGGCAAGTGATTCTGATGCAAAATCTATAGCTTAAAAGTAAAGCTTCCTAAGTTACTAGTAACATCTGATTGACACAAAAATCAATCTGCCTTATATAGAAGGTCAGGAATAAATCTCATGTTAGTATTTGATGGTATTTTGTTTCTACACGATAAAAAGACTTTATAGTTATAATGTAGTTTATAAATTGCTATAAATTTGTTTTGTGAATGAATTTATCTCTTTTATGGCTTTAAACAAAGACCCACTGAATTTTGAAAATATTTGGATAACTAATAGAACAGATTCATGTAGAAATTAAATGCAGTGTTTTGAATACTGTTTGGAATTTTGTCATGGTCTCTTCCATAAAGTAAATTTTTTATCCTGATTTTTATCAGACTAATCACTGGATACTAAATTATTTGTTTTTTGAATGCTGCACACTAAAACCTGCTTTCTTTGATGTGAATTAATAATAGTTATTGGCTCCTAATTAGATAAAAAATTAGGAAGGTGCTGGTTTCATACTTATGTAAGGACTTTCATTGTTCAGTACTGTATATTTCAAGTTTGTCAGCTTAATTAATAGAGGTATTTTCTGTTTTTTAGGATTGTGTAAATAAATACATTCTTGGGGCTGTACTGCAAAGAATTTCATAATTTTAGTAATAGTAATTTGTTATGTTTAAATCTGTCTTAGTCATGAACTCTCCTGTACTCATTCTTCACAGAACTCAAAGTGTGGGGAATCACATCCCAGGCAGGCCACCATCATCATGTCAGATGTCAGTGTGCTGTGTGTGTGTGATGTCTGTACATGTTTGTGTGCATTGCGGGGGCTGGGGGGAGAGCGAAGGAGAGAGAGAGAGAGAGAGAGAGAGCGTTGTATGCATGTGTGTGGCTGAGCTCGTGTGTACAGGAATATATGGATGCCAGAGGAAAGTGTTGGAATGTCTTCCTCGACTATTTCTCAATCTTACTCTTCGAGATGAGATCTTGGTTCCCAAAGCTCTCAAGATCTGCTTGTTCCCATTTTCACAGCAGCAGGATTAAAGGCATGCCCTGCCATGCCCAGCTTTTACATGGGTGCTCGGCACTCAATTCACTTTAGCCGCTGACCCTTGTCCCCAGCCCTCAAGGTTCAATTCATGATGGTGAAAGTATGCTTTTCGAGTCTTTTGGATGCAGGAAGTATTTATTTAGTTATCCACCTAAGTTTTTGGCAGTCACCAAAGCACCTTTGTTCAGAATCTCATTTGTGAGAGATACATCTGTGTTTTTGAGCACTCAGACATGTGCATTAAATGTTATATTTTTGCCTAATTTCATTAGCATTCACTTTCTTTTTTTTTTTAATTTATTTATTTTTATCTCAGTCACAGGTTAGGTACTTTGAATCCCAGGCTTAGCCCCCTCCCCCATTCCCTCCTACCCTCCCACTCCCTCCCTCATCTCCTTCTTCCCCGCCCCCTCCAAGTCCA